>PVHT021183681.1:432517-449653 GCA_004024745.2 Catagonus wagneri
CCATCCATCCATCCACCATCCATCCATCCACCCATCCATCCATCCATCCACCATCCATCCATCCATCCACCATCCATCCATCCACCCATCCATCCACCATCCATCCATCCATCCATCATCCACCCATCCATCCATCCACCATCCATCCATCCATCATCCATCCATCCACCCATCCATCCATCATCCATCCATCCACCCATCCATATTCTCATCCATCCATCCATCTTCCACCTACCATTCCATCCATCCATCATCCACCCACTCACCTATCCGCCCATCCACTCACTCATCCACATATCCACAGCCCATTCATTCATCCGTCCCCCATCCCTTCATCCCCCAGCCAGTCACCCACCCCATCTACCCATCCACCCACCACCCAACTATTCATCCTCCAGTGATTACTGACCTCTGACAAGACACTGCTCTACAAGGCCCTGGCTCAGGCTCCTCCTATCCCCGGTGAGGAGGGATAGGAAAGCAGGAACATACAGGTTCTGGTGAGTCTGTCAGGTCATGATGTGGCCAAGAAGCAGAGCCAGTGGGTCTAGTGGCAGGTGGGGTGAGGTGCCTTTCAGGAAATATATACAGAAGCCCCTCTGCGGTGGTGTTTGAGCAGAGGCCTGACCCGGCACTGTGCATGTGGGCGTCGGTACAGGCATGTTGGCAGAAGGAGCAGGCAGTGCAAAGGCCCCGTGGCAGGTGCGTGCAGGCCCACATGGCGGGCTCCACTGCCCTTTTCCACTCTGCGCCTGGGGGCGGGAGGGCAGGGCCCGGGCTGGGAGCTGGGCTGGGGGATGCTGGGCTGACTCCGTACCCCGGGGAACTGGCCCTCTGGCTTGGTTGCCTTTGCTTGTTTTTCTCTAGATTTTGCAAGTGGCATAAGCCCTTTGTACAAAATGGAGTATCAGAAAAGGGTGAAAAAAGAAAGAGAATGTGCTCGCAGTGGCCAGGCTGGCCTCTGGGGCCATTGTGGGAGGTTTGCCGCGGCAGCAGGTCTGTCGTGCCCGGCCCCTGACGTCGGCACAGGCCCCTCTCCGAAGCCTGGAAACTGTCCCGCGGGGCTGGTCAGAGGCTGCCTGCAGCTTCCTGGGGGAGCCGGGCTCACCCCGCCGTGCAGTGCCCTGGCTCGGACAGCTCTGCTCCACTTCCGATTGTCCCCTTGGCACCAAGTCCCCCAGACACATCAGGATCTTAGTACAAAGTGCTTTTTCAGAAAGACGGACCCATCCCCGGCTTTACCGTCTAGGGCGGCAGCCTGGGAGAGGTCCAGCCAGCCTGGTGTCAAGTTCACTGACCCTTGGGGCCGCATGGTCTGGGGGACTCTGCTCCCAGGAGCCCATTTTCATGCTCGTGTGTGGGGGCAGAGTGGGAGATGGGGAGAGGCCGGAAGTCGGGCCCATGGGGCGCTCAGCACTGGCCGTGGCCTCCACTTGCCCTGCCTCCTTCGGGTGGGGGAGGGGTACCCACGGCCCCGGCCTGCCGTGCCCGGTCCTGGTCACCTCTGGGTGCATGGGAACCCGTCGACAGGTCTGTGCGCCTGGGCCCAGGGCCCCGGGGACAGTGGGAAGGTGCCCACAGCTGTGCGCTGTTCGAGCTGCCCCAGGGTCCATTTGGCGCACAGCTCCCTGCGCAGCTCTGGGCACGGCCCCTGGAGCCTGGCTGCCGGCCTCTTACCCCTGGGGAAGCTGACGCTCTGAAGGGCCAGGGTCCAGCTCAGTGGAGATGGGGGCATCTGACCCAGAACCGCACCCTGGGGCCCAGAGGCTGCTGAGGGCGGGGGAGGGGAGGAGGCAGGCCCCCCCCGCCCCCACCCCTCCCATGCTGGTCAGCACCTCGTCTACAGCCAGCCTAGGCGCTCCTCACATAAACTGGCTCAGAGAAGGCAAGGGTTTCCCAGGTGACCCAAAATGGGGACCAGGAACAGGGCCCGGGCCTGCTTCCACCCAACTGATGCCCGAGACCAGGTCTGTGCTGGTGTAGGCCTGTGTTTGTGTGCGACTGAAGGAGAGAGAGTTTCAGGTAGCTGCAGAATTGTGTGTGTGCACTTCGGCGAGTGGGGGCGGGAGTGCCAGTGAGTGGCAGGTGAGAGCCACCAGGGACCGTCACCTCAGTAGTGAGCTTTTGATCCACAACTCTGTTCCTGGTCACTGAGGGAGGCTGGATCCCAAACCCAGACTGAGCCCTGGTCCTGGTCACACACTGAGCCCTGACCTGCTCACACGCTGAGCCCTGGTTCTGCTCACACACTAAGCCCTAGTCCTGGTCACACGCTGAGCCCTGATCCCGTGTCGCATCTGGAATCGCTTTGCATGTTCACATGTGACTGTGCGTGTGTCATGCGCGTGGAGGGCCGCCTCCTCTTCCACGCACACGCAGCAGTCAGCCACGTGACACCCTCCTCCTGGAAAGCCTGAGTCAGAGGCTTCCACCCACAGCGCAGGCCCTCCGCCTGCCTCGCCCCCAGTTGTACAAACAGCCTTGCACACACAGGCTCAGCATTTAAACTCGGGGGGATGGCTCACAGCAACACTCAAGGCCCTCTCCCCCACAGCCCACACCCACGCACACCAGCCTGGCGCGGCCGTGCGGGCCTCGGGAGTGGGGCCCTTGGGGTCGGGAAAGGGGATCTTTGCAGAATCCTCAGGCGTTTGGGTGGATGGAGGATGGGGGGAAGGGCAGAGGAAGGAAGGATGGGTGGGGACGGGGTCGATGGAGGCCAGCAGTCCATCCCGGAGTTAAGGTCTGTGGTTCTGAAAGGACAGCTCCCTGGTTTTCCCCTCACAGAAGCCGCCAAGGCTCTGCAGTTTCGATTTAAAAATAAAAAACCTAGAGTTGCACAGAGCTGAAAAGTCAGAGCTGACAAGAGCCTCAGAAATCGTCTGCTCTGCCTTGCTTGAAAATGGCGTAGCTGGGGCTCGGCGTGGGGACATCAGTACAAGCCAGGCCTGGGCCAGACACCCTCCAGGATGCTCGTCCTTACATGCCAGCGTTTCGGGAGGAGTTCTGCCAGATGCCAGGCCCCCGAGGGCTCCAGGAAGGGCAGGGTTCCGTGCCCCCATGTCTTGTGCTCCCGGGTCCACACTGGAGTCAGCTACAAAGGCTCTGAGAAGTCCTGCAGCGAGCTCCTATTCAGTCGGGTCGGGCGTTCCCTAACTGCGCGCCGTGCGGCTTTACTCTCTGGAACCTGAGTCGGGAGAGCAGACCCTGGGCCACGCCGGGGGAGGGCATGACATTTCCACAGTGTCTTTCCAGGCGTTTCCTGAAGCCTGACCTCACTCCAGGCACCTTTAGACCAGCTTCATTTACTCATACGAACTGTCCCAGTCTGGCTGAGGACCCTGGGGCCCAGAGTGCTGTTTGCCAGGCCCAGGGCCAGCCCGCGGACCAGGCCCGTCTGCCTCTCTCCGCCGTGCAGACCCCGGCCCTGCCAGCTGCAGCTGTCCTCGGGGATGCTCGGCCCCCAGGCCCAGCCCCTCCCCCGGGGCCTTGCCCAAGTGCGTGTCCTGGTCCCTTTAAGAGCCTGGTCCCACGCCCATCCTTGGTTTCCTTGGAGAGGGCAGTGAGGGGCAGGCCGAGGGGGGCAAGCGGAAGGGAGGCTTGGCAGGGTCCCCAGGTCCCTGCCAGCAGCCGGTTCTCAGCCCAGTTTCTCCCACGCGGCCGGGTTCCTCAAGGGGGCAGAGGAGGCGGGCTGGGGGCCCAGGCGGGGGTGGGGTGGGAGAGGGACTCAACACAGAGGCCTTTCCGGTGGCCTGGGAAGGGCCCGGGATCCATCCCACCCGAGAGCAGGGGAGGGAGGCGGGGGTCGCGTAGGGTGGGGGACGTGCTCTGCTCGCTGCATCTGGGTGGGGGGCTGCGGGGGGGTGCAGCGCCGCTCTCAGAAGCCAGACCCCCCCCACTGTCCTAGCCTCTGCTCCTTCCCCCGGCCTGGACTCAGCCCCAGCCCCTCCCCCAGCACCCCTCCCTTCTCTGTCTCCCCCCACTTTGTCCCTGGGGAGCAGCAGGGGCTGGCAGAGGGGCTGGCGCTCTCCTCGGGGGTGTCTGAGCCTGGGCCTGCTGGTCCCCTGCCCGGTTAGGGAGCTGGAGAGGACAGACAGCGTGAGGTCATAGACAAGGACAGCAGCTGGGCTCTGAACCTGGGCATTGCGCGTCCCGCACCCCTGGCTGGCGGGCCCCCTCGCCGCTGCCCTGCTCGGTGCCAGCTGGGACACTTGGAGGCGTTGCCCCTGGACCCTGGCCCTCTTCTCCAACCTCAAAAGCCACCTGCTCCTGGAGGCTTTTCTCCCGCTTTTCGGCTTCACCCCTGTCCACTTCTTCCCGGCTCTGACCCCTGTTTGCTGTGTGTCACGTGGCTGCCCTTCCCCGCCGCAGTGCGAGCCGCGCCCGCGGCAGGGCCGGGTCTCCGGTCCGCGGCCCGGCGCTGCCCCCATCCCCCAGTACGTAGTAAGCCCTGGAGGTGATCAGAAGCCACTGGAGCCCACCCCATCTGAAGGGGTCCCTCGTGCCCCTTGGGATCCACCTGTTCACTCATTCATTCACCTGGTCATTCATTCCCTGAGCCCGCCTGCGTCCAGTCTGCCCAGTGTGGTCTGACCACGGGGGAGGGTCCTGCCTCCCAGGTGCCCCCCCCCCCCCGCCACCCAGCAGGACATCTACGGGGGTGCCTGCCCCTGGGGAGCCCGCCCCTTCCTCACCCGTGGACATGGGATGGGAGCAGCTCTCCCAGGAGGCCAGGGGCCAAAGAGCCTGGGCTCGAGGCTGTCACCACGGGAGTCCGTGGGGTCCGTGGGGTCCTGCAGCCTTGCTTGGTTCATCAGGCTGTCCCTTCTTCCAGCTCGGGGTCCCTGGCTCTGGCTGTTCGAGCCCCGCCTCAGTTTCCTCGCCTGTATAATTGGACACAGCCTCGGCCCCCGCCTGCACCCTCTGCCAGGTGCCTCCAGATGGCTGCAGAGGACGGGGTGGCCGGCACCGGCCCCCAGCTGCCGCTCCCTGCCGCCCCTGCCCCGCTCTCCCGCCCCCTCTTCCTGCTGGAAAGCACTGCTGCCGGAGGCGGCTGCCTGCCAGTGGTGGCCCTGGCGCGGGGGGACAGGCCCTGTGTAGGAGCAGGGTGGGGGTGTCACAGACGTGTGCTCGAGGGTCAGGGGGCGTGTGCGGAGCTTTCCCGGGAGGAGTCGGGGCCCAGGAGTCCCCTGCTGGGCTGCGTGTCCCCACCCCGACCCCGCGTCAGTGGAGGGTGTGCACGGCCCTATGAGCCTGGTGACCCTGGAGACTCAAGGGTCGGGGCCAGGGAGGCAGCGTGTGGCCAGCCCTGAACTCACAGGACCTGCTGGGCAGCAGCAGGGGCGGCCTGCGGCCCCGGCTTCTTGGTTTGGGGACGAGGCCTGTACCGGTGCGGGGGCGCGCAGGGCAGCTGTGGGTGGGGCCGGAGGAGACCGCCACCCTGTCTGTCCCCAGTCAAGGGCTGAGTGGTCAGGAGACTGTGGCACTGCCAGGGGCCTGGGGCTGGGCAGCCCGGCTTCCAGACCTACCGTCCTCCCTGCCCTCTGGCCTCTGCCATCAACCCCTGCTGGGCACTGGTCTGGGGGGCAGGGCGCGAGGAGGCGGAGCCTGGAGCTGCCCCCCCGGGGAGGGGGGGCACCCACCAGAAGGGCAGCGCTGGTCCCCGTTTGCTGGGTGGCGCCAGGGCTCAGTTCCCTCCTCCACCGAGGCCCGGGGCTCCAAGAGGGGCCACCCTGGGCACCTTGTCAGGCCACTTGGTGCAGGGAGCGTGCGCGAGAGGACAGAGCAGCGGCCTCCCTGGGAGGGGCCCGGCCTGGCTGCAGACAAAGGTACTTCAGGCCACTCCAGGCAGGGATTTCCTCCGTCCGTCTGTCCTTCCATCTGCGAGGTCCCTGAGCTCCACGTCCTCGTGGCGATGCGTGCCCAGCGCTTAGGTTCTCTGCGTCCTCTCAGGAGGAGGCCGCCCCGCCTGGGCTGTGCCCGCCACCTCCTGCGGCCCGTCCCGCTCATCCTCCCAGAACGCACTCTGACGTGTTGGTGATGATGGTCTGATGGCGCTGATGGCGCTGGAGGTGATGAGACGGCTGTAATGACCCAGCTGCTGATGCTGCGGGTGGTGGTGCTGGTGAAGGTGAGGCCGTGCCCACGGTGGTGGAGGTGCTGCTGGTGGCGGCGGTGGTGACGACAGCGCGGTGATGGTGACAGCACTGATGCTGGCGGTGGTTTCCGTGAGAGCCGTGAGGGTGGAGGTGGTGGCGACAGTTAAGGTGGGGTTAATGGTGGTCTCCGCCCTTCGGAGGGTTTGTAGACGCGTCCCCGTGGGAACCAGGGTGGCACAGCTGAACCCAGGGCACGGCTCCCGGGGCAGGCGGCAGCAGACTGGGTCAGACACATGCCCAAGCGGATGAGAGGACTGGTGGCAGGGGCTTGCGAGGCCGGGGGTCCGGGAGGGGGTCTCGGAGGAGGCAAAGCTGGGCCGGTCTGCAGTCTGCTAGAGCCGGGCGAGTGGCCGCGGCACCAAGCACAGGGCCTGACCAGGCAGGCCTCGGACGCCCTTGCCCAGCGAGCGCGCGAGGTGCCAGCCTGACCTCCAGCTGCGCCAGTGGCTGGAGCGTGAGGGGGTGGGGTGTCTGCCTGGGGCGGCGGGGGTAGGTGACAGGCCAGACAGCTGTGCGCCAAAGGAGCAGCAGGTAAAAGTCTGAGTGAGGGGCAGAACCTCAGGTGGGGTCCCCGGGCCGCCCAGGCCAGATGGCATCCTTGCAGGGCTGGGGACGCAGGGTCCCGCCCTCTCCAGGGCCCCCGTCTGCCCCGGGCCTCTGCGGCCTTGCCCGGGCGGGTGAGTGGCCCCGGCGGGTGAGTGGGACAGGCGGAGAGCCGCCGGGCCCCGCAGACGGCCAGGTCTGCAGCCGGGGGCGGGCCTGCACTGGCAGTCCTGACTCAGGGCGCGGCGGCGCCAGCTGGGAGCCAGGAGATGGGCATCACGGCTTCGCGGGGAATGCGAGAAGCCCTGGGGGCCCTGGTCACAGACCCACGGATGCTGAAGGAGCCTTAGATGATGTCAGTGCCCGGAGAGCCTGCCCTGGGGCTGGGACGAGGCCTGAGGCGGGTGTCGGCTGGCAGCTCACTCGGCAAGAGCCTGGTCGGGCAGGTACCCGCCGCAGGGAGCCCCGGGCCGCAAGCACGGCCCCCCACCGCTCGTCCGCCCTGGGGGCTCTCACGGGTCAGTGGCCAGATGGGGGCTGGGCACAGAGCAGGAGCTTGAGGAGGCTTCCTGGAGGTGGCCGTGCCTCGGGGGAGCCCCGAAGGACAAGACTGAGTCAGCCAGGGGCAGGAGGGTGTGTGGTCAGGAGGACTGGCCAAGATCAAGGCCTGGAGGCGGGAGAGGACGCCTGCGTTCTGAGTCACAGTGGTTCCATCTGGGCCGGCACGTGCAGGCTGGGCCGCCAGGACTGGGGACGGGGCACGAGAGTCGCCGTGCGCTTCGGCTGCTGGGGGACGGGCCCCAGGGCGGGACCTGTCGGAAGGGCCAGGTGCAACGCTCAGGAACTCACGGCTTATCCAGGCAGGCTCCCTGGAGGAGGAGACTCAGCAGAAGCCTTCATCTGTGGGTCAGAAGTCAATGATCTAGGGGACTCGCACCTGGAACGGGTGGTTGAGGGAACACGAAGGCCGAGCTGAGGAGTTTCGAGGGGCTCCCGGAAGCCCCTGCCCGCAGAGGCGCCTTGCCCGCTCCCCGGTCCCTTGCCGGGAGAGCTGGGCCCGCTCCGGCTCCTTCCTGCCGTGTGGGAGGACGACTGTGAGTCATTCACACTCCAGTGTAATTTAGCCCATCAAACCCCAGGGGACCCCGAAGCACAGAGGCCCATAATAGCACCTGCTTCGTGGGCTGCAGGAGGCATGCTGCATGCGCGGAGGCCCTGGCTCTGTGGGCTGGTGGGCGGGGGCTCTCCGTGCACCCCCGTCACTGTGCCCTGACGGGCCGGGCCCTGTGCCGGCTGGTGTCACGGGGGGGCTCCCTGCCCAGCACCCACGTCACCCGGGAGGCAGCTTAGCTCCAAGTGACCTGGAGGGAATCTGCCCAAAGGTGGGACAGGCCTCGGCTGCGCCGATCCCCCCTCCTGGGCTGGCTGGGCGGGCCGTGTCTGGGCACTGCAGGGAGCCCGCTGGCAGGGGTGCCGCAGGCCCTGGGCCCAGGGGAGGTCCCCAGGGGGCTTTCTGGGCTGGGTGGGGCCAGGCTGCTCCCCTCTGCCCCCTCCCCGAGCCGTCTCACGGTGGGGCCGGCGTGTGGAGGGCACTGGCTCGGGGCAGCGGACGAGCTCCCACGAGGAGCACAAGGGCGGGGGGTCTGGGCAGGGGCAGAGTGGGAGGAGCCTGTAGCGAGGAACCGGTGGCCTGCAGTGGGGCGGGCGGCGGCCGGATCTGCCCGGGGGCCCTGGCCCGTGGGGGAATCACAGCCCTGCCCTGGGGGGCCTGGTCTCATGGGGCGTGCCCTGGAGGCGCCGGTCAGACGGAGGAGACACAGCCCGAGAGCTCTGTTTTGAGGGGCCCGGGGCCCCAGGCAGCCTCCCCTCAGCTCAGGGGGGGAGAGCCCCGCTCCGGCTCCTTCTCTCACCATGAACCTGGGGGTGGGAGAAGCTGCGACGCTGACCCAGATTCCTGGGGCCTGGGCCCGGGAGGGGGGCCTGGCTCTGTGACCCAGATATCGCAAGTTTCTGAAGCTCAGACAAAAGGCAGCAAATGGTCCCCCACGTGTGGGAGCGGTCGCTGCGCGCGAAGGGGAATGACCCACCTGTGCGGCGGGAAGGACAGCAGGTGTCTCCTGCAGTGGGAAGGATTTCAGTCAGACGTGGGCAGAACTTCCAGACGCGGGTATAAGAGGATGGGTCCCCGACGTTTTGTTGAAAGGAGAGCTGGAGTTCCCGTCGCGGCGCAGTGGAAACGAGTCCGACTAGGAAACATGAGGTTGCAGGTTCGATCCCTGGCGTCGCTCAGTGGGTTAAGGATCCAGCATTGCCGTGAGCTGTGGTGTAGGTTGCAGACGTGGCTCGGATCTGGCGTTCCTGTGGCTGTGGTGTAGGCTGGTGGCTGTAGATCCGATTTGACCCCTGGCCTGAGAACCTCCATATGCTGCGGGTGTGGCCCCAAAAAGACTAAAAAAAAAAAAAAAAAGGGAGAGCTGAGGGTCCCCTGATCTTTCGCAGGTCAGGCTGTGCCTAAGATGCAAGCGAGGGGCCTCTGGTCGGGCCCACCTGCCCTGCCCAGGGCCAGTCCTCGGCTGATGCCCAGCACAGCATGGAAGGCTCGGCTAGTGGCCTGGGCTGAGCTCTGCCCTGGGTGGGACGGGTCTTAGGCAGGTCACCCCCCACCCCAGTCTGGGCCTTAGGTCATCCTTAAGGGTCCCTTTCCGATCTGCTCTTCAGAGGCCGGTGGCTCAGGTCTTGTAGGACTTCTGGGAGGTGATAACTGGAGTCCTGCTCTGTTGCTGTGTGACTTCAGGCAGTTCCACCACCTCTCTGAGCCTCAGTTTCCGCACAGCTGAGCTGAGGATTACTGCAAAGAGTACATGATAAAACGTATAGGACGCTGTTAATGTTGAGGTGGGGCGGATTCCTGTCCCCATGTCACAAGTCAGGAGCCCCCACGTGGTCCCCCGATACGGGCGCCAGGGCCTGCAGGAGCTGGGGACACTGGAGCGGGGGGAGAGGCCGAGGCCAGGGAGCCCGCACTGCAGGCCTGCAGGGTCTGGGTGAGCCACACAGTTGCCCGAGTCCTAGGCAGCCAGCCCGAGCAGGTGGCTCTCTGCCTCCTTATGTCCTCCGCGGCCTGAGGCTGCAGGGACAGGCCCTGGCTGGACCCCTCAGCAGAGTGGGCGGCACCCCTCGCCCTCCCCACCTCTGGGAAGCTGATAAGCTAATTAGTGGACATAGCAGGAGCCGTGCAGGGCCAGCCACCAGCCCGGGCTGGCCTTCTCCCAGGAGGTGGCCGGCAGCTGTCAGCCTGGCGCCCTGCAGACCCGCCAGCGCCGCCTGGGAACCTGCCAGCCTGCTGGCCCCAGCCAGCCCGGCTCCCCTCACCCCAGGCCCAGGGTGCTGCCCCTCCCGGCCCTCCCAGCAGCCCTCAGCAGGTGGACACATTGGGCTCCCGGTCCCCCTCCACTCAGAGGAGGAGGGCTGAGCAGCATTCATGCCCGGACCCCGAGAACTGGAGCTGGGGTTTGAATCCAGGACCGGCCAGCCACAGCCTCCTGTTGAGACTCCTCCTCAGAGCGCGCAGGGTCTTGGTGGCTTCTGGCCTGTGCCACACTGGCCGTCTGGGCGTTTGGGCAGCGGCCTGCAGGTGCGTCCCCAGGCGCGGGGACAGGGCGCTCCGGGGGCGGGAGGGACGGAGGGCAGCCTAGGCTCAGCGCTCCCTGTGGTGCTGGGGGACGAAGGGACTTGCCCTGGGCAGCCGAGTGGGGCCTCGGGAAACCTCTGCTGAGTGTGCAGGGGACCAGGCTGGACCTGGTGTCACTGGGACCTCCAGGGTCCCCACTCGCCTTCCCGTTCCTTCCAGCCCCCAGGTCTTGTTCCTGGCCCTGCAGTTAGCGGGGTCTTCTTTTGCAAAGTAAGGAAGCGGAGAAGGGGTCCCTACCATGGTCTTACTAGAGTTTGACTTCTGCTCTGCTCCGTGGCAGGGACTCTGGGCCTGCAGGACAGGGGGCCGGGAAGAGGGGCCGTGCAGGCAGCTGAGCCCCTGGCCTCCATCCCAGGGGCTGCAGTCAAGGCTGTGGCCTTGGCCCTGGCCCTGCCTGGGCTCTGCTGTGCTGTGCACCTCCGCTCCTCTGGGGCCTGAGGCCGGAAGGAGCCCTGATGCATTCTGCTTATCCGAGGCCTGGCCTACCTGTCACTTTGGGCCTCAGTCCTCCCTGTAAAACAGGTCCTTCCCCGTGTGTGTGTGTGGGGGGGGGTGAAGAGAGAAAAGCATATTTGAGGGGCACAGCCGGCCCAGAGTGTGTCCCTTCTCCCCTGGGGCTGGGAGCTCAGAAAGGAGATTGTGTAACGTGTCACATTCAACAGAAGCCACCCTGGGTTCTGCAATGCTTTCAGCGGGGCCCCTAAACATTCCTAAAGATGTGCGTGCAGGCGCCGTGAGGGGGCCGGCCCCCAGTTACCCCTGGACGGTCCCCTCCCCAGTTTAGAGAAGAGGAAAGCGGGGCCAGGGCTGGCAGCTGACTTCCCAGGCGACACAGCCAGGGGTAGCTGAGGAAATTTGTCTGCAAATCCAGGTGTTGAGCGGAGGCAGCTCGCGATGGGGAGGCAGGCCGAGGGCTGCGGAAGGCACCTTGCAGCTCCCTCCTTCTGGGGCAGGCCAGGCCGAGGGCAGACTTGCTGAAGGGCCCAGCTTCTCTCCCGAAGGCCCAGGGCCAGCGGGGTCTACATTCTTTGGGCTGGGGGTGGGGCTTTTGCTGCCCCGATTCAGAAGGGGACCCCTCCCAGCTGTGGCTCCTGACCTGCGGTGCCAGTCTTGCCTGTTCAGGCAGCCTGCGGGTCCAGGGCCTGGGGCAGGCAGTCCGCCAGCATCTCCTGCAGCCCCGGACGCTGCCGGCATGAAGGGCGGGGATCCATTAAGAGCGACTGCTTGGCAGAGTTGTTCAGGCCAGGGCACAGGGCACTGAGGCTCTAACACGTGCGTGTTTCCAAGAAACCGGGCCCATCCTAAGCGGCCGACCTCAGGGGGGACCTGTGTCCGCGGGCAGGGGGCACTCGCCGCCGGCGGCTTCCCCACCCGGGAGGTGGCTGTGGGGGCGGGGCGGTCCCAAGGTCACCAGCGCGACGCGGGGGGCGGGAGGCGCAGCGGCGCCCGTCCGCCCGCCCGGCCCGCGCGCGCACCGCAGCCCGGCGCCCGCTCCACGTGCGCCCACGCGCCCCTCCCGGGCGGGCTCTGGGGCGGGGCGCGCTCCGGGCGCGGGGCCAGGACTCGGCGCCCCGCCGGCCCCGCCGGCCCCGCCGGCCCGCGCTCCCGCGAGTCGCTCTCCCGTGGCTCGGCGGCGGCGGCGGCGGCGGCGGCGGCCATGGGGCGCGGGGCTCCGGGGGCCGGCGGGGCGCGCGCGGCGGCGGCGGTGGCGGCGGCGGCGGCAGGTGCAGGTGCGGGCCGGGGACGCGGGGCCGGGGCGCGGGCCGGGCGCGGCCGGCCGCCGCTCACGCCGCCCCCCGTCTCCCTCCCCCGTGTGTCCCGCCCCCAGACCCTCCTCCCCCGCCCCCCCGCAGCTCGGGCCCTGGTCGTGGCGCGGCTGCCGCACGGTGCCCCTCGACGCCCTCCGGACGCGCTGCCTCTGTGACCGGCTCTCCACCTTCGCCATCTTAGCCCAGCTCAGCGCCGACGCGGTGAGACCCCGGGCGCGCGGGGGCGGGCGCACGGGGAGGGGGCTGCCGGGGCTGCGGTCGCCTCCGGGCGGGGGGAGGGAGCCGGCGGGGGAGGGGCCGCTGCGCCCCCAGCCCCCAGCCCCCAGCCCCCCCATGGCCTGGCCGGCGGGGCCCGGGCCCCTGGAGAGGGCGGGTGGGAGCCCAGTGGGTGGTGGTGTGGAGTTGGGGGCCGGCCTGGGAGGAGCCGGGCTGGGCCGGGAGGGACTGACTGGTGGGTGAGTGTCCCCCACCCTCCTTGGGACCCAGGACCCTGGAGGGGGCTGGCCCTCCCTCTGGGGAGCCGAGCAGGCTGGGCCTCAGGCGCTGGGGGCTGGCGGAAGGTGTGGCCCGGCCCAGCCCTTCTGCCCCTTCCCCGGGGGGGAGGGGGGGGGGTGACAGGGTCCTAGCCTGCCCGGGACAGGGAGGGGAGGAGCGGCCACCTTCCTCGGCTGTCCTTCCCCACCCACCCTAAGCGGACCTTGCTCTTTGGATGCGGTTGCGTCCCCAGGTGGGGGTCCAGAGGGGAGAGGGTGCTGGGCTTGGCCCAGGTCCGCAGCCCTCCCCAGGAAGCCCCATCATCTCAGGGCCTCCTTTTTGTTCCTGTGATTCTTGTGGGGGCTGCTGGTTTCTATGGTGACGGCATCTGGGGCCAGCTCACTGGCTGGGGCCCGGGGTGCTGGGCCCAGCCAACTGGGGCTGGTGGGCGCTCTCGCCCAGGGCCGCGCTGTGCTCACTGGACCCTGCAAAGCCAGGGCCCTTAGCCAGGTCACTGGGCTCCCCGAGGATGGAAGGGGTGTGGGGGAGTCTTTGCTCACTGAGCACCTGGGCCCAGGCCTTGTGTGAAGGGTCCTCCGGTGGCAGATGGGAGGGGGACCCTGCTTTGGGGGGCAGGAGTGGCACAGTTGTCCCCTGTAGAACCTAGTTTTCTCGTAGAAGGTGGTCCAGATCTCTCTGAGTACAGTCCCCCCCCCACTTTGTCCTCTGGGACTTGGGCAGGGAGGGCGGCGGCGCTAGCCAGGACCCCCGATGGCCAGAGCTGGACGGGACCTTGGAGGTCAATGCCACAGGGAGCCGCGCCGGGGGAGGGGCCTTGCTGAAGGTCCCAGGGCGGCTCTGCCGGACCGGGGTCTGTGCTCTCGGCCCTGCTCCCGCTGTGCCCTCCCCTCAGCTGCCCCTGTGACAGGGCTGTGGACGTTGTTGGTTCCGGGGGCAGGCCCTGAAGGCAGCAGCCAGAGCCATGCTGGGGGCTTCCTGGAAGAGGTGGCTTTCTGCACAGAGGAGCTGCCGGTGGGCCAGGGCTTCCTGGGTCCCCCACGAGGCTGGAGCAGCAAGCAGGGCAGGGCCCCCTTGGGTCCTGGGTGGCTGCTCTTCCTTGTGCGGGGAGGGATGTCCAGAGTGGACGCGTGCCCAGATCCCCTCTTGTCAGCCCAGGGTCTGGCCTGAAGGAGGCCAGTGCTGCTTGAATCTTGAAACTCATTCAGGTCCCTTGCTCACAGTGACCCTAGACTGGTCTTGAGCCTCAGTGTCCTCCCCTGTAAAGCAGAAGTGACCCCGTGCTGCTCAGAGTGGCTACAAGGGGTTGGCCAGTGGCTGGGGGTCCTCCTGGACGGCCTGGGGCCTGGCGGGGCCACTGCATCCTCGGAAGGTCAGCCGCTGCGGTGAAAGGGGCTTGCGGTGCCATGCTGACCTGCTGGGTGCACGCACCCTGTCCCCGTGTCCCAGAAGAGTCCGAGGGGGCGGACGCTCTCAGGGGCCACAGAGTTGCCTACTGGCCACGCAGGCTGCCTGTGAGAGCCCCAGTCTCCTCATCCATAGATGGCAGAGTGGTGGGCTCTGCCTGGTCCTGTGAACCCTGGGCGCAGGGCCTTGAGCTCCGAGGGGAGCGCAGGAAGAAGCCTGAGGGGGGCCCCGGCACCCACCTCGTGCTCAGCGGCCGTCAGAGCCCTTGCTGAGCGGGCAGTGGCCGAGCTCCAGAGGGACACTGCGGCCAACATGCTGGGCCGAGCCTGCTGAGTGCCCGGCCTGGAGCCTCGGGGGGCCCGGGCTGTGATGGGGAGACAGAGGCCGAGACGGGCCTGGGGCGCACCGGGCCAGGGGCAGGAGGCGCTCTGGGGCTCAGCCCTCTGGGGGAGGCTTAGGAGTCGGGTCCTAGTGGGGTGAGCGGGAATTCACAGCGGGCTTGGGGCGGTGGGGGGGGGGACAGGTGAGGAGACGGTGGGAGGTGAGGGGTTCGGGGGACGAGCAGGGCAGGGAGAGCTGGGGCTTCATCGTGGGTGGCTGGGAAGTGCGAGAAGGGTCCTGGAGGGCCCCCAGCAGAAGTGAGGGCTGGGCGGTGAGCTGGGCGGGCTGTGGGACCTGGGACACGCCGCTGCCGCCACCGCATAGAGCTGGAAGCGTGCACTGGCCGTGCAGGTGTGGGTCAGAGCTCAGAGGCCCCTCGGGGTGTGCCATGGTCCTGGGGACGGGGTCCAGGACTAGGCCCGAGACAGGGCGGTAAGATGGGTGCTGTGGCCACAGCGGAGGAGCCAGATCCTGGGGGGTGGGGCGAAGGCAGCGGAGACCCAGGTGCCCCCCGTGCTCCCGCCCTGCGCAGCCGGAGCGTCGGGTCAGCTGTGCCACTGTGAGCCTGTGACCGCGGGAGGCTGAGTGACTGCTCGGAGCCATGTCTCTGAGGGGGCAAGGCCACCTGCCGCAGAGCCGCGGTGGGGACTGAGCCTCGTGGGGTGTTTACGGCGTCGACGTAGCCTGGCAGGTAGTAGCCTGACGTAGCCTGGGGCTCAGAGTGGGACCGGGGTCGGGGCTCAGAGTGGGACCGGGGTCGGGGCTCAGAGTGGGGCCGGGGTCGGGGCTCAGAGTGGGACCGGGGTCGGGGCTCAGAGTGGGGCCAGGGGCAGGGTCAGAGTGGGGCCAGGGTCGGGGCTCAGAGTGGGACCGGGGGCAGGGTCAGAGTGGGGCCAGGGGCAGGGTCAGAGTGGGGCCAGGGGCAGGGCTCAGTGTATGTTGGAGTCAGGGCTCATCTGTGCGGGTGGCAGTGAGCCACGCGGTATTGCAGCAGTGGCGGGAGGCAGAGGCCGCTCTCTGAAGTCGGTGTTTAGGACGCACAAGACGGGGAAGTGTTTGGGAGAAGACTGGAAGTAGGGAGCTCACGTGGTAGAAACTGACAGCAGCCGTGTGGACGACAAACAGGGAAAGCCCTGGGTGAGCCGGGCGGGAGAGACCAGCACCCTGGAGAGACCCGAGCCAAAGGGACAGGAAGAGAGATGAGGGGCCGGTTCCAGGAGGGCCTCTGTGAGGAGGTGCCGGCCAGGCTGGGAGGAGAGCCGGCCTTGCGGAGGTCAAGGAAGGGCACAGGGTTGGGGGCCTGCGTGTGCAAAGGCCCTGGGGCGGCACGGAGCTTGGAGGAGCCGGTCTCCGGCAGAGGCTGGCCTGCTTCGTGCTCTGAGGGGAGTGGGGCCAGTCCCTTACCCTGAGGTCTCTAGTCCGCTCTCCCAACCTGGAGTTCCCTGACACCCCTGCCACGTTCTGTCGCCTGTCCCCTCCCCGCGTTGCGTTGTTGAGACCCTGCAGGGCTGGGGCTGTCAGGAGTGACGGACGGACGAGCCGGCGGAGAGGAGGCGGGAGCGGGCGGCAGGTGGGCGTGTGGCTGCCAGGCCTAATGCGGGCAGATGGAGGCAGATGGCCACGGAGGCCGGGGCCGGAGCCAGCCAGGGAGCAGGCGTGAGCCACTTGCTCGGCCGCCCGTGACTTGCGTGGCTGGCGGGAGCCCCGAGGTTACTCGGAGAGTTCAAGGGTGCTGGCCGCAGCCTAGAGCCCCTTCCCCCACGCCCTCCAGCTCCCGGGAGAAACGCACAAGTCTGTGTTGGAGCCTCACCCGGCGGGCGGGTGTGCCCCCGGGGGCCGCTGAGGGCCTGGGTGACCTTGACCGACTTTCTCGATTTTCTTGGAAGCTGCCTTCCCAGGCTCCGTTCATTCAGCCGGTAGCATCGACCAAGGGTCCGAGCCTGGCCTGGACGTGAGGCGCCCGCAGCTAAGGGATGGGGTGGGGCGGCAGGTGATACTTCCAGTGTGGGAACAGCGTGCTGGGGCGGTTTGGGCGCCGGTCCCATGGGGCGGGGCGGCGGCGGCCGTGCTGGCTGGAGCGGGCCCTGGGGTGTCCTGTGCAGGAGCCTGGACCTTGGGCGCCTGCGGAGGGTGGAAGGCCCCCTCTGAGGGCTTCAGGAAGTGGTGGGAGTCGTGCTCGGGGCGTGCTGGCGTCAGCAGGGGCCGGAAGGGTGTCAGCCAGGTCAGACGCAGGGCAGGCCGGAGGGTGTCCTCCCTGGGGTGGAGGGGCCCACGGGAAGCCCCTTGTCCCCTGGCCGGGCATCCCCGTTCTACTGGGGACTCGCCTCCATTCTCAGTCCTGGAGACAGCAGCGAGCAGGGCTACAGGGCTGGCTGTCTCCACCACCTGGAGCTATCTTTGGGTTCCGCACGGAGGGACCTTGGTCCCTCAACAAGTGCACGTGGACGGCTGCTGTGCGCCTGGAGCGCTGGGGTGCCAGGTGGCTGCGGGTCGTGCAGTCACATGGCGGAGGGACGCCTGTGGACGTGTAAGGGCCAGCCAGTGCTCAGGGCTGCACTGGGCCGGTGGTGGGAGCAGTGGGGTCTGTTGACCGCTCTGAGAGGGGCCAAGCTGAGACCCGGATGGCCAGAGGCACTGCCCTCTGATGTGACAGCTGGCAGGGGTTCCGTGCAGAGAACGGTAGGAAGGGGGGGGG
>PVHT021183681.1:450653-483575 GCA_004024745.2 Catagonus wagneri
CCGCGCCTGGAGGCCTTTGAGGCATTTGGACACAGCTTGGTGAGGATGCAGGAGGGTCTCTGAGAGGCTGGGAGGGTATTTCAGGAAATCCTCTGGGTGCTGCTGGGAGAGGTGGCGTGGGGTGTGGCGGGGGCTGGGCATGGAGGAGAGAAGGAAGAAGGGGCCTGGAGAGGGAAGGGGTGGGCGAGCCTGGGCTGTGAGCCGAGCAGGTGTCGGGGAGGGGCCTGGGTTTGCGGGGTGGGGCTTGGGGTGCCCTTGATGCCGCTGGAGCTGTGCGCGCCTTGCTGAGAGCAGAGCGTCTGCGCTCGGGCTGGGACCCCAGAGCCACAGAACCCGGGGGGGGGCCGTGGTGGGGCGCCGGCCTCTGTGACTTCGCCTCTGACCGAGACGGGGCCCTTCCCTGGAAAGGGTGGGGTTTACTGCCAGGCTTAGCACACAGCTGCGGCCCCAGGGGCTGGGCGGGGGCAGAGATAGGGAGCCCCCCTCACAGGTGCTGGGTTGCCCCGGTGCAGGGGACTGCAGCGCCGCGGGGGGTGGCCGAGGGCTGCGGGGCCGTGGGGGCTTATGGAGGGGCGCCGGGTGCGGAGGGAGGGCTCCGCCAGTGTCTCCCGCAGCCCGCCTGGCCCCTCACCTGTCCTCGCCCCGCCCCCAAACCCGCAGAGCATGGAGAAGGTGACCGTGCCGTCGGTGACGCTCATCGTGGGCTGCGGCGTGTCGTCGCTGACGCTGCTCTTGCTCATCATCATCTACGTCTCCGTGTGGAGGTGGCGCCGGCCCGGGGGGCTGGGGGCGGGGGCGGCTGGGTCAAGGGCACCCGTGGGTGGGGGCGCCCGGAGCCCGCCTTCCTCCCCTCCCAGTTAGCGGCACTGTCGCTTCCAGCCTCACCAGCGCCCTCGTCCCCCCCCACTGCTGTCCCCCGGATGCTGATGGCACCGATGGCGGGGGCAGGGTGGGCTGGGGTGCCCCCTGAACGCGATCCCCAGCCCACGTGCCCTGCGCCCACTCCCCGGCTCGCACTCCGCCCCATGACCTGTGGGGCCCAAGACCCCCTCACTTCCCTCTGTGCTGTTTGTCACTTGGACGTGGCCACAAGGCCTCGTCACAGGCCCTGGTGCCCCGGGTGCTGTCTGGCTGGCGTTGGCCTCTGGGGTGCAGGGCCCCCGGCCCTGTGGGAGCGAGCCCGTCCCAGCGGTCACCGGCCGGGGGCGAGGGGCGCATGTGCGCGGACGCGGGCGGCCGCAGAAGTGGGAGTGGAGCACGTGCGATGGGCCGCCCCGACTCCCTTCCCCCACCGTGGGCCCGTGGAGCAGGGCTGTGGGACAGTGGGACAGGAGGGTCAGGCCGAGGTCACCCGCCTGGCAGTCCGCGCTGGGCCCGGCCGGGCTCCCAGTGTGTCAGCTGCAGGGGCAGCACAGTGGCAGCCCGAGGCCAGCGAGGAGGGGTCGATGCGGCCATTGGGGGAGGGGCCGTCTGAGGCTCCCGTCTGCTTCCTCTGTCCTGCCCAAGGGCAGAGGCGCTGGGAGGGTCAGCGCCCCCCCCCACCCTGTCCTCTGTCTCCCGTGGGCGTCCTTGGCCTGCTGGCCCAGCTCTTCCCCCAGGCCGCTGCCGGTCTGAGGTTTTGGCCTGCGGTTTTCAAAGCCCCTCATTCCCAAGCTCCTGGCCGTCCTTGTCCTGTGTGCTGAGGTCACACCTCACCCCCATGGTCCCCAGGAGCAATCGGCGACCCAGAGAAGGAATGTGATGGGGGTGCTGGTGCTGGTGCTGGTGGCGGCAGCAGTGTCTGCAGGGAGGGGGTGGTGCCCTGGTCTTGGGGGCCCCGGCACCCCGGTTCTTGTGAGGCCGAGCCCCGGCTGGGCACCGAGCGTGGCCTCCGCCGTCCCCACAGGTACATCCGCTCCGAGCGGTCCGTCATCCTCATCAACTTCTGCTTGTCCATCATCTCCTCCAACGCGCTCATCCTCATCGGCCAGACCCAGACCCGCAACAAGGTAAGCGGCCTCGGCTGCGCGGCGCGTCCCAGCGGCCCCAGCGGGGAACGGTGGTCCCCAGCAGGGCTTGGACCCTGGGAAGCTCAGGGAGGAGGTCAGAGCGGTACAGAGCCCTGGCATACCCCTGCCGCCGCGTCACGGAGCTCGGCCCCGAGGGGCTGTTACCTGGCCAGCCACGGGGACTTGGTGTCCAGTGTCTCCATCTGGCCTGGTGCTCTGAGATGAGCCGGCCCCAGCCCCGGGCCTGGCCCGCCGTCTGGCACCAGGCTGGGCCTCGCCGTGTGGCCTGGGGCTCCCCAGCTGCTGAGTGGGTGCACTTGGACCGGGGCTTCCAGGTGGGCGCCTGTGGCTTCGGCGTCCGTGTGGGGGAGGAACCGGGGGGAGGGGGGCGCACAGCTGTCCACCAGGGCCTCTGGGTCCGACAGCCCATCTCGGGGCTGTGAGCAGGGCGGGTGAGCCCTCAGTGGCTTCCTGCCTGGGGGTTTGACCTGGCTGCTGCCGTGGATGCTGGGCTTCGGCCTCTCCCGGCCCGGCCGGGCCCCGGGCCGGGCGGGCGCCTCCCAGCCTCCCCGCCTCCCGCCTGCGCCTCCATAGGCGGTGTGCACGCTGGTGGCGGCCTTCCTGCACTTCTTCTTCCTGTCCTCCTTCTGCTGGGTGCTCACCGAGGCCTGGCAGTCCTACATGGCCGTGACAGGCCGCCTCCGGAACCGCCTCATCCGCAAGCGCTTCCTGTGCCTGGGCTGGGGTGAGCGCCCGGCCCGCCCGCGCGCCCTCGTCCCCCGGCTCCCCTCCCCCAGGGGAGCGTCCGGTCAGTATTCGGGCCGCACTTAGAGAAGAGAAAGATAGCTTGCTTTTCATCTGAATTCGCGTGCGCCTGGGAGTCCCGTTTTATTTGCTAACCTGGCACCCTCCTGCAGTTCCGTGGGGCCTCGTGTCTGTCCACTTCCTGTCCCGTCTTTACACGTTCAGTGTCACCCCCAGTTCAGGGGCTTCAAAGGTGCACCCCCCCCCCGCCCCCAGGCAGAGCCAGAAGGAGGCGGAGGCGGGCGGTCCTGGGTTCACGGGGGGGGGGGCCCGACACCCTTTCTGTCTCTTCCCCGCAGGCCTCCCTGCGCTGGTCGTGGCCATTTCTGTGGGATTTACCAAGGCCAGAGGGTACAGCACCATGAACTAGTGAGTCGGGGCGGGGTGGGGACGTGGTGGAGGCCACACGGCTCCCAGACCCTCCCACCGCCCTGGAAGGTGAGGGCTGGCTGGGCATTCGTCCCACAGATGAGAGAGCCAGGGCTGCGAGAGGGCGGGGGCCCCCGTGCTGGAGGCCGGGCCCGGGCGGCCCCCTGCTCCCACCCGCAGTGGGCAGCGGGGGCCAGAGGAACGGGGCTTGGGGCCGCTGGCGCCCCCAGCTCCTCTTTCCACGGCCTTGGGCAGACTCCCTAGCCTCTTGGAGCCTCAGTTTCCCCGTCTGCAGGGTGTCATACCCACCCTGCAAAGGGAGGCGGTCAGAGGGCTGAACTCATACCTGGGGAGGGCAGGGCAGGTGGCAGACAAAGTCACCTCGAGGGCTGACTGAGGCCTTAAAGGGTTGTCTGGACCTAGTCCGGGGGCCTTGAACGCCAGGCTGGGAAGCGTGGGATTATCCTGGATGCCATGTGGCTTCGCAGGGTGTAGGGAGAGAAAGCGAGGCCCGGGGGGCCGTGGGAAAGAGCAGGGCAGCGCGAGGTGGGTGGAGGGACTGCCAGGGCCGTGCAGGCCCATCGCACTGCAGAGCCCAGGGGGGCAGGATGTGGCTGGGTCCTGGGACACCCCCCCACGTGGCTGAGGACCCGGGGTGAGTGCTAGGAAAGAAACTTGGACGCTGTCCCCAGAGCCGAGGGGAAGGAACGCCTGGCCCGCTGGGCCCAGGGCAGGTCGGGAGGACATGGGGTGTTGCAGTGGGGTTCTGAAGGATGAAGAAGAGTTCGTTTGGCGGACGGCATGGCAGAGAAAGCTCAGGGTGGAGGAAACCGCACCTGAAGAGAGCAGAGTGGTCCTGTGCTTAAGGCTCCCGCGGGCCGCCGTGTCGTGTCCGGGAGGTTTGGGGAAGTGCGTGTGGGGCGGGTGACCGAGTGCGGTTGAGGATGGCCTGGGTCACCGTGGGAGCAGAGGGCCTGAGGCCGAGGCCCTGGGGCCTAGGCTGAGTGGGCAGGCGGGAGTCCAGGCCAGGGCCCGACCCAGCATTTCGGCATCACGTCAGGAGAAAGGGTCTGCACGTGAGAGTGGGGAGGGCCTGTGAGGCGAGTTGCGGTGCCCAGGCCTGGGGGAGGGGTGTCGGGGGAGAGGGACAGGCAGGGTGCCGTCACCCGGCAGCCTAGCCCTCTGCTGTGTGGCCCCTGCTCCCGGCCCGCTCCTTCCTCCTTAGGCTTCGCCTGCAAGCCGCCTGGGGGCTCCCGCAGGCTCTGAACGGTGTGCGGTGGCGCCCTGGCTTCCTCCTGCCACGGGTCGGCATCACACCCGCCCTCCGGGGCAGCCGGTGGTGCTGACTTGTGACCGGAGGGGCCTGAGCCCGGCGCTCACCAGCCGTTTCCGTCCCCAGCTGCTGGCTCTCGCTGGAGGGGGGACTGCTCTACGCCTTCGTGGGACCGGCCGCGGCTGTCGTGCTGGTACTGACCCCACCCCGTCGTCCCGGGCCGAGCCCCTCACCTCCCCCAGGCTGGGCCCCGGACTGTACCTGCTGCCGCTTCGCGGTCACCCTGGTGGCCAGGGGTGGGTGGCGTCCACAGACCCCTGACCCGCCCCAGGGGTGCGGAGCCTGGGCCGGGCTCGCAAGCGGCCTTGTGCTTCTCTGAGCTCAGCCTGCCTGGCTGCTGGGCGCCCGCCGCGGGGCCGCGGGTGTGACGAGTGAGCGAGCTTAGGGTGGGGGCGGGGGGACAGCTGGACCACGGGCAGCAGGGGCGCAGCCAGGCCTGGGCGCCGAGGCTTTTCCCTCGATGGGGCCGGCCTGTCACCAGCACCTCCCCTGACCTGGCCCTCAGTGATTCCTTTTGTGCTGTCCCCACGTCCCCATGTCCCCACTCTCAGTGGTGAGGGCTGAGAGACAGCTGTGTCCCGGGTTATGGATGAGCAGGCAGAGGCTGGGGGTCTGCCAAGTTCAGACCGATGGCCTCTGCTGGGCCTGGCTCTGAGCCTGTCCCCCGCGCCCCAGCCTCCTGCCCCCAAGCAAGGGCATGACACCTGCAGAGGCCTGCCGTCCAGGCCAGGCCATGCCACCTCGTCGCCAGGTCCAGGAGGCTCGGGCACAGGCAGAGAGGAGTGGCAGAGAGGAATGAAGCCCAGGGCATCCGGGGCGGGGGTGTGGGGTGGGTGGAGTCAGTGCGGGACCCGCGGGCCCCTCCCCGCAGTCCCAGCCAGAACCAGCCCCTTTATTCCTGGAGTCCTAAAAGTGGGCTGGGCCTCTGTAGGGCAGGCGCCCCAGCAGGGGTGGGGGTGGCGCTATCAGACGGGGGCCATCCTGACCCCTGTGGCCTCCTCCTGTAGCGTGGGGCGGGACACAGAGCCTGCAGCAGGCTCCCCTCCCCTGCCCCAACCAAGTCAGAAAACGGTGCCACCCGGGGAGGCCGCTTCTGCCCGGGCCGGGCTGCGTGCACAGCCGAGAGCTCTCTGAGCTGTGCGGTCCCAGGGAGCTGGCCTCCCCAGACCTCTAGGCCCAGGGTCCCCAAGATGCAGGAACGTGTTCGGGGTCAGGCTGCCTCTCTGCAGAGAAGAAGCCTGAGGTGGGGACACTCAGGAGCAGGGACATGAACTGGAAGCCCCCTCCCCTAGCAGAGGAGGCCAGAGGAAAGAGGAGACCGGGGTATGTGGGCCACAGAGGAGGTGGGTGGCGGGGACGCCTGGGGACAGGGCAGCTGCCCAGCGGTGGGGCTTCGGGGAAGTGGGGTGGTGGCCCCGAGCGAAGGTCTGAAAGGCTGCCCAGTGCAGGGAGCAGCGTGGCCACCCGCAGAGCCAGGTCGGGCCGAGCCGGGTGAGCTCCCTGTGGGGGAGGCAGTGAGGAGCAGGGAGGCGGGGGCGGGGGCGAGCCTGGCGTGGGCGGAGGCTGGACTGGAGGTCCCCGGGGCCCCTTCTGCGGTCTGAGCAGAGCCAGCGCCCCAGCGGTGCGGCGGGGCCAGCCTGCTTGTGTGCTTGCCTGCCCGGGGCAGCCCCACTCTGGGCGGGGACAGGCTCCCCAGGACCCCAGCCTGACCTCTGACCTCTGCCTCCATCTCAGACGGAACCCCAGCTTCCCAAGCTGCTGCTGACCACGGTGTGGGGTGGCGTGGGCCTTGGGCTGGTCTGTGCAGCTGTCCCGGGATCCGTCCCAGCGAGGCTCAAGCTGCAGCGCCCAGCCCTGTGGGGGGCGCGTGGGGGGCCCGTGGGGACCGCGAAGCGCAGAGAGGCCCACCTGACGGCCGGGGCTGGGATGGAGGGCGGGAGCTTGGCCCGCTCTGCGGAGCGCCTCGCCGGACGCCGGGCGGGGCCGCGGGACCCAGGCCGCCCTGTCCCCACCGCCGCCCCCCTCGCCCCGCAGGTGAACATGGTGATCGGGATCCTGGTGTTCAACAAGCTCGTGTCCAAAGACGGCATCACGGACAAGAAGCTGAAGGAGCGGGCAGGGTAGGAGGGCACGGGCGCGGCCACGCCCCACCCTGAGTCGAAAGATCCAGCGCCCCCACCCTGCGCCCGCCGGGCCGGCGGGGAAGCGGAGGCACAGGGCTCTGCGTGCCGGCGCCTGCCTTGCTGTGTGCCTCAGTTTCTCTGTCTGGCCCATGACAGGGCAGGGACCCGTAAGGGCTCGGAAGTGGTAAAACGGATTGCTTTTGGAGACCCCGTGTGCCCCCCGCACTGCGTGGTGGGGGGGGCGCTCCTGGCTCCCCTCCCCCCATGGGGTTGAGTGACCCCGAGCCAGGACGTGGTCTGCCCCTCCCTGTGGTGCCTTCGGCAAGGGGACAGTGCAGGTGTTCCTCCTGCCTGGGGAGCCTGCGCTCAGAGAGGGCAGTACCCGGCTAGAGGGCACACAGCACTGCAGGTGGCCGGTCCGGAGGGAGGGGAGGGCGTGCTTGGCTGGGTGTGGCTCTGGCTGCCAGGACCGAGTCCCCAGCCTCTTAGGGGCCAACTGAGGGCTGCGACAGCCCCCTTTTCCTGCCCGACACCCGAGCCCCCTCGCTTCGCCCTGGCTGGTGTCTGCGTGGGGGTCCCCACCCCCATCCGTGCCAGTCCTGCTCCGTCTCTGTCTTTCTGTCTCCCGCTCCCCCCTTCCTGCTCTTGCTTTTCCCCGTGGGCAGAAGCATCAGGAAGCCTTCCCCGGGGTGGCTTCTGTCCTGGTTGGGACCTGCTCTCTGGGCACATGTGACTGCAGAGCCCGTGGTGGCTGGGGCCTGGCCTGGCCGTCTGTGGGCCTGGGTCCCGCACTCCCGGGGCCTCGTCTCTGTGAAGTGGGCATCGGCAGGCCTCACCCTGGCCTGGCCCAGAACCCTCGGGGGCACCCACGCGCTCCTGGAACGGTGGTTCCTGGCTGGGGACGCCCAGGGCGCGCACGGCGCCCTCACCCGGCCGCTGCTGCCTGCTTTCTCGTTCGCTTTCGGCTGCACCCCTGGAGGCAGGGTCTGGTTTTGTTCCCATTTCACAGCTGAGCAGATCGAGGCTGAGGCAGGAGAGTGGCTGGTGGAGCAGGCTGGAGCCGGGTCGGGCCCGTGCTAGGCTAGAGCCCAGTGTGTCCGGCGGCTGCTTGCCCGGTGCCCCTTCCCCGGGTCGGCCGCGCCGCGGCTCGGAGCCTGCCCAGACAGGACACGTCCTGTGTCTGCGCACGGGGCCTGCAGGAGGCCGCCGCCCAGGCAGCTCACAGACGCCCTCGCAGACCGTCGGGCGAATCCCTCGCTCCTCGGCCAGGGCAGTGCGCGGTCAGACCGGATGTGGGGGGACCAGAGGGGAGGGACCGTGGCCCCGACCGGGTGTTGTGCTTCTTTGTGTGGAAGTGGGTGGATAGTGTCACCTTCAGCTGAACGCGGACACACACGGGCGCCGGCCTGGCATCCCGTCAGGCCGTCTGTGTCCAGCCGCAGCCCGGGCCGCTCTCCCTATCGGGCTCTGGGCACCACAGGTGGAGAGAGGCCCCAGCCCCCCGCCAGCCCGGAGCCCCCAGGACCCTGTCCCCCCTCCGTGCCCCCCGGAGCCTTACCCCCCCCCGCCCGCCCCCTCGGACCCGCCCCTGCCGTGGAGCCTCAGGCCAGACCCTGTCTGGTTTCGCCCTTCCCCCGACAGCTGCCCTCCGGTTTCTGCGAGAACAGTTTTGCTTTCGTTTCAGTCTTTTAATCTCACCTGCAGTCAGCTGCCCCCGGCCCCCCTCGGGCGCGTCCTCACATGTGCCGAGTGTGGAGCCCTCCCTGCGGCCGACGCCACCTCTGAAGCCGCCAGTAACGCCATGTTAGTGCCTCTCGCCCCTGCCCACCGGGCTCTGCCCTCCCGAGTTACATTTTGTTCGTTTTCGGCTTTTTCTGTCATTTCTGTCGTCCCTGCCATCCGCTCTGGGGTCCTAGGCAGCCCCTGCCCGGCCTCCCCACGCTCTGGCCACCTGCCCTGCCCCGCACCTTCCTGGCCAGGCCCCCATCCCGTCCTCCGAGGCCTCGCAGTACCAGGCCTGGGGCCGCGGGCGTGTGTGGCCATGAGGACACCGTCAGCCGGGGGCTGTCGGCAGCGTGTGGCCGTGCTGGGGCCGCAGCGCCCTGCACGAGCGTAGGAGAGGGTGTGGCGAGCGTGAGAGGATTGGGAGTGTGTGCGCGTGTTGGTCGTGAGCGTGAACTTGAGAGGCAGGCGTGGCTGTGGAAGCGGGACGCGCCCAGGACGCGGGCTGTTGGCTGTCTCCGCAGCGCCGGGGGCTGTGAGCAGGGCAGGGGCCGTGCGGGCGGGGGCGACATATGGAGGGACTTTGGCTCAGTGGATCTGAACTTCTAGGTTGTCTTGTCCCCAGACACGCAGGTCCCCTGGGACCCTCCTGCGCTTGCTTCCCGAGCTCAGCCCCGGGGCCTGGGATTTCAGGGGCCCTGTGGGTTGGACACGGTTCCGGACTGGGGATCTGCCTGGCAGAGCCAGAAGCCTCTGCGGGGGGCGTGGGGAGGGGCGTGCAGGCTGCTCTGCTCCTTGAGGACGGATCCGAATCTGCGGCCCAGATGCCCCGGGCTCGGCCGGCCCGTCTTTCATAGGCAGGCTCGGGGGTGGCGGGGTAGGGGGGGCACCGTTTCAGGTGCTTGGGGCTGTGCCTGCGAGAGCCTTGGAGTGGGGGGGGTCACCTGCAAGGTCACAGGGAAGTCAGAGGCAGTGCCCCTGCCTGTCCCCCACCTCCGTGCACCCTTAGAGCCCCTCCCCCAGGGGCGGCTGACTTCCCGGGGAAGACAGGGCCACTGCAGGGGCCTGGACCCGCACGGCCCCTTCGGGAGGCCGTCCACAGAAATGTTTTGGAAGCTGCAGAGGCTGCGCTGCAGGAATCTGTAATTTACGGGTGCCCAAGCCCCGGCCATCTGCCCGCCAGCTGCAGCGCCGGGCTGTAAATGCCAGGCCTCGGGCCCAAGGGACAGTGACTCACGGCGGGCGGGGCTCTGCCCCCCTTGCCCAGGTGTGGGGGAGCCGCCCGCCGTGGAGGGCAGATTGAGGCCCCGGCCGGGGAGAGGCCACCGTGGCGGGGGGTGGGCGTTCGCGGCGCCTGTGCCAGGCCTGTGCCAACAGGGGCGGCCAGCGGGTGCGGGAGGAGGAGCGCCTGCAGGTGCGGGTTCCCAGCCCAGGAGGTCTCCGCCCGGCCGGCTCGTCCTCAGTGCCAGGCGGCGGCGGCCGGGGTCAGCAGGGCCCTGGAAGGGGAGGTGAGGGAGGGTCTGCTCTGAAGCCCTGCTGTGCCCAGGGCTAGAGGGGTGGGTGCTTCAGGGTGACTCTTGGTTCTGGGCTGGGCCACCGGGCAGGGGCCCGGCAGCCGTCCTCTGGGCTGGGGAAGGCTTCGGGGGGTGGGGGGGGGACTGGATCGGAGGCTCCGTCCCGGGGAGACATGGGGCAGGCCTGGGGTCGAGGCCAGAGACCGGTCGAGGGGGAGGCGGGTGTGGCCTCTGTGCCCCGACGAGGGAGATGGCCCAGGGCCCCATGGGCAGAGCGCCTTTCAGAGCGTCAGTTGTAGCGGCAGTGGCTTCGCTGAGCCGGACTGGAGAGGCTGGGGACAGTGAAGTCTGGGGTGAGCCTGGCCCCCCAGCCAAGGCCCCGCTGGTCTGGTGGCCTTGACCTGGCTGGACGCCCCCCAGGGCCGGTGCCCCCCACCTCCTTCCTGGCCCCGCCCCGCCACTGTTCTGCTTCCTCTCTCCTTTCGACCAGGGTGACCCGTGAGGGGGGAGGGGAGCAGGAGGTCCTGACGCCTGGCCCCGGTGGCGGTGGAGGGACCCCAGCGGCGCCCGGAGTCTCTGGGGCCGTCACCCGCCCAGGGGCAGAGCTCACCTGGCCGTGGTCCTCGGGCCACGTGGCCCTGCGAGTGGAGTAGGCAGGGGCAGGCATCCCGCTGGCACGTGCTGTCCCCACCATGGCCCCGGGACTGGCACAGCGCCCGTACCGTAAAGAGAGGACACGGGTGTGCAGCTGTGGTGGCGCAGCGGGGCCGGGTTCAGACTGCGACGCCTGCCCCGGGTGCTCCCGGAGGGCTCCTGGGAAGAAGGGGCCGCGACGGCATCCGAGCCAGGGCGGCTCCTCCCTGGGGTGGGCAGAGCGGGGTTTGCCAAGAGGAGGAAGCCTGGTGTCTGTCCCTGTCTGTCTGTCCGTCCGTCTGCCCCGTTCCCTCCCCTCCTGGCCGTGTCTGTCGCCCCCCTGACCCCTCCTTTCTTCCCCGCCCCCCCTCTCTGCGCAGAGCTCAGTCGCCTGTCAGCACCCTCCCTGTGGCCATCCTGCAGTTCGGGCCCGGGGCGGGGGTGGTGGCAGCAGGCTGGTGGCCTGAGGGCCCTGGGAGGAGGAACTTGCCCCAGCCAGCCCCCGCTTCCAGCGTGGCACCTCTCCCTGGGCCCCTGAAGCCAAGAGCCTGCGCCCTCCAGAGCCCCCCCGAACGCTGCCCCTTGGGGCCGCCCTGCAGAGTTCCCCACTGCCCCGGGGGCCCTGGGGCCAGGGGTGTTGTTGGCAGGACTCTGCTGCCTGGAGACGAGGCAGGGGGCTGGCAGGAGGGGTCTCTGAGGGGCCGGGCACGGGGGCACGGGGGCAGCCCAGGGCGGCCGGCACAGCAGGGGCCCCCAGGGCGAGGGAGGGAGGTGGGCTGATGCCAGGTGCCAGCCTGGGTGCCCCCTCCCCGGGCGGGGCGAGCAGCAGGCCCGGGCACCCTGATGCCGCCCACCCTGATGCCACCCTGACGCTGCCTGCCCGCAGGGCCTCGCTGTGGAGCTCCTGCGTCGTGCTGCCGCTGCTGGCCCTGACCTGGATGTCGGCCGTGCTCGCCGTCACCGACCGCCGGCCCGCGCTCTTCCAGATCCTCTTCGCCGTCTTCGACTCGCTGGAGGGCTTCGTCATTGTCATGGTGCACTGCATCCTGCGGAGAGAGGTGGGCTGCGGGCACGCGTGGGCACCGCAGGCTCCAGGCTCCGAGACCCCGCCCCCCACGTGCCCCCGCAGAGGGAAGGTTCTGGGAGGTCAGGAGTGAGGGCGGCTTGCCTGGGGCCGACTCTTCTGCGAGGCTGGGTTCAGGTCCGGCGCGCCATCAGGGCTGCCGCCGATGGTCGTTTGTTGACGTTGCAGCTTGCAGAAGCCCTGGTGCCGGGGGCCGGCGCCCTCTGAGGTAGGGGGTGGGCTCCAGGGGAGTGGGGGCCCCTGGAGGTGGGAACAGCTCTGTGGCAGCTGAGTCTCCCGTGCTGGCGTTTTCGGAACTTCTTCAGAAGGTGTAAGAGGAAGTTTTTACCAGACCGACTGACCGCCCCCAGCTGGTAACAGGGACTGAGGGCGTGTGTCCCTGGGGGCCAGAAACGTGGAAAACAGGTGCATCTGACGTAGGGGGGGGGGCCCTTTGGGGCCGTGTGCAGCGTGGCGAGGAGCACAGGGCAGCGAGGCCAGGACGTCCCGGGACACCGAGCGGGTCTGGAGGCAGCGGTGCCCACCCAGTGCCCCACTGAGCTCCCGCGTCCGCGGGGTGAACACCAGGGGCCCGCACCGCAGGAAAGACCGCAGGGTGAAGGCCTGCGTTTCTGGCGTGGAAACACTCCCCCTACCTGCCGATACCGTTGGTCCGTAGCTCCCACTCTCAGGTCCTGCGGACCAGAGGAGACCCTCCGCCAGAAAAGCCACGGGCACAGCAGCGGTGGGGCCGCAGAGACAGCCCAGGAGGAAGCGACCTCCCGGACCCCTCCCCGGCCTGGCCTCTGCGTGCGGCCCCCGCGTTCTCACCTCAGCTCAGGACACAGCTGCGGGTGGACGCCGCCCACTCCCCGTGCGCAGCCGGGCGGCCCAGGCCGGCGTGGAGCTCGCTGCCCAGGGTGGGGTGTGACCCAGGCTTTTGGCGCCCACTCGGCCCTTGTGAAACGAGCAGCAGTTACAACAGGAGAATCCCGAGGATGCACAGGGCCTGGAGGAATTAAAGCCACAAGCGCAGGAGTTCCCGTCCTGGCTCAGTGGTTAACGAATCCGACTAGTCAACCATGAGGTTGCGTGTTTGATCCCTGGCCTTGCTCAGCGGGTTAAGGATCCAGCGTTGCCGTGAGCTGTGGTGTAGGTTGCAGACGCGGCTTGGATCCCGCGTGGCTGTGGCTGTGGTGGAGTCCGGCGGCTACAGCTCCTGTTAGACCCCTAGCCTGGGTACCTCCATATGCCGCGGGTGCGGCTCTACATAAAAGACAAAAAGACCAAAAAAAAAAAAATACAAGAGCAGAGACTGGGAAGCTCAGTAGATGGTGAAATACAGGCCAGTTCCCTGAAAGGTGAGGAGGCGGGACCCAAGACGTGACTCAAAGGTGGCCCGGAGCTCCCGACGGAGAGCAGGGGGGACAGAGGGAGGGGCGGGCTTGTCGGAGCCCTCGCCGCAACAGGAGACTAGGACCGGGGTCAGGACAGAGACTCGCAAACGCCCGCTGGGGACAGCCAGAGGACACCGGGCCGGACCTCTCCACCTGCCCCTCATGAGCTCCAGGGTCCCACAAGTGGGGGCCGCTCTCGGGCCCTGCCAGCTGGCGGTGGGGGGCACGGGGGCCGCTCTGGGGAGTCAGGCTGGGAGGGCCAGGCAGAAGCCAGCCCCGTGGGCGCAGAACCTTCTGGCAGGGATCTCATCTGCGAGGGCAGAGCCTGGGTCTCGGTGGGGAGCAGAGCGGAGACACGGGGCCTCCAGGAGGTCCGGCTCCGTCTCAGACCAGTGGCTCTAAGGCCACGAAGCCCCGGCCCTGCCCTTGACCGGCCGTGGCTGTGGCGCCCTGGCCTCGCCAAGTCCTCACGGCAGCAGGAGCTCAGTGGCTGGGCCGAGGGGAGCAGGCCCGCGCCAGGTCTGTCTGAGCGCCTCCTGCCAGCTCTCCCTGCCCACACCCGGGACACCTCCTCCAGGAAGCTCTCCCAGCCAGCAGCTGGATTCATCCCTTCGCTTCCCTCCATGGTCTCTGAAGCGCCGACTCCCCCAGGACGGGCGCTCCGCTCGCGGCGGCCCCCGGCGCCTGGCGCTGTCAGCAGCAGGTGGCGGTGCCAGCCGCGGCTCCCCGCTCGGAGCCCTCCTCTCTGTCCCTCCTGGAGGGTCCGAGGCCGTCATGGTCCGTTTTCCTCAGGGAGGGCGCTGCCCTTGTCCCCGGCTTGCTCCGGACATTGGGGACGTTTGGCCTGCAGTGACTGGGGACAGGCCTGGACACCAAGTGACCCTTCTAACGCCGGTGGCGGCCTCCTGCTGACAGCTCCAGCCAGGAGGGCCTGCGGCGTGTTCTCAGGGGTCCAGAGGCCCGGGTTTGGGGGTCTTACCTCAAAATGGGCAGAGAGGCTCTCAGAGTCAGAGGAGGGGCCGGGCCCGGCTGCTGCTGGCCAGGCTCCCCGCTGCTGCCCCTTCTCCTCCCGGCGGAGCAGCCTGGCCCTCGCGAGCGCCCCCCACCCCTGACACCGCAGGCCCTTCCTTCTCCCGGCACGTGGGCCCCGAGGGCCCCTCCCGGAGACGCTGCCCTGGCGGGACCGCCCGCCCTCCCGGCACCATGACCTCGGGTGCCGGCCGGCCCTTGACTGCCTCCTCTGCTCCCCAGGTCCAGGACGCTGTCAAGTGCCGCGTGGTGGACCGCCAGGAGGAGGGCAACGGGGACTCGGGGGGCTCCTTGCAGAACGGCCACGCCCAGCTCATGGTAGGGTTCCTGGGGCGCCCCCACCGGGCGTCTCCCTGCGGCCCCATTGGCAGGACCTCTGAGCCCAGGCTGAGGTTGGGGAGCCGAGGCTCGCCAAGGTGAAGTCCAGGCCCGGCGTTTGGGGCTGAGCAGGGTCAAGTTGACGCGTGTGGGAGGGGCTGGCGTCCACCCCAGGTCCGCCTTTGGCCAGACACCGCCCTCTGACAGCACCTTCCGAGTGCTCGGCCCTCATCTCGGCCCCCGCCCCCGCCCACATGCCTTCCACACTTCTCACTGCCCTCCGGCCAGGATGGGCCCTGGCCTGTCTGCTCGCCCTCTGCCCGGCTGTGGCCTTGTGCTCAGCCACACCTTCTAAAGCCCTGACGTTCCGGTCCTCTGGCATGACACACACCATCCTGCCCCAGGCACTGCACACCCCGTCTGCTTCTGTCCACTTTGCAGCTGTCACCTCCTCCGGGGAGCCCTCCCAGACTCCCGTCTGGCCGCCCGCTCAGACTCTGGTAACGCTCTGGGTGAATTCTCTGTGCTACCGTTTGGTGCCTGCTGCCTGCTGGGTGCCCCCTGGCAGGTGGGAGGTGCTCCTGAAGGCCCGCAAGTAGCTGGCAGCTGTGGGTGCTGGTCACAGGCAGGGCCTCAGCAGAAGCCAGTGGCCAGGCTCAAGGAGGCTGCTGGCGTGTTCCAGGCTGAGGCCGGGGCCCGGAGTGGGAGGAAGCCGGGTCCCGGGCTCCCTCACGCTCTCTTGGCCTGATCTCCGAGGCAGGACCCTGTGGTCTCCCACCAACTTGACCTCTGCGTTTGCCAGGAAAGAACTTCCAAGCTTGACTAAGGCCCTGGAGAAGCCTGCGGGCCAGCCTGGGGTGGCCTGAGCTGTGTTCCCCGACCCAAGGGGCTCTCTGAGGGCAGGGCCAAGGTCACCCATTTCCACTGCCCCCAGCATCTGGGATGGGTCGGCTGCTGCAGCCGGAACCACAGCCACTGCCCCAGGGCGCCAGGTCCTGCTCTGGTACCAGACTTCTGTGTCCCAGCCCTGCCCCGCCGCTCCTGGCCCGGTGGCCTCCATTTCCCATCCCCTGGGCCACGGCGAGGACTAAAGCGATGACGTGGGGCAGCCCCCGCCCCAGCGTATCGGCGGCAGTGGTCGGGCAGCACGGGCTCGGGTGTGCGGCCTCCCTGTGTCCTGTCCCATCAGAGGGCCTCAGGCCAAGAGTGTGACCGAGCTGTGGCCAATCCACAGACACCTGGGTGGAGAACACACACACACACACACACACACACACACAGGCATTCTCGAGCGTGTGCATGCCCTTGGCCCTCAGGAACGTGCGCACACACCTACACACACGCCCCGTGGAGAGGCAGCTGCAGCCCCAGGCCCCTCCCGTCCTGCAGGCCGCATGCGCCCCCCTCGGGTCCTCACTGCCTGTCTCTGTCTTGCAGACTGACTTCGAGAAGGACGTGGATCTGGCCTGTAGATCAGGTGAGCGCCTGACAGGTGAGAGCGACAGGTGGCCCTCGCCAGGGCCCACTTCCTTTTCTTTTCTCCATGCGTGTGTGTGTCTGCTCATTTGTCCGTCTTCATCCCACCCCCAGCCACGTGGCTTGACCACAGGCTTGGCCCCCACCAGCTGCCTCCGTACCCCATCCCCATCCCTCCAGCGGGGTCTGTGGGGCGGGAGCGGACGCCTCCAGAAAACTGTCCTGGGGCTTAGGCGTAAGGGACATTCAGCGCTGGAGGGAACTGTCTGGGGGCTCCCCTGCCCCAGCCCTGGCCCGCTGCTCTCCGTCAGCACGCCCCAGACTCAGCGCCCCCCAGACCTTGGCACCCATGCACCCTCTTGTCTCTGCTTCCGTCCTCCTTGGAGGGGTGGTGAGGCTGGGCCAGTTCAGTGAGACCTGGAGCTGCCCCTGCCCCACCCTGCTCGCCCTCCCCCAGGTCCATGTTTGTGTTGCCTTCATTTCTTCACTGATAGTCCAGTCGTGAAGGAGGGCTGGTCGTGACTCCTGGCTAAGGGGACATCAGGAGCAGGGAGCAGGAGGGAAACAGTGAAAAGAACTCACCACTGAGCCCTGGGCTAGTGGTGAGCTTCCTGGAAGCAAGTGCAAAAAGGGCATCAACTGCCCAGAGAAAGGAGGTTGTCCAGGTGTCTTTGTTCACTGAGCCAGATGTTTGGGGCAGTGAAAGGCAGTGGGGTGTGGAGGACCCAGGTCCTCCAGGTGCTTGAGGAGCCTTTTCTAGAGAGAGCCGGGGGAAGAGGCCAGGTGGGGAGCACGGGCTCCTGCCGGCTGGGCCTCGGGGAGGCTTCCTTGAGGGGGTGACCTCTGGGTTGGGCTGAACAGGAGGCGAACACGGCATCCTTCATCTTAGTCCCATGTGCTCTAGCCAACCTTCCTGAGAGAAGAGGTAACCTTGAGACCTGGGGGCTCTTGGGAGCTTGGGTCCAGCGCAGTTTGTGGGGGACCAGCCTCTCCGAGCTTCCAGTCCCTTCCTCATTGGTGTGTGGCCCAGCCTGGCCCGTGGCCTCGAGAGCAGCAGGTGGCTGGCAGCTGCAGGTGGGGCCACCAACACAGCCAGCTGCTGAGTGTGCGGAGGGCAGGGACCCCTGCGGGTGCACGGGACAGCTGTCCCCCGCGGCCATGGGGCCCTAGGTGGCCGGCCGGAGGGGAGGACATGCGGGCGAGAGGCAGCCAGGAGCAGGGCTTTCCTGACCCTGGCGGGGGCAGGTATGGCAGGAAGGACCCTAGGTCCGCTGGGCTGCGTGGACGGGGGCAGAGCCGGCCTGGGCGCTGGTGTTGGCCTCCGGCGGGTAGAGGAGCGAAGGGACCCGGAGGAGGAGGGCTAGGGCAGGCAGGCGGCCATCAGCCTGGGTGGCTCGGGGGTGTGCGTGTGGAAGAGGGGCTGCTGGAAGCAGCTGGAAGCACTGGCGTCTGCGGGCTGGGCAAGGCTGGGACGCAGGAGCCCATGCCCCCTGGCCAGGGCGGGGTGGGCGCTGCCACTGGAGCAGGTGTCCGGAGGATGGGCCCTGAGTGGGCTGCAGGCTGCGGGGCTGCAGCTCCAGACCCTGTGGGCCAGCGGAGGCTGAGGTGACTGGCCGGGGCGAGCTGGAGCCCCCGTCAGGGGTCGAGGTGGCCCGGCCCCCAGCCGAGGCGCAGGGAGCGGCTGGCCCCGGTCGGCTCTGCTCCCGCAGCGAGGGGCTGTGTCCTTGCGCTTCCTGGCAGCGTGGGCTGCCCCTTGCCCTCCCTTCCCAGCTGCCGTGGGTGGACGTCGTTTGTCCTCTGACGGAGGCCACACGGGGGCCCATGTCCCAGCCCCGTGTGAAAGGGCAGGGCAACGCCAGGTGCTGGGCGTGGGCCCCGGGGCTGGGGACCGAGGTCGGCCCGCAGGTCAGGCCCAGGGGGACCGGGCGCCGCCCCGCCCCGCCGCCCTGAGCCCGCGCCCGTCCCCACAGTGCTGAACAAGGACATCGCGGCCTGCCGCACGGCCACCATCACGGGCACGCTCAAGCGGCCACCGATGCCTGAGGAGGAGAAGCTGAAGCTGGCCCACGCCAAGGCGGCGCCTTCCAACTTCAACAGCCTGCCGGCCAACGTGTCCAAGCTGCACCTGCACGGCTCCCCCCGCCGCCCCGGCGGCCCCCTGCCGGACTTCCCCAACCACTCGCTGACGCTCAAGAAGGACAGGGCGCCCAAGTCGTCCTTTGTTGGCGACGGGGACATCTTCAAGAAGCTGGACTCGGAGCTGAGCCGGGCCCAGGAGAAGGCCCTGGACACGAGCTACGTGATCCTGCCCACGGCCGCGGCCACGCTGCGGCCCAAGCCCCCGGAGGAGCCGAAGTACAGCATCCACATCGACCAGATGCCCCAGACCCGCCTCATCCACCTCAACATGGCGCCCGACGCCGGCCTCCCGGCCCGCAGCCCGCCCTCCCGCCAGCCCCCCGGCGCGCCCCCCGAGGCGCCCCCCACCCAGCCCCCGCCGCCCCCGCCGCCGCCACCCCCGCCCCCCCAGCAGCCCCTGCCCCCGCCGCCTGCCCTGGAGCCGGCGCCCTCCAGCCTGGGGGAGTCTGGGGAGCACGCTGCCCACGCAGGGCCCAGCGCTGGGGCCGGGACCAAGAACGAGAACGTGGCCGCCTTGTCTGTGAGCTCCCTGGAGGTGAGGGCAGCCGGTCCCGGGCCGGGGGGCGGGGCCGCAGGGGCGGGGCGTTGTGGGCGCGGCGGCTTCGGGCTGTGGCTCAGCAGGCGGGACTAAGGGGTAGGCCATCCCGGGAGGGGCTGCCAGCCGGAAGCCGGCACCCTGCCTCACTGCTGTTGGAATGAGTCCTCTGGCCAGAAGGGGGCAGGCCTGTGCAGGGGAGGGCCTGCCTTCCCCGCTAGTGAGGGCAGGGCTCTGCCTGCAGGGGGCAGCATCTATCTGTGCGCCAGCCCTGCGCCCCAGCGGCTGGGACCTGGTGGCTGGGAGCTTGCGCCTGTGCTGAAGTGACCACTCGTCAGGTGGTCACCCCCGGTGGTGGTCTCACCCACTGCCTAAGGGTTCAAGCCTGGACACTGCTGTACTGGACCTGAGCTGGCTTGAGTCTAATTCTTTCTGTGGTTGGACGCTCACGGCAGCAAGTCCCCCCTTAGACCACTCTGAAACCTTGACCCCCAAGCCCAGCTCAGCCTGTAGCATAGGGGCTCAGAAACCAGAGGGCTGGACAACAGCCGATCCCAGCATCCCAGCGCGGCCACGCAGCCGTGCCACAGCCCACTGTCCAGGTCTCCTGTCCCCAGGAGTGTGTCCTGGGCAGCCTGAGCTGGACGCCCTTGCCCAGCGCTGGAGTTGGCCTTGAGGTGGGACAGAAGTGAACGGAGCTCCCCTGCTCCTACCTTCTAGGGCCTCTGGCTTCTGTTACCTTCTGCCCAGCGGCCCCTCCTCCTGCCCAGCGGCAGCCCCGAACTCCCAGCTGTGCGCCCCTTGTCTCCTGCTAGGGGCCTGGGCACTGAAAGCCGCAGCTTCAGTGCAACGAGGCGTGTCTCCCAGGGCTTGGCTGGGACCGAGGGTGGGCCGGGTGGAGGGGTCCCGGCCTGGTTCACCCTCGGGCAGGAACTCAGGGTCTGGGGGTTGCGGGAACCGGCGGTGAATGTGCACAAACCCCTCCTCCCCACAGCGGCGGAAATCGCGGTACGCGGAACTGGACTTTGAGGTGGGTCTCGGTGGCTCCTGCCCCAAACGGCTGAGCCCAGGCCTTGCGACAGGCAGGGAGGGGGCTGGGGAGGAGGACCCCGGTCCTGACCGGGAGGCCAGCCCCCAGGAGCTTGCCCCGGGCAGCGGCAGGACAAGAGAGCCCCCTGCTGATTTGCTGCCTCTCCTCCCTGCAGAAGATCATGCACACTCGGAAGCGGCACCAGGACATGTTCCAGGACCTGAACCGGAAGTTGCAGCACGCGGAGAAGGACAAGGAGGCCCTGGGCCCGGACAGCAAGGTCTGGGGGGCGGGGCCGGCGCTTGGGGCGGGGCCAGGGTGCGGCGGGGCGGGGCTGTGGGGGAGCTCTTAAGTGCGGCTGCCTTCTCCGCTTCGTTCCTCCTACCTCTTTCATTCCTTCGGTCGTCCACTACTCCTTCCTCGAGTACTGGCCCGAGGTCTGGCCCGACCCAGCCCGTGCTTAACGGTGGAGGGTCAGGGCGGGCAGACCGCTCCGTGCCTGGGGCCCCGTCCGGAAGGGTAGGCGGAGCCTGGGTCCTGAGCCTCCTGCTGCCCTACCCTGCCAGCCAGCCCCGCGCCGCTCCCCAGCGGCGGAGCCGCAACCCTGTGCGGTCCAGAAAAGGCTCTGCCCCGTGCTTCCGCGGCTGTGCTAGGGTCTCCCTGTCGCCCGCACCTGCCCGGCCGGCCCCTCCCTCACGGCCTGCCGCTTTTCTCCCTCCCCGTCTGCTGTGCGTGGCCCCGCTCCGCCTCCGACCCCATCGCCTCCGCCGCCGGCCGGCCAGCAGCCTGAGAAGCAGCAGACGCCCAACAAGCGGCCCTGGGAGAGCCTCCGGAAAGCGCACGGGCCGCCCGCGTGGGTGAAGAAGGAGCTGGAGCCGCTGCCGCCATCGCCGCTGGAGCTCAGGAGCGTGGAGTGGGAGAAGTCGGGCGCCACCATCCCGCTGGTGGGCCAGGACATCATTGACCTCCAGACCGAGGTCTGAGCGGGCGGGCGGCGGCCACGCACCGGGCCACGGAGGAGGGAAGCTGCTCTGCTCGCTCCTGCCACGGGACGGGCACAGACACGCTCGCGGGCGGCGGGCGAGGCCCGCGCCCCAGCCTCAGGGCGCTCGGACGGCGGCCAGGCAGAGGCCCGCAGTGCTGGGACCAGAGCCAGACGGGACAGGAGGCAGCAGCCCCGGTGGACACAGGGCTCCAGAGGCCCGAAGGTGCCTCAGACTTTGCCCTCCTCGGGCCCAGCCCCGGCAGGCGGGCGGGCGGGCGCGCGCGCGCGCGCGCGCGCGCAGGCGGCCGCGGACAATGGCCAGGCCGGGCGCGGCCAGCACCCCGGACGCCCGCCTGAGCTGCTGCAGCGGAGGGCCACCTGCTTGGCCCGGCCGGCCTGGCCCTGTTTTTTAGACACCCCCACCCCTCGGGAAGCAGCCAGCCCCCCTCCCCCTTCCAGGGCCCGGGGCCCCTCCCCAGACCCAGGCGAGAGCACACCCTTCTCACCTAAGCCGCCCCAGGGGCGGGACCAGAAGCCCACTCCGGGAAGAAGCAGGGGTGGGGAATCTATTTTTTCTCTCCTTTTCTTTTCTTCAATAAAAAGAATTAAAAACCCACATCCTCTCTTTGTGGCGCTCAAACTGGGACCGCGGTAGGCTGTGGGGTGGTCTTTGGCAGCCTTGGTTCCTCCACCCGGGTCGGGGAGGGCAGGGGAGGCCCCGTGGGCACAGGGCCCCACCTGGGTCAGGAATCCGTCCCCGTGGGCCTTGGACCCCAGGCCGCGGGCACATGCCCTGAGGGGGGCTGTGAGGGAACGCGGCGGGAACCTCAGACCCACGGCGGCAGGCGTTTGACCTCCCTGTGCCCGGTGTCCTTGCAGCAGGGATGAAGGCAACAGACAGTTTCAAAAACCCTCCCGTCGTAGCTCAGTGGTTAGCGAATCCGACTAGGAACCGTGAGGTTGCGGGTTCGATCCCTGGCCTTGCTCAGTGGGTTAAGGATCCTGTGTGGCTGTGGCGAAGGCCGGCGGCTACAGCTCCTGTTAGACCCCTAGCCTGGGAACCTCCATATGCCGTGGATGCAGCCCTAGAAAAGGCAAAGAGACAAAAAAAAAAAAAAAAAAAAAGTCTGAGACAGCAGGAAGAGCTGTGGGGGTGGAGGGCTGGAGGGGGAGCAGTCTCGGCAGCCCGGGGCCCCTGCCCTCGGTGGGCCCTCGGCCTCCTCCAGGACCCTGCCCTCTCCTGCATCACCCTGTCCCACCCACCTGCTCCTCGCTGAGCCGGCCAGCTGGACCTGGGCCGCGTGCCCACTGCCCCAGGCCTCCGCATTCTCAGCTGTCAAGGGGGCGGGTGTGAGGGACCAGTGTGAACGCTCCCGAAGCCGCCTCCCGCCCGCGGGTGCGGGGTTCGAGCCGAGCCCCTTCCCCAGCCCAGCCCGGTCTGAGCTCGCCCGTCCTGCGCAGCTGAGGTGCTGTCTCTCCTCCGTGCTTCCAGCAGGGGGCAGCCTGAGCTTCCGCAGGGCGCTGGCTGGGGAGCCGGGAGCCTGGAAGGGGTGGCTGGGCAGGGCCCCACCCGCGGAGCGCCGGGCCCTCAGACAGACAGGTAGACCCCCTGTACCCCAAGAAGCAGCAGAGGCCACGTGCTCAAAGAGGGGGAGTGCCGCGCCCCGAGCTTAGGGACCCCCCCCAGTCGTGTCACCCAAGATGAAAACAATGCCAGACCCCGCTGAGAGGCAGTGGCGGGGGTGCTACCCGGCCCAGGGCTCTCCTGGCGGCCTTGCTCCCCCTGTCGGGGCTTGGCTTGTGGGAACCCCGCCTGGAGGTGCCGATGCACCTGTGACCACCCCTCCGAGCGTCCTCAGCGGTCGGTGGCGGTGGGGTGGGGGAGGGGCACAGCCGGCGCTGAGGACCAAGAGGGATACTGGCTGACGGGGACTGAGTGACCTTGACCAGGAGTGACCACAAGAGGCGCTATGCGAGCGGCCCATGGGGAAGTGTGGCCACCTCAGCAGCCAGGAGGACGTGGTGCCAGGCCCTCCAGCCATGCACAGCAGGGGCTTGGGAACCAGCCCTTCACAACCGCACGCGGTCTCTGAGCCCAAATCGAAACAACTGAAGAAGCCAAAACTTGGGGTGCGATTTGGCAGAAAAAACCAACCCAAACTGCAGCTTGTTGGAACTTGTTTGAGCCTGGAAGCGGCATGTTTCCCCTGGGTGCTCAGTGAAGTCTCACGCAGGCGCACACATCCACGCTCTAAACCCGGAGAATTCTGAATTCTGCCCGTCTGTCCTCGGCATTCAGGTGAGGGCCATTAGAGGAGGAAGCTGGGGGGAGCCTGGGGGCGGGGGGTCCAGGTGGAGCGGGGTCTGAGCCCTGAGCACCCTCCCACCCATGAAGGCAGCACAGAGTGCTGGCCAGGGTCCGAGAGGCTGGACTTTGCCAAGGGCTCATTCCTGTGCTTGGCCGAAGACCAGGGCAAGGTCTTGCCAGCTCCCTGCCGTCCCCCGTCCTGTTCAAGCCAGCAGCGTATGCAAAAGAAACACTGCAAGAAACACCCCAGCAGACAAGAAGGGCCCAAGCCCGTCCTGTCCCTGCACACAAGAGGAATAACCCAAACGCAGGTCAGGGCTTGGCGTAGGGCCGGGGTCCGGGCTCAGAGTTTGGCCAGGGTCAGCTCAGCCTGTGCTCAGACTCCGATCCCCTCCAGCCTAGAAGGCCAGGCCTTTCCAGGAGAGGCCACACCCTCCGTCCCGCCTGGGCCCCACGTCCACGGCTGCTCCATGCTCCGTGACCAGCCTGCACAGTGGCTGGTCACAGAAATTGCTCTCAGCGCAAGAAGCCTGCCAGGAATGTGCCCGCGGGACTCGCCAAAACCCTGGGGCCCTACCGGGTCTGCCCTCCAGCACCGGCTGGTGGGCAGCATTTCCACCCGCGACCGCGACCGCTGAGACCGCTGTGTCAGACGCGGGGCAGGCGGGGGTCCTGAGCCCACCTGCGGATGGGAAGCCGGACTCGGGGTGGCAGAGGGGTCTGCCAGGGTCCCACGCGCAGTGAGGGCGGGGCTTCGTCCGAACCCAGCTCTCCTGGCTCTAGTTCCCAGGCCCTCCGCTCAGGAGCTAGTTCACGGGTCCTCCCGAGGGCAGCCGTGGCACCTCCGTCCGCTGGTTCCCCAGCAGAAGCCCTCCTTCCCTGAGACGGCCAGGCCGCCAGGAAGACCTTCCTAGACCTGTTTCCCTCTTTGTCTTGACATCTTTTATTTAAAGCTTTTTCTTTTTCTTTCTCCCTTTCTTTCTTTTCTTCCCCCCCCCCCCCACACCACAGTCTATGAAAGTTCCCGGACTAGGGGTCTAATCAGAGCTGCAGCTGCTGGCCTGCACCGCAGCCACAGAAATGCCAGATCCTTAACCCAGTGAGCAAGGCCAGGGATCGAACCCGCATCCTCGTGGAGACTAGTCGGGATCGTTTCCGCTGAGCCACCGCGGGAGCTCTCCTCCTTTGTATCCTGTCCCTGGGGACGCTGAGAACACCTCCTCTGCTGCCCGTGGCCAGGCTTCGGCAGAACCACCGGTGCCCCTGGGGGGAGGGTGGGGCTGAGGAGGCTGGTGGTGACCGCACGGACAGGAACGTGTGCGGCCAAGGGTGGCAGCTTTGCGGGTGAAGCTGGAGGGCTTAGCGGTGAGGACGATGGCAGTGATGCCGCTGCTGGTGGTGACGGTGGTGAAGTTGGTGGTGGCGGTGATAATGCTGACGGTGCTGCTGCTGCTGCTGGTGACGGCGATGGAGCTGGGGACGGAAGCAGCGATGGGGGTGAGGAGTGAGTTTGGAGCTGGTGATGCCCAAGATGGCAGCCACCCTGCTCCGTGCTGCTGACGCTGGTGCTTCTGGGATTGAAAATCCGGATCTCACCAGGTCACCTTTTCTCCCACTCCCACGGACCGGGAGCATCTGGAGGGCGGATAGAGGGAAGGAGGGATACGTAAGGACAGGGACTAGAGCCTCTGAGTCACCTGGGGGTGGAGCCGCCAGGAGCGGCAGCCGCCAGGTGCCCGCGTCTCATCAGCACCCACACAGTTGAGATGGGAGGCGGCTCTCACCCGGCCTCCACCTGCTCGTTCCCTTTCCGTCACCAGCGCCAGCACTGCAGGAGCAGCGGCAGACCCACGTCCCCACCCTGCCCTGGGATGGCCCTGCCTTCAGGCGGGTGGAGGCTTTGCCCGGCCACGCTTTTCAGCCACCGCTCCCGGCCCGCTCCCGGGCCGCAGTGTAGCCGCACACGCGCGCTGTCAGGAAGCCCGTCCTGCAGTCTGAACTCGTGCTGCAGAAGGAAGGTTCCTGTCCCCATCGGCAGACCCGCCCTCAGTTCTCTCTCTCCCCCGGCCTGGCGACCACGCCCTCGCGGCCCTCGGGGCTGCTCCCGGACCACGAGCAGCCTCTGCTGGCTCCTCCGGGCCTCACTCAAGATGGACAGACAAACCCCCGCCCCGGCTTCCCACAGCAAGCACACAGAATGCCTCCCCCGCCGCGCCGGCTTCCCACAGCAAGCACACAGAATGCCTCCCTCTACGGGACATGTTCCGCCAGAGGGGAGTGCCCTCCTAGCCTGACCCCGACTCACTGGTCTCCTGAAACCAGGGCCTGTGTCGGGGGAACATGGGCAGGCAGCTGCCACCTACCTGCACCTTCCCCCCTGCGGCTGCTGAGGTGCCAGGGCAGCTGGGGTCCCACCCAAGAAGCCCGGACCCTGCCACCCACCCCGCCTCGGCCATCCCGCCACCCTGGGAGCGACCAGAGCAGTCTTTCTGACCAGGAGGGCGCCTGGGTCCCCACCCTCCCCCAGCCCCTGCAGGTGCGCCCCCGAGGAGCCCACCCAGGGCCAAGCTCAGGGCACATAGGTTGGGGGCTCTGCCTCCAGCTGCCCTTGGCCTGGGGAGGGCTCGGGCCCCCAGCAGAACGGGGACCCCACGGTCCCCTCCCTACAGACCCCTGGGAGATGGGGGGGCGGGGGTCCCGGCCCCTGCAGGACCTTCTCCAACACGTCCCCAGGGGCGTCCGTGTCCCGGCCGGTTCTGCCCAGAGAGGCCCGGGGGGCCCAGCAGTCTGACTCGGCACCTCCCCTGCCGTGAGGAGCCGCGGGCTCCCCGAGTTACTTTGTTAGACCCTAAAAATACCCGGGAGAGGGGGGGCACCTCTGAACAGTCTCGGGCGTGCCAGTCGCTGCCCCGCTCTGAGCGGAAGCGCCTCCAAATAGGGCCTTGGCAGAGGCGGAAGCGCCTCGCTGCGCCCAGCTGTGCGGCTCCAGCTCCTCCTTCGGGGACCCAGCCTCGGGCCCCGCGCCGTCGGCCCGGGCAGGGTGCAGCCCGGGGTCCGGGGGGCCAAGCGCAGGCCGAGCTGGGGCGGCCGCCTGGGGGGGCCCGCAGCCCGGATCTCAGCGACACGGAGCCCGTCTTAGGGAACCGGCACTGACGCGTGTGGAGCCCGGACACTCAAGCCGGACTCCTCCCCCAAGGTCAGGGGCCGGAGCGCAGGGCCTGCCCACCCCGAACCCCAAGCCTGGCCTCCCAGCCCGCGGCGGGTGGGGGGCCGCCTGGGGAAGGAGGCGGGCCAGCCGTCCCAGGAAGGCGGAGGAGGTGTCGCTGGGCTCAGATGGCTCTCTGGGAACACCGTCTGGACCCCGGCCCGGAAGGGGAGTCCTCCGGATGCGGATGAGCCGGGAGGCAGCAGCCGCGGGTCCCTCCTCCCTCCGCCACCGCCACCACCACCCGGGCTCCCGGGGAGGGAGGCGGATGGAGGGTGGGGGCTGGAAGTCGGGGATCCAGGACAGCTGGGCGGCCTGTGCCCTCAGGGGCCGTGTCCCCTCGCGGGCTCTCCCGGCCCGCCAGCCTGCGCCCTGCCTGCCTCCGCGTCCTTCCTGATCCCTCTCGGATCCTTCCAGGCTCGGGGCCCCCCGGCCCTGAGTGGGGAGGCCTCTGACAGTCTGCACCCCAGTGCTCCCTAAGGGCGGCCTCCAGGCCCAGGAAGTCGGGGTGTGGGGACAGAGGAGGGGGGACGGAGAGGGGCCCCAGAGCAGGGACGAGAGGAGGAGAGGACGGGGGCACCCTGAGGGCCGGCGGGGGGGCCCAGAGCAGGGCCGCAACCCCAAGTCTGAGCCTGAAGGGGGTGGGATGGCAGCCGGGCACCCAGGTGGGCCTCCTGGACTCGGGCTCAGAGGCTGCCGGCGGACGGGGTGTGAGAGGAGGAAGGGGCCGCTCTCAGGCCCCGTCCCCCCAGGCCACCACCAAGGGGCTAGGCTGGAGGTGTGGCCGGGGTCACAGCCCTGGGGCCTGGAGGGCTGCTCGGCCAGCCCTGGAGCGCTGGCCGCTCCCCGGCCCTTGACTGACGGCCTGCAGCAGACTCTGTCTTCGGCCGCCAGATGCTCTCCTGGCCCCAGTCTGGCTGGCGGTGCCCGTCCCTGCCCCCGGGTCCCTCTGGAGTCACTGCGCTTGCATCAGGCTTTGGCCTGGGGGTCAGGGCCTCTTAGGGCAGGGGCCACCCTGAACACCAGCGTGTTCGCTGGGGTCAGCTCATCTGACAGCGGGGGGCGCCGAGATGGCCTGGGGGAGCAGGCCCCCTGAGCACTCTGGGGGGGGCCACACACCACGTCACCTGCCTCCATGTGCGTGCAAGGGCTGTGGCCCCCGGAGGAGGAGGGCACAGCGGAGGGAGAAAGTGGGCAGTTCAGGCAGGGCCGGGGGCCAGGTTGTGGACTGGAAGCTTATGCCAAAGGCCTGGGCCACTCCAGACCGTCGAGGCCGAGGCGGCCTCAGTGCAGTCTCTGGTGCTGCTGGTCTCGGTGGCCCATTGATGCCGCGTCCCCTGCACTCCAGTGGTGGGTGCCAGGGCGCCTGGCAGACACTCCTGGAAAGTGTGCACTTTAATGAGGCCCAGAACCGCCACCCGACCACCTGCAGGCAGGTGCTCCTGTTATCACGCCCTGTCGCAGAGGAAGAGACTGGCCACAGCGAGCGCGAGCCGCTGGCTCAGAGTCACAGAAATGTCAGTGGTGCTGAGCCCGGCCTTCAGGCTGCAGCAGCTGAACCCTGCCCTGGCCACCCGGGCCCAGAGTGTCTGCAGTCTGAGCGCTGTCAGAAAAATAAAGCCATTTCCATCTCAAAACTGAAGACAAAGCCAGAGGTAAGACCTAGGCTGACATACTCGTTATCCTGGCCAGAATGTTCTAAATCGCCTGCGCCCAAGCCTGGCTGGAGGGCGGCGTCAGCCTCTCCTCCTCGCCCCGCCGCTCCCCGGCCCCAGTTCCAGGGCCTGCGGTGGAGAAGGGACAGGTGCCTGGCCTGGCCCCGCCTCCCTCCGTGGCTCGAGGCCCTTCCTTCTCCCTCTCCCCCACTCCCCGTCTCCTCTTAACGAGTCGGGGCGACATTTAATTATGGAACGCTCAGGCTTTCTAGTTCTTCCTGAGTCACTTTTAGGACGTTATATATTTTTAGAAAGCCATCTATTTCCACCAAGTTTTCAAACGTCTTGGAATTAAACGGCTCATAATATGCTCGCCGACTTCCTGATTTCTGGCGTCTGTGTCTGGAGCTGGGCCCCCTTTGTCAGCTCTAACGTTTGAATTGTGCCTTCCCGCTTTTTTGGTGGTTGTTGTTCAACTTGTTTTGGGGCTGTTGGCAGAACGAACTCTGGGTTTTGCGTTTTAATGGTCTCTTCCGGAATCACCGGCACCTTCCGGCTGTTTTCCCGCCTGCTTTAGCGCCGTGCTCGTCCTGCTTTCCTTCTACTTGAAAAGAAACCCTCTTTCTTGATTTTTTTTGAAGAGATTCCATTTTTAAAATATTTCTTTTTAACCCACTTTTATCTTGTATTGGCCAGTAAACTATGTAGATTCTGTTCCCTCTCAGCTTACCTTTGAAATGTGGCCAGTGACTTAATGACTAAAATTTATCAACAGGCTAAACACCTTTTCACAGAATACGGGATCTCAGGACACTTTAATCATTTTCTGGGGGCTTACATGGTAATATTTCCTATGATTTTCGTCCTGTGTTTTTACCGCCCACACCACAGAGCTTTGCTCAGCACCAGTGTCCCGTGATTCAACTCAGTCCTGACTCCGTGTGCCTGGGTGACATCAGATCCCACAGGTTAAGGGCTTCGCATGCCAATCTCAAGTCCAGGTTGTCACCCGAGCTTCTGACCGACCGGCTCTAGACCGGGGGTTCCTAGTGCCCCCGCCTTGAGTTCGATTAATTTGCTGGAGCGGCTCACAGAGCTCAGAGAAACATTTCACTTACTGGGTCCCTCAAGCTCTCAGCACTTCCAAGCGTTCGGGGAGCTCTGTGCCAGGCAAGGCAGGCAGGAACACCGAGCGATCCTGTCTTGCATCAGTCCCCTCGTCTCACAGCACGCCGCCTGAGATTTCAGGCCCCCTCCCTCCTCCTGGGCGGCTTCTCAGTCCCTCGTCCCTCGTCTCTCGGTGGTACACGCGCCCTTTTCTTCCCGAGTAGATCTGGCATGTCACCACCGCTGGCCCAGGAGCATCCGGTTCTGGTTTATTTACATGTTTATTTATTGGCTTTTATCCCCGTAACCCTCCCACCAATCTATAAGGAATTATTCTAATTCAGTTAATGTGCCTTTTTTGCTTATAAGTGCTCTTGGGGGGAAGGAGCGTTTGTTCTGAAATCGGCTTAGCTCCCGGCAGAGCTGCCGAGCCGGCAGAGGGTCTCTAACCCGTCACGGGCCGCCACTGAGCTCTTACGTAACCGCGGTGCGAGGATCTAAGTGTACATGTTTTAAATTTATTTAAATTACACAGCTCATTCTGCGTTCCACTTTCCTTCCCCCCAAGCACTTTTTTTGGAGATCCATCTGGGTTGCTATGTGTGCATCTGATCTGTTTTCTCTTTTTTCTTGACACGGCTGATTTTAATACAAGCCACTACCGAACGTGCACGGCCCATGTCGGGAGCCTCTATCCATACCCAACGTTCTGTGGGCGTAACAGCGGATACTTACGTGCGTCCCCGAGTTTTACATTTTTATCCGGTTTTATTGAGTTATACGTAATTTATACAAATTATACGTAATAGGCTTTACCCATTTGAAGCGTTTGATGAGTTTTGACAACATGCAAGTCTGCAGCCCAGCAGGGCTGGGGCGAGCTCCAGGGCGAGATGCTTGAAACCTTCCCACCTGGCAGGGAACAGAACTGCTGATTTTCTCCTCCTTGAGTTTTAAGAATTCCTTGTGTATTCTGGACAGCAGTCCTGTGGCACACGGAGACCCCAGGCCAGGGAGCAGATCCGTCGCCCGGGAGCTTCCACTTGCCCTGGGCGCGACTGTGCCCGAGCCACAGCTAAGCCTGTGCCACTGTGCTGGGCCGGGCATGGAACCTGTGTCCCAGCACTCAAGACGCCACCCATCCCATCACGCCACAGCAGGAGCTCCTGGACAGCACCCGTCACCAGATACGTGCTCTGCGAGGATTTCCTGCCAGTCCCTTGAGTCTTTCAGCAGCGTATTTTGCAGAGCAGGATTTTGTCATTTTATTTATTTGTTTGTTTGTTTGTTTGTTTGTTTATCTTTTTAGGGCCGCACCCGCGGCATACAGAGGTTCCCAGGCTAGGGGTCGAATTGGATCTGTAGCCGCTGGCCTGGACCACAGCTGCAACAATGCAGCATCTGAGCCACGTCTGTGACCTACACAGATGCTCACGGCAGTGCTGGACCCACTGAGCGAGGCCAGGGATCCAACACGCATCCTCATGGATACCAGTCAGGCTCGTTACCGCTAAGCCACGATGGGAACCGCTAGGATTTTGTCGTTTTCAAAGGAACTCTCCTCATTTTTTTCTTTCATGGATTGTACCTTTGGCGTTATATCTAAAAACTCTGTCACATCCAAGGTCACACCAGATTGTCTCTGTTTATCTTCTAGAAGTTTTATAGTTTTGTATTTTGCATTTAGCACCAAGATCCATTTGAGTTCATTTTTGGGAACTGTGTAAGGACGGCGTCTGGATTCTTTTTGCTGCTGATGGCCAGCTGTGCCCGCATCATTTGTTGGAAAGGCTATCATCCCTCTGTCGCGCTGACACCCCCGCCTGGTCAGAGCCTGTGACCCGGTGGGCCTATTTCTAGGCCGTCTGCTCCGGTCGTGGCCGTGTGCACCCTCGCTCACCTGCACCACGGTCCCAGCCTTCTACTCGTCTCCTCTTTCTCTCTTCAGAGGCTGCAGCTCTCCGCCCATCGCACGGCTTAGCTCCTGGTTACAACAGTTGCTTGAAAGTCTTTGCCAATTTCGCCACCTGCGTGAACTCTCAGCTGGTATCTGCCAAAGGCCTTTTCCCTTTCAGTTGAGGTTTTCCCAGTTTTCACATGTCGAGGACTTTGGACTGTGTCCTGGTCATTGCACATCTTTGCCTGTGAGACTGGGTCCTGTTTCGATTCCATGAAGAAGGTTGGCTTCCGGGGCGGCTTTGGCAGACGACCAGTTGGGCCAGCTTCCCGCCGCCAGGAACCTGTGAGCTGTGCCTCTGACTTCAGGTCAGTTTTAACAGAGTTTCCAGCCTATTGGGGTGTGTCTGTGTGCAGCCCCGTGCATCCGCAAGCCGGGGGCCTGGGTAGTGAGTGGCCTCCCCTTTAGATGAATTCCTAAAGCTTATGGCATGATGTTCAAGGCAGAGGCAAACATCCCCACATCTGGGCGGGCCCCAGGCTGCACCTGCAACTTGGTGTGGCTGCTCCCCCAAGCCCCCTGCTCTGTGGGAGTCCCCAGTACTTTCCAGCTCTTCGGGGACACCCCACATTCTGGTCTTCTGGTTAGAAAGCTGGGCCTTCAGCTCCCACTCTGCTGTTACCGTCTGTAACTGATTCTGTCTCCCACGCCAAGTGCCGATAGAAAGAATAAGACAAAAAGAGCAATGGGGGTTCTCCGCCCACACTCGGCTCAGGTTTAGGTGCCAGTACTGCCGACTTGGCCACGACCACCACCTCCTCTTGAGAGCTGCTGGGGACTGCAGCAGAGAGCAGAAAACAAAACCCCAGCCCCACTCCCGCCCCCGTCATGACCAAGCTCCCTCTCCAGCTCCGGGGCCAGGGTTTCCCCTGAGAACGCATCCAGGTTTGGGGGCTGCCTTGGGGCCCAGCCAGGAAACTTACCGCTGGTTCCTGGCACCTTGAGTTTCTCAGTCTGCCCGCTGCTGCTTACTTTTCGAAGTCCTCAGGGAACAGCTCCATGCACGGCACCCCTGCACGGCGGCTACACCTGCAGCACGCAGCACCTTGCCAGGACCCAGCGCTGCGTCCGATTCTCTCACAGCCCCTGGGCTCCCACAGCGGGCATTTCGTCTGCCCACTTCTCAAACGCCCTGCCATCCTTCACAAGCGCCGCTGTGGCAAACGCCCACCATGGCCTCTGCACAGGCCTGCTTGCTTTTGTAAATTCAGGACTGGACTCTCTGGGTTATCAGATATGTGCTTTCATTTTCTTTTTCTTTTTTGGCCACCGCATGGCACATGGAGGGACCAGATCGGAGCTGCAGTCGAGACCTCCGCCACAGCTGCAGCAATCCCGGGTCCTCTAACCCACTGGGCCGGGCTGGGGATGGAACCGGAGGCCTGGAGCCGCAGACACATAGCCGATCCGGTCGCACTACAGCAGGGACTCTAGACCTGTGCTCTCTTACTTTGGTCCTGGAGGGGTCAGAATGCTCTCTGCTTGTCCACACCAGGGTTTTGGGCGGCAGTAATACATTAAAATGTACAGTTATTGTAACTTATCCAAGATCAGGTTGTACTTTGGTGGGGGGCGTCTTCGGAGCATCCCGTCTGCACACCACAGAGGCTGCAGGCTCCCCCTTTGTCCCCACCTGCTGATCCCGACGCGACCTCGGGAAGACCCCCTCTGCCTCCTCACCCCGGGCTCGGGAGTGCTCCGCGAAGCCCAGCCCTCCTCCCGGCTCCAGCGGCTCCGCCCTGCGTGCCCCTTCTCTCTCGCTGCTCCTCCAAGTGTCCCCTGCAGGGCCACACGGCCCTCCGAGAGGTAGGAACCCCCAGTGCGGGGCAGGCCTGCTGCTCCTGGGGCCCGGAGCCTCTCACAGCTCAGATGACTGCCTCCCGCAGCCGGGCGCACACCAGCCGCCCAGCGCCCGCTGAGCACCGCGGACAGCGGCCCCCAGGGAGCGGCCGTGGGGGCTTCTCTCCTGTGTTTCAGGCAGTGTCAGCTTCCCGGCCAGGCCGGTCCTGCCCTCCCAGCCCCTGCTGTCCCTCCGCGGGGGCCTCGTCCAGGCCGGGCTCCAACACCCCCTTCCCGCCAAGCTCCCCCACTTTCCTGGCTGGCGGTGAGGTCCAGGGGTTCCCGGACGGCTGTCTGGGCGCAACCGCGCTTCCCCCCAAGAGGGCCCGAGGCGCGTCCCAGGCACCACGTCCACTCACTCACTTGATCGTGTTCGCGGAGGGAAAACCACGC
>PVHT021183682.1:5400-38566 GCA_004024745.2 Catagonus wagneri
CTCTGTCCCTTCCCAGACCCCTGGGCCCCTGCCCTGCCCCCGCCTGGCTGCGACCCCACCCTGGCTGTGCTCCCAGCACTGGCCCTGCATTGGGAGCTGTGGGCTGTGGGCGGGCTCTCTCTCTCTCTCTCTTTTTTTTTTTTTTTGCTTTTTAGGGTCTCACTTGTGGCATATGCTAAAGGTTGAATCGGAGCTACAGCCGGTGGCCGACACCACAGCCACAGCAATGGGGGATCCTAGCTGTGTCTGTGACCTACACCACAGCTCATAGCAACGCTGGATCTTTAACCCACTGAGCAAGGATCGAACCTGCAACCTCATGGTTACTAGTCGGATTCGTTTCCACTGAGCCACAACGGGTACTCCCGGGCTCTCCCTCTCTGAGCCACCTGGTGTCCTCCTGGGGCCAAGGGAGCCTTGACCGAGCCCTGGTGACCAGCCTTCCCTGCCCCACGCACCCTGCCTCCGCCCCCATTCCCAGCCTCCCTGTAGGTCAGAGGGAGCCTGGCGGGCTGGGTGTGAGGAGGTGGGTCAGGTGGGCACACCCTGAAGTCACTGGGCGGGGGCAGGGAGGGTTCCAGCAATGACCGTTTTCCGTGCGTATGTGACTTTAAAGAGAAAAGACTAAGTTCATACTCAGCCAGTTCTTTCTGCTCCTGTGGCGTGCAATGAACTGTCTGAATGAACCGTCAGAAAATGACATGTCAGCAAATGGATGTTTCCTGCCATCAGGCTCCTTATCAATGACTTGGTGCAAGCCAGGCTGATTTTTACAAATTTAAAGCAACAAATTTTAGGCAACTTCTCTGGCTTCCTACATAAGCTCTGTCTGGTTTTACAATGTCAAATACATTTTCAGCTGTTCACTTAACAGCAACAAACACTTTCCGAGCACCCACTGGGTGCAGCCAGGGTGTTGGGAGCCAGGTCCAGCAGAGGACTGGACAGCAGAATGGAATTCTAATGGGAAGGACCCAGCGTTAAACACACAGCATGAGCGTGTCAGCCGCTGACGAGTGCGACAGCACAGCAGGGTAGGGGGTGCAGCGGTGGCAGAGGTGGTGATTATGAAGTGTTTTTTGTTTGTCTGTTTTGGGCTGTGCCCTTGGCACGTGGAAGCTCCCAGGCCGGGGATCGAGACTAAGTCACAGCAGCGACCTGAGCCACTGCAGTGACAACCCCAGATCCTTAACCCGCGGAGCCACCCGGAAACTCTGTAAAGTTTTAATTTTCATCATTAGGACCAGGACATGTGTCACTGAGAAGGTGACAGCTGAGCAAATTCTTACAAAGAGGTGCTGGGAGAGCATTCCAGCAGAGGGAACAGCAGGTGCCAAGGCACGCCTGTGTGTCTGTGGGGTTTGTCGATCGACTGAATGACCTTAAGTTTTGGGGTTGGAGGAACTGTATGGGTGGAGTTCCCGTCAGCTGAGGCAGGTGTGTGTGTGTGTGTGTGTGTGTTTGTGTGTGTGTGTGTGTGTGGAGCCTGTTTGGGGGCAGGGTCTGTGGCACATGTTAGTTTGAGAGGCTGCTAGAATCCAAGAAGTAGGCTGGAGTTCAGGTCTGTGTTTGGGATTCAGATTTGGGAGCAATTGGCCAAGCGCTAGTCCTTAAAAGCAGGAGCGAGTAGACGGAGAAGAGGAGTGGGGAAGAGGGTCCAAGAACAGGAGGAAAAACCGGTGAAGAGGGCAAGGCACCACCCTCATCGTGGGAGAAAAACCCAAGCGAGCGAGGGGTCCTGGGGCCCAGCGCTGGAGGGGTCACCCAGGTGCCTGTGCTGAGGGGTCCCCCCGCGGGACCGGGACGATTTCAGGTCAGCTGTGGGTGGGGGGATACTGGCTGGAGGGTGTCTGTCTGACCTTGGTGGCTACATCAGCAGTGTTTTCAGTTGCCTCTTTCATTAATATGTGGGTATTATGCTGGTAGCATCTTCGTAAAACAAAAATATCATTTCTAACGAGGACAAAATGGCCAGGGCGCCGTTTCCGAAAACAGCGTCGGATCTGGGGTTGTCAGATGACAGTGTGGGTTGTCGGGGTCCCTTCTCCTGAGGTGAGTAGCGGGATGGGGTGGGGGGACGCTGCGGACAGGACCCCTTTGTGGGCCTCCCCCTCCTCCCACGCTCGCCTGGACCACCTGGCCAGCGCTTCTCTCCGGGGCAGAGGCGGGCGGCCCCGGAGAGAAGCGCACTTCTGCCTGCTTTGAGGCGAGGCTGGTTTGGGTCTTTCGCAGATGGCTACACTCGGGTCTCCCAGTATCGGCGCCGGCACCCGGTTAGAGAGATCTGGGTTTGTGGTAGAAACCCCTCTGCGGGCCCGCCTTGGGGAGTGGACGCTGCCCCTCCTGCAGCCCTGGCCCCATTCTGCAGGTGAGGAAACTGAGCCCCAGGGAGGGGAAGTCGCGTGTCCCAGCTGCCCTGCTGGAAGGGACAGAGCCGGGATGCCAGCCCACTGGGCCTCATTTACACCGCCCCTCAGCCTCTGGCGGGGGCAGTGCCCCTCCGCTTACCTTCTCCGGGTGGAAGAGGATATTTCCCAGACCCTGCAGGCTCAGCACGCGGACTTCGGGGCTGGGGTCCCTGAGGCTTTCGGCCAACATGGCCAGCGCCGCCTGTTTGGGGAGCACCTCCAGCAGGGCAGGGCTGTAGAGGAACTGGGCGGCCCAGGGCAGGCAGGTCAGGCCGGGCACCCTATCGGAGGGAGCCCCACCCGATCCGGGAGCCCGGCTCTAGGCCCAGGGTCCAGTGGGGGTTCGGGGAGGGTGGCTGCCGTGCTCCCTTGGGTGTTTTGGCTAGTGAATGTTTGAAACCCACCTCCTAGCTGGTTCGATCCTTGCATATATAGCTGGGGAACCTGAGGCCCAGAGGGGGCATGGCCTCGTCTGAGGTCACACAGCGAGGCTGGGACCAGACACCAGCAGCCTGGCTCATGGGGACAGAGCCCCGTGGAGGGAGGCCCAGACACTCCTACTGTGGGCGGGACGGGGACTGGCACCTGCTGTGAGGGCTTTTCTCTACCGATGTCCCTTATGCAGATGACCCCCCCACCCCGTGCCCCAGCGCGCAGCTGCAAGGCGGGCCCAGCGCTCGACTGTTCCGGCCTTTACTGTTTCAGCTTCAGTCTGAGGGGCAGGACCCCGAGTGGGCAGGGGCGGGGTGGAGTGGCGGGGCCCCCGGCTGCCTGCTGAGCGGCCCCTGAGAGGTGGGGACCCAAAAGGAGCCCCGGCTCTGGGCTCTGAGAAGCCGGGAGCAGGAAGGGAGGGTGGGGTCTGTGTCTGGCGGTCCTGGTGGGGGCTGCGGGGGTCCCGGCTGTCTCAGAGCCCCCCTCCCCGTCCCCGGGCCCCACCTCGCTGAGGACGAGGATGGCCACCTTCCGCTCGCGCTCCTCCTGGCGCTGAAGCCTGGGCAGCAGCTGGGCGGTCACTGCCTTGATTTGCCCACAGCGGTTCTGCACCAGGGCCCTGGGGCACAGGGGGAGGGCAGGACCCCGCGTCCACGCGCCCGCCACCACCCAGCCCAGCGGGCGTCACTGAGTGTGGGCGGGCCCGCCACTCTGACCATTTCCTGATCCTTCTCCCCCCGTGGATGCCAGGCCTGGACCGAGCGTGGGACAGATGGGTGCAAACCTGGCCCTTGTGCCCTTAGGGGCCTCAGGCCCCTGGGTGTACACGGGAGACAGGGGCGGGTTGCGCGTGTCTGTGCCCGGAGCCCCGTGTACCCGCGCGAGTCTGTGCGCTCCGGGCAGCCCGGGGTCCCTGCAGCCCATCTCCCGGCCTCCTGGTCGGGGTGACCGGGCAGACCCCTCCCCAGCCCGGCCCCGCCCCTACCTGGCGAGGAGGCCCACGCCCTGCGGGTAGCCAGGGATGCTGGCGAAGAGCTCCCAGGCGTCCTGCAGCTCCAGGAGGGCACAGTCCTGCCAGTGCCCGGTGCCCGACAGCAGGCTCTTCAGCGCCTCCAGCGCCGGGCTGCGGCGGAGTGGGGGGTCAGCAGCCAGCCGCCCGGGGAGGGGGCCCCGCCACCCTGGGTGGAAAGGCACCTCCTGACTCCCATCCTGGCTCAGGGCCGGCAGCACAGGGGCCCCCGGGGCAGCTCGTTCGCACCCTCCTTCAACAGAAACGTTGGGGTGTAGGATGGGTGCGGACCCCAGGGTGCTGGGGCAGGAGACCGGAGGTGGGCCTGGGGGGACACTCCAGACAGGTTTGGGGTGTGGTGCCTTCGGAGGAAATGCTTGTGTTCACAGCTGGCTTTCCAGGGCTGGAGCTGGGGGGAGACAGGGCTGGGGAGACCCCCTAGGAGGTCCCTGGGGACAGGGCGGAGAGCCTCGGTGGACAGCGCGGTTTAAAAGGGGGGCTGAGACCGCAGAGGGCGCGCGGCGCAGGGGAGGAGGCTGGGGCTGCAGCATCGTAGCGGCCCAGAGGAGGTTCCATCTGTGACTCCTGAGGACCGGGGCAGCTGGGTTCCTCGGGCCGCCTGCTCGCCTGGACTCAAAAAGGAGCCCAGATGGGAAGCGCGGCGAGACCGTGCGCTGGTCAGCGACAGGAGCTGCCCTGGCCCCGCTCTGGTCACACAGCCTGGCCGGGCAGCAAACCTGCGCAGCAGGGCCGGGTCGCGGGCCCAGGGCTGCCCCAGGCCCGCAGGCAGCCAGGTGAGGCCCGGGAAAGGCCCCATGCCTGCGTCCCGCCCCAGCCACGCGCCTGGGGGCATCACCTGAATGTGCAGTTGCACCCCGCAGCTGGGCTGTCCCCTCGGACCACGCACGGCTCTGAGCAAATTTGCAAAACCACATGTGAAGGGCTGAGATGCCACCCCGCCAAAGTCCCCGGTGGAGCCAACTCAAATGCCAGCTGGCCTGCCGTCTGGCCCCAAGCCGCGCCACTCAGCCGGTTTTCCAGGTCATGGTCTCAGCCAGAGCGACGACGGTTTCAGGAGATGGGGACTCTGGGTGCAGTGGCATTTTGTTTGCTCTGTGACGACTCTTGGAAGCTCCAGGTCCTGGGGCACCTTGGGCCCCATCTTTCACGGTCGCCGTGTCCCTGCGTCCACACCAGGGTTTCTGGGAGGATGATGTTGGGGGGCATTCTTGAGACTCCCTTGCGGACTGGGGTGAATAAACCCCCCGGGGGGGGCCCTGAAATCTAAGAGCACCCCCAGCCCAGGACCTCTGCAACGCAGAGGGACACTGTCGCCTGAAATCCTTGAAGCCCCGCGACCACCAGAGGATGGGGCCCCTGGGGCCCCTCCTCTCTCCTCTGTGGCCGAGGTCTCGCTGTCCCGGAGCCTCACCCCAAGGACACTGGGCGCAGATGAGACAAGGGCGGAGGCAGGATGCGGACAGGTGGGGAGCCTCCAGGGTGCCAGCAGGCACGGACTGCAAGATGTCCCCAAGCGACGGGAGGTGGGGCACTGTCCTCTCCTTTCGACCCGGAGTCAAAAAGCGCCCCCTCATCAGATGCGAGCTGCGGGAGGCAGTGCTGTGTCTCATCTGTGCATGTCCCCCCAGTGCCAACTGCGGCCTGTCCTTCCCTCTGCAGGGCCCCCGAGGCTCCCCACTGCTCTGGAGTGAGCCTTGGGGTCACCTCCTTCCTGTCCCTTCCCCTCTGGGGTGACCCCCGGCCTTGGGGTCACCTCCTTCCTGTTCCTTCCCCTCTGGGGTGACCCCCGGCCTTGGGGTCACCTCCTTCCTGTCCCTTCCCCTCTGGGGTGACCCCCGGAGGGCCCTCTGCCCCGCGCGGTGCTCTCTAACCCCCATTCAGGTCTGTGCTCAGAGGCCCGGTTCTCAGGAACCATGTGCAGGGGGCCCCCCGCCCCGGGTCATCAGGGCACTGTCCGTGGTGTGTCACGCGTCACGGGCTGTTACTTGACGCCATCTGCACTTCCAGGGGGCAGTGAGCCCCTGCGCACAGGGACGGCTGCCGGTGGCCTGGCGAGCCCCGTCTGTAACACAGTAGGTGCCGCCCACACTCATTAAGTGAAAGAGTGGGGCACACAGCGCACGTAGCAAGCGCTGGCCGAGCCAGCCACAGTCCCTTAAGTCCTTTCTCCTCTTTTCCACCAAGAGCTGCGGGGAGCACTGAACGAAAGGGAGGCTGAGGGGGGGGTCAGGGGCCAGGAAGGAGGCGGGTCTGGGCAGGGCTGCGGGGACGCCAGGGTGGTAAGCGGCCCACAGGCTGGGACGGAGCCCCGCACCTCGCCGTCGGTCCCTCTCTGCTCAGGATCCCTGCTCCACCCCGGGAAGTCACCTCCCTCTGCGAAGCCGGGGAAGCAGGAGGACCCTGGGCCTGAGACCACATCACCCCAAGTGGGCAAGTGGAAGAACTCGAACCCTAAACGGAGGCCCAGAGTGTCGGCCACCCTGGAGCAGAGGCTGCCCAGTCCTTTGCTGCTCCTGATCCTCACAGCAGCCGGTGGGGGACCAGCTGCGTGGCGCAGATGAGGAAAACCAGACCATGAGCTGGAGAGGGGGGTTAGGACGCGATCTTAGCTCTCAGATCCAGACCCCAAACAGCATAACATTATTAATGGCTTATTCATTGCTGGTCAACTGCCAAAACCCAGGACCATATATAGTGTTTAAAATACAAGAGCTTCAAATTAAACTTAAAAGCTTTCAGCTTAAAAGAGGACTGATCAGGATATGAGAAACAAAAGGAAGCATCCTCGTGCCGCAGTGAGAGATTCCTGAACGTTAACTTTATAGAGGAGCTTCCTGGCAGCCAGGGCAAAAAGGGAAAAAGGCTGAAAGGAGTATCTTTGAAATAAAGAGAAATGAGATGTTCACTAGCTTTAAAGAGACTCAGCCCATAAGGGATGAAACAAGAGGAAGGAGAAGTCCTTCATGGGGCAGGATGGATATCAGGCTTGAGGACCTGGTTGAGAATGGACCAAAGCAGGAAATGTCTCTAAAAGAAAGGGGTTTTGTTCATCAGCGATGCAGAGGAATAGGAAGGGCCCATAGGCAGGCTGGCAGATTTTTTCCTGTCCCGGCTGGAAGCCCTGCCAACCCCCCGCTTGTTGGCCCCTTGTTAGCAGGACATCAGGAACCCCAGACCCCAGCACTAGCCTGACCCTGCCTCGAGCCTGCCGCAGGTGTCCTGGGCCACCCCCATGCTGCGGGGGCACCCGCAGGACCGGGGCACTCTCGGTAGTGAATGCTCTGATCTCCTTGGCCCCGGACTTCCTTGAATGTAATGTCACACCTGCCTGGCATCACCACAGCGGCCCACCAGCGCAGTGCTGCCCTCCGAGGCCCTGACCGCCCCCAAGGGGAGCCAGATGAGAAGGGCCAGTGGGCCATCGTAAGTGTGCAGCCCTTCTCGGATTAAATGGGGAGAAGGAGGAAAGCTTCTGAGCACAGGAGCCACCCGATCTGATTTAGGGGTGGAGGGCAGTGAGCGGGGGTGGGAGGGGGGGCGGGGAGCCCGGAGAAGAGCGGGGTGGCTGGGCCTGTGGGTGGGGAGGAAGCTGACGGATGGAGGCAGTTCAACACAGCCTTCTCCCTACCCTCCTGTTTTATTAGCTTATTAGGGAAGATTTATGCATTTTGCATGGTTGATTTGAATAAAAAAGGAACTTACTGCGCATTCAAATTCAGAAGCAATATGAGAAGAAGTGACATTTTTTTTTTCTGTGACGTGCCTTGGGGAGAGCTGTTAAAACTGACAAATTGTGTGGAGCACATCATAATACAAACAAATGAAAAGAGTCGAGCCCCAGCGGTTTTTAAAGAGTTGCTTAATGGATTTCTCAAGATGTGACCCGGTGCAGAGGGAAGGCAAGGCTGCCAGCTCGCACTGTGGCCCGCATGTGGCCGGCGGGGCACGGACCCTCCCACACAAATCCTGCCCACGCTGCTCAGGCACGCGGGGGAGACCGACCGCCGCCCATCACGCCCCAGCAAAAATGTGCCGGGGTCCAGAGCCCTGCGCAAAGGGACCCAGAGGGTGTCTGCCCCCAGGGGCCGATGGGACACCTCTGCCATCCTACAGGCTCTAGCCTAGCCCACGTGTGGACATTCTGTGTGGCTCAGGGGGAACCTCTGACCCTCTCTGAGCCTCAGTTTCCTCATCTCTTAAAGGGGAACATTCATCTCGCAGAACCCTGCAGGGACCACATTGGGTAAGAAATGGCGCCCCCCTGTGGCACCTGGAGTCCCTGTGTGCCCGCTGTCTCCGGGTGTCTCTGCTGCCCGGCACCCACGGTCACAAGGAAGCAGGAAGCAGGAAGCACCCTGCGTGCTGGCTGCCGCGCTGACCGCAGCTGGTGTGAAAGTCACATCCCCTGGGGATGCAGCTGCGTCCCCAGAAGCCGTGTCAAGTCCCAACCCCAGGTCCCCACGAGTGTGCCCTCATTTGGAAGTCGGGTCCTTGCAGATGGAACCAGTTAAGATGAGGTCACGGGGGCGGCCCTGACTCCTCATGGCTGGCGCGCTTAGAAGAGAAGGGAATTTAGACACAGCAACGCGCAGTGAAGACAAGGCAGAAACGCGAGGGACGCGTCTGCCACCAGGAATAGCAAGGACAGCGGCAGGCTCCAGAAGCTGGAGGAGGCACCAAGGGGTTTGGACTGCGCGGCCCCAGCCGTGCGAGAACGCACACCTGCTGCCCTAAGCTGCCCGGGCGCGGAACCCTCACCCGGCCCCGAAGCCAGCGTCTGCGCCGGGGGCCTGGCCTCACCTCTGGGCGCCGGGCACGGGCGCCTCCGGGGCCTCCGGGCCGGGCTGCGGCTCCTCGGACAGGTCCAGCTCCAGGATGCAGTGCGTCTGGGTGAGGAGGGCCAGGAAGAGCTCGGGGAAGGCGTCCCGCACGGCCTTCTTGAACTCTCGGGCGAACTGCAGCTCGCGCAGCATGTGCATGGCCTGTCGGGGACGCAGGGGACGCTGAGGGGTCTGGGCGCCCGGCCTGCGAGCAGCCTTCTGACCACCCCCGGTCCCGCCGGGCCTCCCCGTGTCTGCCCGCAGCCTCCAGGGCCAGGGCCAAGGCCCCGAGACGTCCCTCCCTCCCGCCTGGGCCTCCCCCTGGCCACCTCCCCGTCTCCTGCTGCTCCCCACGCCGGCCTGGGCCCTCCATCCCTCTGACCCGTGCACTCTGCCCAAGCTTAGTCGCTGCCCCCTGCGCGGGGCCACCCTGCGGGCCCCACGCTGGGTGTGGTGTCCTGCTGGAAGGCGGGGGCCCCGGGGGGTCCAGGAGCAGGGCTGACCCCGGGCCGGGTATGGCTCTTGTCCGGGGGGCTCTGGGCCACCGCTCGGGGGCTTGTGGGGTGGGCTGGGGGCTCTTGGCCTGGAATAAAACAGCGTTGGGGCGCAGCCCAGGGGCAAGTGTGGTGTGTTAGGTAGTGAGCTCCCTGCCCCTGGGGCTGTGCGAGCGGGGCCTGGGCCTGTGGGGAGAGCTGAGGGGAGGTTCCGACAGGAAGGTGGGAGCTGCGGGAGGCAGCCTCTAGGATCCTTCCAGAATCGACAACCTCTAGAACCAAGCATGGGGGTTTCCGGGTGGCTCCAGGCCCTTCCTCTCCGGCTGAACCCGGCTGGGGCGGTCAGAGCCCTCGGCCAGGAAGTGGGGAGCTGGGCCTGGAGCCAGGGCCTGCGTGGAGGAGGCACGCTCCCCCAGGCCAGGCCGGGCGGGGCCGGGCTCCAGAGGCCTGGCCATGCGGGTGCTGCCCCGGGGGGCCTGGCACACAGTCCGGCTGAAGGCCCACGGGGGGACAGCAGGGGCCGCGTCTGGGGGCGGGCGGCAGACTCACAGCCATGGAGCGCAGGCGGCCGCACTCCTCGGGCTGCGGGCGGCCGTCACGGGGTCTGCCGGGCAGGGGCCGCTCCTGCAGCCAGGCCAGCAGCATGGCCAGCACCAGGCGGCTGGAGGGCTGCTCGGCCCCCAGGGCCCTCCACAGCTGGAAGGCGTGGCTGCGGGCAGAGTGGGGCCGTGAGGGTGGCGCTGGGTCACACCCAGCTGGCCACCGTGACTGGGGCCTCGGGGCTGAGGGGCCTGGGCGCGCGGCCAGGCTGGGTCCGGAGCTGGACCCCGGCAGGGCGAGTGGGTGGGAGCGTCTTGGGGTGGGGGGGAGGCGGGACAGGAGTGTGCGCGGCCCGGGGGGACGAGGCAGGGGGGCCTGGGTCTCTCCTCCAGGCCCCTGTCACTCCAGCTCAGACTCTGACTCGGTCACCTTCCGTGGCTCCCAAGTACTATCAGGACGAGTCCAGCTTGGTGCCAAGATCTGTCACCCGCTGAGCCTTACCCTCTGACCTTCAGTGCCTGCCCGCCTTCCCTCCTGGCCTGCCTCCTCACCTGGCCTATTCCCCTTCAGCCTTTAGGGCTCACTCTGTAGTTGCTTCCTCCTGGAATCCTTCCCTGACTGCTTCCTCCTAGGCCCGGGTTTGCTGGAATCCCGCTCCCCTGGGCCTGAGCTGGGTCACGGGAGGGGCCGTCACTGCCGTGGGCACAGCTCTGCAGTGTCCTTGTGCCCATTTTGCACATGAGGAAACCAAGGACCGGAGACAGAATGTGGCCTGATCAGGGCCCTGCCTCGGACCCGGAGGTTGGTGCCGGAGGTCAGGCCTGCCTAGTTCCACGCCCTCCGCCCTGGTCCTGGGAGCCTGGGAGGCAGGGGCAGCAAGGCTCTCCCATGTCAGCGGCCATGACGGCCCCCCGTTTTCTGCACTAGGTGTCTTCGGCCTGAGTACTGATGGAAGGGGCTGGAGGGGCAGGAGGGACTCTGGACAATGCAGTGGGGGCTGGGGGCACAGTCGGGGGGCCGGACGAGCTGCCACCCCCGGCTTTAAGACAGACCCAAGGCGGGTTGCCCTTGAGCCCTGGGAAGCCACCCCAGTCCCATCTGACTTTGGGCTGCGTCGGCCCAGAGGACCCTGGGAGAGTCCAGACTGAGGTCACCAGCCCCCTGGAGTGGCGGTGGGGTCTCTGGAGTCCGAAGGGCTGGGGCTCCAATCTCCGCTCTGCCCTGAGCTGGCCGGGTGACCGGGCAGGTCACTCCCCCTCTCGGGGGCAAAGCTGCCAGGAGAGGCTTAGGTGAGGCGCTCTCCGGGAGCGGCAGCGAGGGCGTGCGGAGGCCGGGGCTCCCCCGGGCTCCCTGCGGCCCCGAGGTGGTTTGATTTATATTTAAAGGACCGCTGGGAGAAGGGGGGTGGAGAGGCGCAAGGACTTGCGGGGTGAGAGCTGGTCGTGTCCTGACCGGGGCGGTGGAGGTGGTGGAGGTGGTGGGGCCGGGGGAGCTGCAGGGTTTCCCAGAGGTCGGGCTGTGCCGGTAGAGGGACGAGTCACCGGGCGGCCACTGGCTTAAAGCTGGGGGAGGGAGCCGGCCACGGGGAGTCTGCAAGACGAGCAGGCTCAGGGGAGGTTGGGGGTAGGGTCTGCACCTGCCGAGGGCAGACGCCCAGGAGATATCCCAGTGCGGCCCCGGCAGGAGGTGAGCACATGGGAGGCGTTGGGACTCAGGCAACATTTAAACCACGGGAGCAGAAGCGGCCAACAGGGAAGACAAGGCTGGTGGCTCAGCCCTGTGGCTCCCGTGCTCAGAAAGTCAGGGGGTGAGGGGAGGGGAGCCAGGCGTGGGCTTCCGGGAGCCAGCTCAACAGAGTGTTCCCAACCCAGAAGGAAGCCCACACATCCATGGGCGATTGATTTACAACAAAGGAGCCAAGAACATACGACGGCGAAAGGAGAGTCTCTTTAGTGGTGTTGGGAAAACCGAACAGCCGCACGCAAAAGAGTGAACCTGGACCTCTGTCCTGCGCCACACACAAAAATGATCTCAACAGGCATCAGTGACTTGAATGTGAGACCTGAAACTATGGAAGGCCTAGAAAAAATAGGTGGTCAGCTCCTTGACATCATTTCTGGCAAAATCCTCTTTCGGATCTGAAAGCAGAGGCAACGAAAGCAAAAATCAACAAGTCGGACCACATCAGACCAAGAAACTTCTGCCTGGCAAAGGAAACCATCATCAAAATGAAAAGGTGACCTACTGAATGGGAGAAAATTTTTGCAAGTCGTACATATGAAAAGGAGTTAATACTCAAAATATATGAAACACACACACAACTCAGTAGCAAAAACAAATGTAAAAATCCCCACATAATCGAATTAAGAAATGGGCAGAGAAGACACGCAAATGGCCAGCAGACTTGTGACACGGTGCTCCACATCCCTCGTCACCAAGGAGACGCAAACCAAAGCCACGGTGAGCCTCACCTCCTGCCTGCAGGATGCCTAATACCCAAAAGATGAGAAGTAACAGCTGTCGGTGCAGATGCGGAGAAAAGGGAACCCTCGTGCAGTTGTTGCTAAGAATGTAAATTGGTGCCGCCACTACGGAAAACAGCGTGAAGATTCATCGAAATACTAAAAACGGAAGCACCGTACGATCCAGCAGTCCCGTGGCTGGGTATTTATCTGTAGAACACGAGACACTAAGTCGAAAAGAAAGCCGCACCCCCGTGCTGATGGCAGCCTTATTTATAATTGCCAGCATATGGAAACGACCTAATCGTCCATCAGTAGGTGAACGGATAGAGAAGAGGATCAAGAAGTTCAGTCAGGAGTTCCTGTCATGGCGCAGCGGTTAATGGATCCAACTAGGAACCATGAGGTTGTGGGTTCAATCCCTGGCCTTGCTCAGTGGGTTAACGATCTGGCGTTGCCATGAGCTGCGGTGTAGGTAGCAGACGCGACTCGGATCCCACGTTGCTGTGGCTGTGGTGTAGGCCGGCGGCTACAGCTCCGATTAGACCCCTAGCCTGGGAACCTCCACATGAAATGAGTCAGACAGAGAAAGACAAATACCACATGATCTTGCTTCTATGTAGAATCTAAAATGAAACCAAAACTAGCTGAACAACCCCAAGCTCACAGATCCAGAGAACAGACTAGAAGTCAGTGGTTGAGGGGTGACATTGGTGAGGAGGGTAAAAAGGTACAAACTAGAATTTCACATCGTGGCGGGAATCCGAACGGTATCCGTGAGGAGAGGGTTCGATCCCTGGCCTCGCTCGCTGGGTCGGGGATCTGGTGCAGGTCGCAGATGCGGCTCAGATCCTGTGTTGCTGTGTCTGTGGTTGTGGCTGGCAGCAACAGCTCTGATTCGACCCCTAGATTGGGAACCTCCATGTGCTGTGGGTGAGGCCCTAACGCCCCCCCCTCCAAAAAAAAGGTACCAACCTTCATTTATGAAAATCAGTGAGTTATGGGATGGAATGCCTGGCACGGCTACCGCAGCTGTCAGCCCTGTGTCGTATATTTGCAAGTCGCTCAAAGCAGAGATCTTAAAAGTTCTCAAAACAAACAAACAAAATCTGTAACTCTGTATGATGACAAACGGTAGCTAGACTTTGCCCCCCTCCCCCACAAAAAAAGATAAATAAGAAGAGGGAGCGTGGTCGCCTTGAAGAAATGGGGGAACCTGAAATGCATTCGCAGCATGACAGAAGCCAACCTAAAAAGGCTGCATGTAGAGCTGGGACGGAGTGATCCCAACTCCGTGACATTCTGGAAAAGACACAGCCGTGGAGCTGGTCAAGATCGGTGGTTGCCAGGGGGTTGGGGGGAGGGAGGGATGCGGAGGCCAATGGCAGGGGTTTAGCGCGGGGAAACTAGTCCGCGTGACGCTATAATCGTGAATACTTGTCACCCTACACTCGTCCACATCCACAGAACGTGTGGCCCCAAGCGTGAACCTTATGCAAACTGTGGGCTTCAGCTAATGACGATATGTCCACATTGGCTCAGTGGTTGTGACAAGCAAGCCACACTAAGGCACCAAGACAGGGGACCAGCAAGCGAGGAAGCGAAGTAGTGAGAACGTTACACTTTCTGCTTAATTTTTCTGCCAACCTAAAACGGTTCCGGAAAAGAAAAACAGCCTATGCAAAACATGGAAAGAGATACACACAATGCGATACTAAAGAAAGAAAAATGTGTCACTAGGTTTCTATTAGAATAGACAACCCGGACCTAAAAATCTCTATTACTATCAGGCCAGTGAAAAAGTCTCCAGAGGCTACTTGCAATATGGTGCTCTTTATATAAAATTACAAAAAATATCATTATAAAAGCCCTGAGAATGTTTTTAGGACTACATTTAGATGCAATCACATTGTGTGAAAAAGAAAGCAAAGAAGGATGGGTCTGGGGTGGGTGAGCCGGGGGAGTGGAGCCTGCGATGGCGACGCCCTGTCCTTAGAGGCAGCTCGTAACCAAGGCCATCGCTTTCGGACGGGTGATGGCCGCGCAGGTGTGTATATTCCATTACCAAGAAGAACCCCTGCTCTAAGCCGAGAACTGAACTGGAGCAGGCTGTGAATCGAGCGGTGACGGATGAGTCTGACAAACCAAGGATTTACTCCCAGCCCAACCCTGAGGGCCAATCTAATGAGCATAGCCCGTCCAAGGGTGAAAGAGGAAAAACGGAAAAGGAGAAAGCTTGGCAAAACGATTCTAAAAGTTACGTAGAAACGCAAACAGTTTTGCAGAAGGAGGGGGGGGGCTTTTCTGCATCAGGGGAGGTGAATTATTATAAAGTTGTAGGAATTCGAGCCCCGGGTGATGGCCTCGGGGCAGACCGGCAGAGCTGCGCCGAGCAGAGGGAGCCAAAGGCAGGTCCCCAGCACACGGCCGTCGGCCGCAGGCAGGAAGCCCCCAGGGCTGCGGGAAGCGGGGGTGGTGTTCCACAGAGGGTGCCAGGCAGAAGAAACTGGAACCCAACCCGCATATACATGAAGACCACCTCCACGTACTTGGAGGCCTGAATGAGGAAGGCAAACACTAGGACTTTTTAAAATACTGAAGTATAGTGGATTTACAATGTTATGCTCGTATCGACTGCACAGCAGAGTGGTTCGGTTATACGTACACATATACATACATTATTATTATCATCATTAGTAAAACCTCACCGCACAGTGACTTCCTAGAACACCCAGACACGGGAAGCAGGAAAGCACACGCCAGCCTCAGCCTGCAGCCTCCTCCATCCCTCCTCCTCTCCGCTCTGCTTTGCGGCAGATAAACGCAGGACGGGGGGACCACGGAGAGAGGGGAGGGCATCGGAGCCAGCGGCAGGGCTCAGAGTCAATCCGGATCACCTTTAGGAAGGTGAGGTCCGTCTTAAGTCTGAAAATATTAAGAAAGTAAAAAAAGAGACCCAGTAAACCAGCACTCTGACCACAGGATGGGGACTGGGAAATATGCTCATTTGAAGGGCAGCTTTCAAGATGCACAGCTTTGGGGAGAAAAAAGGGCACAAAAGAAGGAAGGACCCTTTGGAAACTGGTTGGTGAAAAGGTAAAGGTGCCAAGAGGAAAAACTGAAGGCCCTGCAAGAGAAAAGAGCACCTGAAAAACCAGATTCATAGCCTGTTCAGCGACCACCAAAACCAAAAACCTGCTAGGTCTAGGTTGCTAGACCGACAGAAGAGGGTGCCATTGAACTTGAAATGCTACAAACCACTCCTACAGCAGTGCTGTATACCAACAGGAGAGAAATGAATAGATCCATGGAGCTACCGCAAAAACCTCCCGGAAGACAAAAAACGCACAGCAAATGAGAAAATTCTTCCCCTGAAAAACAACCGCGATGCAGAAAAGCTGTAACACCGCACTCCGGATGCAGGTCAATACACTCGAGAAAACACTTCAAGGTATAAAAAACCACTTTGACTTGTAAATTCAAACAGGACAAAAAAAAAAAAAAAAAGAGCCTCTAATAAGACAGGAAAGGAGAGTTAACCCAATTTAGAATGGGAAAAAATTACAAGGCGCTCAAGAAAGGTGAGACTCGAGTGAAAACTTAGTAAGTGGCATTGAGGAGAAGTTCTGACGACCAAGACAGTGAAGATGCATTTAGGGAGGAGGTAAAGGCTCACAGAGAAAGTAGCGGAAGACAGACAAGGCAAGACTAGCATGTGAATGAGCAGAGTCTCTGAAGAAGGAACACAAAAATGGAACACAACTAATATTTAAAATTATAACCAAGAGAGAAAGAGATGAGGGAGATTAAGGGGTACAAACTTTCAGTTACAAAGTAAGTCACGGGGTGAGACATACTTGTCGGGAATAGAGTCCAAGTAATATCTGTGTGGTGACAGATGGTGACTAGACTTATCGTGTTGCTCATTTTGTTTTGTTTTTTGTTTTTGTTTTTGTTTGTCTTTTTAGGGCCACACCCGCGGCATATGGAGGTTCCCAGGCTAGGGGTCAAATCAGAGCTGTAGCCACCGGCCTACACCACAGCCACAGCAACGCGGGATCTGAGCCGCATCTGCAACCTACACCACAGCTCACGGCAACGCTGGATGCTTAACCCACTGAGTGAGGCCAGGGATTGAACCTGTGTCCTCACGGATGCTAGTCAGGTTCATTAACTGCTGAGCCACCGTGGGAACTCCATGTTGCTCATTTCGAAACACACAGAAATAGTGAATCAGGGAGTTCCTGTCGTGGCTCAGTGGTAACGAACCCAACTAGGAACCATGGAAATGCAGGTTCGATCCCTGGCCTCACTCAGTGGGCTAAGGATCCGACATGGCCATGAGCAGTGGTGTAGGTTGCAGACACAGCTCGGATCCAGAGTTGCTGTGGCTGTGGCGTAGGCCGGTGGCTGTAGCTCCAATTCAGTCCCTAGTCTGGGAACCTCCGTATGCCGCAGGTGCAGCCCTACAAAGACAAAAACACAAAAACTAGTAAACTCGTAGAAAGAGAGACCAGAAGTAAGGATGGGGGAGGCAGGGAGAGGAGGAATTAAATTCAGGCGATCGGAAGGTACAAACTTTCAGGTATAAGACAAATAAGCACCAGGGATGGAATGTACCACATTATTCATATGGTATTAACAGCATATGTATGCTATATAATAACATGTGATATGTATTTTATGTGAAAGTTGGTAAGAATAAATCCTAAGAGTTGTCATCACATGGACAAAGAAGAAACGTGCATCTGAAAACGCAGGAGGAGAAGGGCGTGGTAAAAGGAAGAGAGAGTTGTCTCATACCGCAGTGGATGAGTGTTTAAGAATATCCACGAAAACTGCTTAAGTGTTCTTGTTTAACGTTAAAAGATTAAATAAGAAAACAAGGGACTAAGGGTATTAAAATAGGTTAGAAGCACAAAGGCAACAACTAGAACCAAAATACAGCCCTTCTTAAATAAAAAAAAGCAACTAAAGAGCAAAGAATACATGTCTCATAGGGAAAAAAAAACATAGCAAATAAAACACACACAATTACAAAATAGTACGACAGAGCTGAGATTTGGCATACCACTCATAACCAAAAATGTAAATGCACTTAACTCACCCCTTAAAAAGATTTTCAGTTTAGATCACAGATCAAGACCAAACTGTACCCTGTATACAAGACGGCCCCTAAAACAAATGGATTGTGAAAGTTTACAATAAAACATGGGCAAATGCTCCCTGGGCTAGTAGGGAAAATGGGAAAGCAGAGGTAGTGATCCTGATGCATTAAATGTGACAAGGCAGGGCATTTTTAATGCTAAAAGTCACAATTCATAGAGGAGACAGAACACTTATGAGTATGAATGCACCAAATAACATGGCGACCTCATGAAGTAAAAACCCGGGAGATTGAAGGATACACAGATAGAAGCACACTCATAATAGGAGATTTTTCATACGCCATTCTCAGGGCAAGACGGATCGAATGGACACCACTTAAGCTGGGAGGGAAAAGACCTAACACCAATCACTAGGGTTAAAACATGCCTTTGACAACAGAAAAAACACCTTCTCAACTGCCCGTGGAATATTCACGCAAACCGTTCAAAGGATCCATAAATTCCATAAAGCAGAAACTTTAGATGACATTCTCAGATCACAGTGCAATAAAACTAGACATTACTAACAAAACCGAAAAGGCCCTTCTATAAGGAAGTTAGAAATCGTCCTGGAAACAGGTCCAGGTGCTGGGAGCCCCTGGGAGTTCTCTTCTGGGGGCTTCTGATTCGTCGGTGGGATGGAAAGCCAGGTCGGCAGCTGAGCGTGAGGAGCGGGCAAAGATGTGGGGGGCTGAGGACAGGGGAGAGGCAGGGACACGCGGCTGCTTTCCAGGCAGCACCAAGGGGCCCGTGGAGGCGTGTGACTGGGATGTGCAGGGTGGGGTGTTTTTCCGGCACCTGGCTGCACAGGTGCGGGTGAGCAGTAGGTAGAGCCGGGTTTAACCGGAGGTGAGCTCTGCTAGCTGAACGTGCCAGAGGGGCCCAGGGGCTTGGCGTGTGTCCAGTGGGTTCCTTAACCCCTGGAAGGTGGAATCTATGCTGGCGAGGAGGGAGATGAAGACAGGCGCGGGACCATGAGAAGCTGGGCAAGGCAGTGGAGGTGGAGGTTCTGGAGGGCAGAGGCTCGCCGGGGTACCGGAGACAGGGAGGTGGCCAGTGGGCAGAAGCCGGGGAGAGATGCTCGAAGCCGGAGGCGACGGGGCCAAGGGCAGGACGGTGGGAGCGAGTGGCTGAGGGAGCACGGAGGACAGATGGCTGGCAGCGAGGAGCTCAGACATGGCGACCGCGTGGCGAGGGAACGACGCCGAGACTCCCAAGATCCCTCTGCATCCTCAAGGTCCAAGAAGTGACTCAGGGCAGGCACGTGGTGACTGGGCAGCAGGGGACAAAGACTGAGACCTGGGATTCAGAGCTGGAATTTTAGGGAGAAAGACTACCATCCCCAGACCCAGGGCTTGGTGTTGGCTGGGTTCCTGCCAGGGGCACCCAGAGTTCTGGGCCCGTTCCATTGGGTGATGGGTGGTCGAGGCTGCGGCGGGAGTGTTTCGATGGTGCGACCGACAGAATGAATGGTGAGCAGTGCCTCCCCAGAGCCGGCCCAGGAGGTGCACAATAAAAGGTGGCTCCCTCCCTGCTCCCAGCACTGGGGGGTCCCCCCGTGGGCTGTGAGGGCCAGGCAGGAGGGCAGAGTGGGACGTGGGGAGGGAAGGTGGGCCGGGCACCTGTCCAGGGGGACGGAGAAGTCCAGGAAGGCGGCCACCAGCTCAGGGATGTGGTTCCGGGCCAGCAGGGTGACGGCCTGCAGGGCGCGCTCCTTGGCTCGGGGGAGGCGGACAGAGCGCAGCTGCAGGTGCACGGCCCGGCTCAGGTTGGCAACCTGGGCAGGGAGGAGGCGTGTGGGGCCAGGGCCGGGCCCCGCCCCGATGAGCTTGCGCCCCTTCGGGTATGTGCTCTTCTGAGTGGGCTGCACAGCCCTGCCCCGGGGAGGCCGGGCGGAGGCACCGACCTAGGAGGGAGGTCTGAGGGAGGAGGCCCTTTCCTGCCCTGAGGATGGGGAGACGAGTTCTGCTCGCTCTTGAACGCACCCTCTCTGCCCACGCACCGCCGGGCGTGGAGCAGCCGCTCCATCAGTGCGTGTTTGTCTGAGACCCTGCGCAGGGCACCGGCGCCCAGGGCACCGGCTCAGCCCCCCGCACCCCGACCGCTCCCTCCTTGGAACCTCAGAGTGGTCGCTGCAGAGGGTGGGGTCTGGGTTTCCCCATCAGGCCCAAGCTCAGCGACACGGCCTCGGCCCGGAGGCTCTGGCCCCTGGGTGCTGACTACCGGGCCGTCCCTCTGCCCCCTGTCCTGTCCTGGCGGGCCCTCAGCGGATGACCCCCTCACGGTCTCCAGCTTGGCTCCGTGCTCCTGGATGACAGCCAGCAGCAAGTCGGCGGCTGCCTGCACGCGGAAGGGGCTGGAGGAGCCCAGGCCGTTGGTGGCCGTCCAGATGAGGTCGGTCAGCTCTGCCATCGTCAGTTGCTCCGTGACTTCCTGTAGCAGCAGGATGGAGGCCCGGGTCACCGGGGCCACCTGGGCTGGGCGCCCGCCTCCTCGCCTCCCCGCCTCCCCGCCTCCCCGCCTCCACCACTTTGTTCCAGGCTCCCCGAGTCCCTGAACACCTCTAGACGCCTGAGCCCCACTCCTCTGGGTCCCCAGCATGTCAGCCACCTTGCACTTCGATGTCCTGCATGTCTCTGGGACACCCACAGCCCAGGGGCAGGGAGAGAGGCTGATGCCCACGGAAGCGCCAGGACACGGCCCTTCCTCACTCGGACCCCAGTCCTGTCTGGGACACACTGGGCCAGGCCCTGGCCTCCTCTCCTTCCAGCCTTTGCCCTGGCCTCCCTTCGGGGGCTGCCTCAGCCGCTAGCTTGCGCCCAGTCCTGCTTCTTACAGAGTTTCAATCAAGAGGAACCCAACTCCAGCACTCTGAAGGATTTTCAAGGTCACCTTGGCCAACGCCCAGGCCTGGGAAGGTGTGTCCATGGCACGCAGGAGGGCTGGGCGGGGCCATGCTGCGTCCAAAACCCAGGGCCCCTGTTTCCCAGCAGGATTTGCCTGGGAGCCTGACTTTGCTCGCTGCCCACATTCTCCTGGGAGTGACCCTAAAGGTCCAGGGAGGTGACTGTCACCTCTGACCCCAGGCCACGAAACACTCCCGGGGATGAAGGGGCTCTTGGGAAATGCAAGATGGGGAGGTGGGATCCCCGCTGTACAGCCTCAGACCACAGTCTTCTAGAGGGGGCTGCCTAGGTGGAACCTTCTGGAAAGACTGAGAGAAGCGTTGCCCAAGTGTGGAGCCACCAGCCACGCGAAACTATTTAAAGTGAATTAAGTAAAAATGAAAATTCAGCTCCTCAGTGGCACTAGCCACATTTCAATTGCTAAGGGCCCCATTCTCCCAGAAAGTCCCGTTGGAGAGCTCTGACTCTGAGCATCTGAAAACCAAAGGAAGACAGAATGCTGGTGAGGGAGTGATGGCTGGGGAGCCTGACAGAAAATTATAATGCTTGCAAAGATGTCAGGATGGTAGACTGTCTCTCTGCATGTTAAGATATTTGTTGAGATGTTTGAAAATCTCTTAGGATGTTTGTATGTACATTAGGTATAAATATCAATGGGAAATAATGAGGGTTAGCATGTTTATTAGAATTTTGTTATTCTAAAATTTTGGTAAAATGTGAGACGGTTAGATTATTAGTTATTCGTTAGAATGTTAAGATAATTTAATGGAGTATTTGCAGGTCAAAAGAACCTTTTGCATTAGACTATTAGGCTCATAAATCTGATGAGAACATTTGTTATATTACATTTAAAATTGTTCCCTATAGTTTTAAATGTAGGCTAAAGTTCTAGTATTTAGGATGTTTTTGAAGAAATCCAACTTGCAGTCGTGGTTAGACTCTCAGAATCCCAGAAGACTACCGTCTCAGGATTGCTCGCTATTTGAATAGAGGGGTCTTATTTTTTTATTTTTAATTTTTTTTTTTTTTTTTTTTTTTTTTTTTTTTTTTTTTTGCTTTTTAGGGCCACACCCGTGGCACATGGAGGTTCCCAGGCTAGGGGGTCTAACAGGAGCTGTAGCTGCCGGTCTTCACCACAGCCACAGCAACGCGGGATCCGAGCCGCGTCTGCGAACTACACCACAGCTCACGGCAATGCCGGATCCTTAACCTACTGAGCAAGGCCAGCGATCGAACCCGCAACCTCATAGTTCCTAGTTGGATTTGTTAACCACTGAGCCACGACGGGAACTCCTGCTTTGTCATTTGAGTCAGCTTAATGGTGTTCGCTGAGGCCGGCTCTGCGCCGGGCCCCGGCTCTGCCGCCAGGCCTGTGCCGGGCCCTGGTGAGACCCCTCTCTGGCCAGGGGGTCTCAGGAGGAGGCAGCCCAGCACACAGATACAGGCATCTTCGTTAGGCAAGGGTTCGACAGGAAGAGGCAGCCAGCGTCGCCATGGGGGAGACGTGAACTGACTGCTCGGGACACGGAGCCCCAGGCAGCCGCGCCCTGTGCCCCAGCCTCGCTCACCTCCGGAAAGGGACACGGTTCGCACAGACACAGACTGTCCCAGAGATGTGGGGCCTCACTGAGCTGGACGCTGGAACCGCCGGTCACCCCCAAGCCACTGACTGGGGAGGGTCTAGCAGCGGGGGGTCAGATGACCGCAGAAGAGGGGGGACAAGCTAGGCCTTCAAAAAGGAGGGTTTGGCTTGCCCCCCCAAAGAGAGGCCCCTGGGGAAATGAGGGAGGCGGGGCTATAGCTGCTAGCAGTCATCCTGCAAAATCAGACTCCACTGAAAGGCTGTGGCCAGTGCCTTGGGGGTGGGGGTCGGGGTGGGGGGGACACCTGCTGTGGAGCCGCCCTGCCAGCGCCACCATTTATTAGGAGCTCCTGGAGCCCAGAACGTCACTGACGCCACTGTGCCCATTTCACAGAGGAAGACTGAGACCCAGACAGACGGGGCTAGTCCGAGGTCGCACAGCCGTGAGCAACAGAGCTGGGGCTCAAGTCTGGCCGCGGACCCAGAGCCTGTCCCCAGCCCCTCCCCCCAGGCCCCCTCCCTCTCAGTTAAGCGCCAGTCGGAGGGGGGGGCCGCCAGACGGGCAGCGGTGGGGGTTGGAGCAGAGCATGGCCACGCCCCCCGCCCCGCCCGGACACGCCCAGGATTCGAAGCGCTTTGACCTTGATGCCTTGGGAGCCGCTGGGCTGGAAGGTGCCGTCCTCTGGGGCCTCCATCTCCCCGGGGCAGTGGTCCCCGTCGCTCCAGAAGGCGGCTCCATCCTCACGGGCCTTGGAGAGCGGCTTGGGGGCCGCGGCCTGCACCGGCGAAGCTCCCCCTGCTGGCCAGGCGGGACGGGCGGTGAGGGCAGGCGAAGGCGGCTGGGGTCCAGGTTGGGGCGGCAGGAGAAAGGGTGGGGTCCTTTGTAGTCAGTCTCGCCTGCCTCAGAGTTTGGGGTCGCGAGGCAGGGTCTGGGGGCGCAGATCGAAGCCATCGCTGGGCTCTGGCTGAGGTTAGAGGTGAGTCCCCGGGAAGTTTGGGAGGAGGTGAGTTGAGGGGTGCGGGTGTGGTTGCGGTGGGAGCGGGTCCGCGGCGCTGGTCGGCGGAGGCTCACCTCTCTGGCGCATCAGGAGCTGGTAGAGATGGCCCACCGTCTCCAGGCTGGAGGCCTGAGTGGCCTTGTCCGGGTCCTGGCACAGAATCCCCAGCATACCCACCAGCTGCCCCATCCGCCTGAAGTCCTCCTTGGGCTGTGGTGAGAGCACAGGGGACCCGCTGGCGGTGGAGCCCCGCCCTGCCACGCATTCATCGCAGCACAGCCAGCATCAGAATGGATCCCCTCAAATTGTGTGCCAGGGCTGGGATTTGGGTCTGGGCAAAATGTACACGGTGGCCAGAAGACTCAGAAATCAAGAGAAATAATGATATATATATACATACATATGTGTGTGTGTGTGTATGTATGTACGCATGCTTGCATTTGTTTTTGTAGGACCACACCTGCTGCATATGGAGATTCCCAGGCTAGGGGTGGAATCGGAGCTGTAGCTGCTAGCCTACACCACAGCCACAGCAACGCGGGATCCGAGCTGCTCACAGCAGCGCCGGATCCTTAACCCACCAAGCGAGGCCAGGGATCGAACCTGCATCTTCACGGATACTAGTCAGATTTGTTTCCACTGTGCCACAATGGCGACTCCTATGTACGTATTTTTTTTTTTGCTGCACCAATGGCACGTGGAAGTTCCCAAGCCAGGGCTTGAACCCACACCACAGGAGTGACAATACATGACAATAAGTGAAGATCCTTATCCTCTAGGCAACCAGGGAACTCTGAGAAATAAGATTTTAATGTGATGTTTATAAAAATCAAAATGAATGCAAAAAAATCCATGGTGAACAAAGCTTCAGAACTGTAAAGACAGGCTCTGACCCGCACCTCTGCGACCCGACCCCACTCACTCACCCTGAGCCCAGCCCTGGTTCCAATGAAACTTTATCCGCATGTCCAGGTGGCCAGCCCAGGGGCCATACTCTGCTGATTCGATTGTTCAAAACATCGCATTAAAGTATTTACCTTGCTTGCAGAGTATTTTGGTGCCGCCATAATTTTTGGGGCCCAGAGCTAAGTGCCTTACTTGCCTCTGCCGGATCCAGGCTTGTGTTTGGAAACTGATTTTGAGTAAATCGAAGGCAATCTGAAGCCCTGGAGAGAGGCCCCCCTCATCAAAAGAGGAGGCCTGAGCAGTGAGCTCTCCTTGGGCAGGGCCGGCCCCCGGCAGCCCGCCCGCCTCTCTGCCCCCCTTAGAAAGACGCTGCCCGCCAGGCATCAGGCCCAGCAACTAATTCCTTGTCTCCCTGAGGAGCTGATGCTGGTTTTGGCTGATAAAACGCAGAACCACTCGTTCCCTGAACACGTGTCGTTGTGCATTCGACCTAAGGGCCCTAGCGACAGATGGCGGTTACTCCGCGACCCGTGAAACGATGGGCTTGCGATGGGCTTGCGATGGGCCAGGGCGCAGGGGCGAAGGTGGCTCCGCGGGGAGCGGTCCCCCCGAGGCTGGGGCAGCGCCGCACACTCTCCGAGCCCTTTCACGGCCCCCGGACCGCAGCCGACTCCCACTGTGTCCCTCTGAGGCCTCCTTTCTTCTTGCTTCCCGAGAAACTCAGGCTCAGCGGGGAAAACCTGGCCAAGACTTCCAGCTAAGAGCCGTCTCGTGGATCAGGGTTCAGCGCCCAGCTGGCAGGCCCTGAGCAGGGGTCCCCAACTGCCCTCCCGGCCTGTTTCCTCATGTATAAACAGGGGGATTACTTGGCTGGGCCGCACGGTAGTCCAGGACCCAGCCTGTCCCGATGGCAGGGACCCGGCAGGCCTTGAACCCATGAGCCTCGGTAGGCTCTGGGAGAAGGGTGGGTGTGGGGCTGCGGAGCGTAACACTCACGTCCAGGTAGAGGTCGTGGTTCAGGAATCTGAGGAGGCTCATGCAGCTGTGCACAGCCCGTTGCTGCTCGTGTGCCTTCTCGGATGCCAGCCAGACGTACATATGCTCCGGGTGGGAAGGGTGCTGCAAACGGGGACCCCGGCCGGGGCTGGTTCCGCGCTGCGCTGGGCCCAGGCTCTGCACGCAGACCAGGCCACGCCCACCACAACCCAGACCACACCCCTGAGCTTAGGCCCCACCCACCCTGGCCCAGGCGACACCCACCAGCCCAGGTGACACCTATCCTCAGCCTAGGCCACACCTCTTGGCTCAAGCCGCACCCGTCCTCATGCCCAGCCACTTCCTTGGCTATCTCTAGGCCCACGGGCCTAACCAATGCCCGCCCAAGACCAGACACACCCTCGGATCAGGCCCCTTCCACCTCCAGCCAGGGCTGGGGCTGCACCCCTGCGCCTCTCCAGCCCTCCCAGTCCTCTCACACAGCCCTGGCTAACCCCCTGCTCCAGGCCAAGAAGAGGAGTCATTTCTTTTGTAGCTGACACGCCCCTCCTGCTCGAAGCCCTTTGAGTCTCTTGGTTCCTACTTGTTTCTCGCAACACACCTCTTTCCAGAACCACGCTTTTCTGCGCACACCATAAACGAGGGCCCGGAATCACAAAGGAATGCCCAGGCGTATTGAAACAGTTATGCTGGGAGTTCCCGTCGTGGCGCAGCAGAAACGAATCCGACTAGGAACCATGAGGTTGCGGGTTCAATCCCTGGCCTTGCTCAGTGGGTTAACGTCCTGGCGTTGCCATGAGCTGGGGTGTAGGTCACAGTCGCGGCTCAGATCTGGCGTTGCTGTGGCTGTGGTGCAGGCTGGCAGCTGCAGCTCTGATTCGACCCCCAGCCTGGGAACCTCCATATGTTGTGGGTGTGGCCCTAAAAAAGAAAAAAAAGAAAAAACAGTTATGCTGCACTTCTAAGCCACACCTGAGCCTCTTTGTTAAGCAGATGTATGATTGCAGCTAGTGACTCATTCTGACGCTGGCTGAGGATAACGTGGTTGGAAATTCTGTGACTCGGTCACATCCTGTGATAACTGCTGTGCCTTCCACTGGAGGCAGACAGCCACTGCCGGCACTGCTGCGGTCTGTCGCCGCCCTGCGTGCTACTGTGTAGGTCAAAGTGAAGGGAAATGCAGACAGCATCTCCTCCTGGCTGTGCTCGCACAGCCCGACTGCCATCTGCGCACCCTGGGCTGGCAGCCCCTGCTTCGGAGACTCCCCTCACCTCCTCGGGGCCCCCAAGCCTGGAGTGGCCTGGCCTCTGCCGCCCTAACCGCACGCTGCCCCGCTGCCCTCTCCCCGCAGCACCCTCCCCAGGCCCCAGCGCCAGGGCCCTCTCTCCATGCTGGCCCACTGTGCTCTCCGGTGCTGCTCACCGCCGTGCCCTCTGCCTGCTGGGCCCGTCCCTTTCCTTCCCACCTGGTGGCCTTCTGGGTCATCCAGCCGTGACCTCCCAGCCTCTCAGGAGACACAGCCTCCTCTGTCTGCCCCCGCCCCCCACCCCCGCACCGACCCTGGACTGTCACTCCTGTTGGCTGGTCTCTCTCAGGAAGGCACTCCTCGAGGGCAGTGACAAGAGTGTGGGGGGTGGTTTATAAGCCCCCGTCAAGGCTGGGGACCCTGCTGCAGGGGAAGTTCCCTCAGGGGGAGGACAGGTCCCTCTGGGCCAGGCCACCGGCTCCCTTTGGTGTGGCGTTCATGGCCCACTTGCTGCCAGGCCGCACCTGTAGTCTCAAACCGCCGTGATCCTTAGGGAAGGACAGTCCTCGAGCTTCTGTGTTCCTGGGTCACTCCTGCCCTTGGTTCAGGCCCTGCCTCCTCTGGGGCAGCCTCTTCTGTCCCCTCTGCCCCCCCGTGCCACCGCCCAGCTGCCCCACTGCCGCCGCCGCCGCCCTCACCGACAGCAGGAAGTGCAGCTCGTCGGCCGTGGGGTTCTGCATGATGAAACTCTGCAGCATCTGGTCCAGGGCCTCCGAGGTTTTGTTATACAGGGTCTGTGCAGGGACGTGGAGCAGGTCAGGGGGCGCCAAGCCCGGGGGATGGAGGCCGGTCGAGCGGTACCCACTTCCTGCCCGCTCGCCAGGCCAGGCTGCACACCAGCGACTTCACATCACTGGTGAAGGCCCCCAGGACCCCCGCTGGGCAGCTGGGCACAGGTTCCTCAGGAGGGCTGTTCATTTCCAAGCTGACGGGCGTGCAACCCGCACGAGACCTGGCCCAGAGGCTCTATGCCCTCGATTTAATGCTCTGCTCTCGCCGTCTTGAAATTCTCAAAAAATTTCCAGCAAAGGTCCCACATTTTTATTTTACGCTGGTCCTGATTCCTGGGTTGCACACAGGAGCCCCCCGCTCTTGCTGCTCGGCTAGCCTGGGCTGCTCGGGGAGGGAGGGGCTGCAGGGAGGACCCACTGGAGCAGAGAATTGTGGGGGATTGGCCATCAACTCCCTGGGGGCCCTGAGGAGCTCACTTCAGCTCTCCGAGCCGCCTGTCACCTGGGTTACCTTTGTCACCTGAGACCTGGGCCGGAGCCAAGCCCCTGCCAGCATGGAGGTGGACACTGATTGTGGATAAGCAGAGCCCTGCTGCTCAGTGCTCAGTGCCTGGCTCCACCGTTGTGCTCTCTGGGGCAGCCGGCTCTGAGGTCACCTGGCCACGGTGGCACCCTGGACTCCTGCAGGGCTGGGGTGTAAGCAGACACCACCCTTCTGGAGGGCTGCTGCAGTGGCGTTGCCCTGGTCCACGGGCCCCCTCACTCTCAACCATCCCTCAAGGTTCCAGCCTTGATCCAGCCTGGGGTTGTGGTCTGAAGAGCTGGGCACAGGGGGCAGGGATGGGCCAATGCCGACTCTCCCTCCAGACACCTAACCAGGGAGCTGGTTTCCTCACTCTCTAGACAGTCGCCGCTGGAAAGATGAGCTGACGCATGTGCTGCGCCTGGCACACAGCAGGTGCTCAGTTAACACACCGCCAGCCCTTTGCAGCCCAACCTCAGGCGCCCCGGGCTGGCGGGACCTGGTGAAATGGCGCGCGCCCCCTGGTGGCGGATGCCCGCAATGGCAGGCGCCTCCTTGTTGAGCGGCTTCTCTTTAGCAGAATCTGCGGAGGGATGCGTGTTCCGCCCCGGGGGTGGAGAGTGGGTCAGAGCTCCTTCCTGGCCTGGGGCTGGGGTGCTGTTAAGGGGCCTTGCCCATCCCTCCCGCCCCCTCCCAAGCCGAGAGCAGCAGGCAGAGCTGGATACCCTGCCGGAGGGACCCCTCCTGCAGGCTGTCAGGCGCCAGGTTCACACCTGTATGTTGGGCGGCTCCAGAAAGAGGCAGGTGTGTTTCTCCAGAACTTCCAGCAGCGGCAGGGATAGCACGCTGCGGAGGCTGATGGACAGAAGCCGAGATTTCCTCTCCAAGTCCAGGGGGGGCCTCAGCTTACTGCGGGGAGGACAAGGGCAGTGGGGGGCCGTGGGGGTCCGGCACCTGCCGGAACAGACCCAGGCCTTCCTCCTTGTGCCCAGAGGCTCACGGGCACACTCCTGCCTGCCAGCCTTTCGTCCCCGGGGCTGTGTGGGCCTCTGGACAGGATCCGTAAGGGACGCCCAGCCTGGGAGCTGGGCCTTGAGAAGCTCGCAGCCCAAGTCCCTTTACTGGGCAGGCTGGTGTTGCCCCAGCTCTGGTTACACCTTTGGGAGCTTTATGTTTTTGCTTTTTAGGGCCTCACCCGGTGCATATGGAGGTTCCCAGGCTAGAGGTCTAATCGGACAGCTGCCCACCTACACCGGAGCCACAGCAACGCAGGATCCGAGCCCATCTGTGACCTATACCACAGCTCACAGCAACGCCGGATCCTTAACCCACTGAGCAAAGCCAGAGATCAAACCCGCAACCTCATGGTTCCTTGTTGGATTCGTTAACCACTGAGCCACGACGGGAACGCCACACCTTTGGGATCGTAAGAGCACTGTTTAGGCAGCTGAGGCCACACTGTCATGCTCTGAGGTCTGAACAAAGAATAGCCCTGTTACTGCATGCCTCCTGGTGCCGGCACCACCCAGTCGTGTACCTGGGTTAGGGCTGCCTGGCAGTCCCGTGAGCTGGCGTCTCCCCGCTTCCTACAACCCTCCCTGACTCCACGCCCCCTCGGGCAGCGCCCGCCTCTCTCCTCCCCCTTATCCCCCAGCCCCCTCAGGGATGATATGCACTGACCTCTCTGCCCGCTCCAGTCCACCCAGTCAGACTTTCCCCGGGGCCCCAGCCCAGGCCTAGGTCCGCTTCTCCGCCATCCCTGGCCTTAAATGCCATCTGGACGCTGACGACTGCAACCTTGTGCCCTCGGGCCTGCGGTCTGGGTCTCACCTAAACTCCGATTCCTGCCCACTGTGCGGTGCCATCAACTCACCGAATGTGCCAGACGTCTCTCTCTAAGGTGATCCACACAAGGGCCCCCGCCTTGCTCAGCCGGGAGCCAGTGTCGCTGCATGAGCTCCCTCGGGACCCCTGGGGCCTCAGCCAGGCCCGCCCCTCACTCGCTGCAACCACTCTGACCCCTCGCCGGTCCTCCAGCACCCAGCTGTGCTCCAGCCCCAGGGCCTTTGCACCTGCCTTCCCCTGGGCCGGGCTACCCCCAGGGCTCTCTCCCTCACCTCCAGGTCTTTGCCCGACTGCCCGGCACCCGGGGCTGGTCCGTCAACTACTACTCGGTCAGCAGATTCTCCGTGACTCAGCACTGAGCCTCATTCAGTCCCGGCCCCTGAGGGTTTCACGTCCCTCCCTGTCCCGTTCTCCCCGCCTCATTTTCCTTCATTATTCTCATCAGTCTCTGAAACGTGCGGTTTGCGCGTTCCGGGCCCCCTCCGCGGCTGCCGGCTCTCAGAGAACAGGGACCCCCTGCTGGTTCCCAGCGGGGCGGCGGACCTGCGGGTGCTCAGCGGTCACTTCTGGAGTGACCGCCTCGGGAAGCGGAGGCTTGGAGACGCCCGCTCTGGGCAAGGGCCGCCCAGCCCCGCTCGCCAGCCTGCCCAGGGCAGCGCGGGGCCCGCAGGACCCACGGCTCCCGCCCGACCAGCCCTGCTGTCTGAGAGCGGCTCGCCCTGTCCTGGCCAAGCCGGGGAGGCCGGTCCGGCCTCGCCCCGCCTGTGGCCGCTATGGCAGGAGCCACTTTGGCCCCGGGATCCCTCTGGCGGTTAGCCTCCCTCCCTCGCTAGGACGTTTGCTGGAGTCTAGACTCCGCCGCCCTCGGCAATTCCTTCCCTGACCGCTAGAGGCCGCCCCAGCCTCTGCGTGTGGCTGGGGTCTTCCCACGAGCGACGGCCCTGACCTTGAGCGTCTGTGGGTGTGTGTGTGTGTGGGGGGGTCAGCTCACTGTGGTCTCCGAAAGTGCCCCCCCTCGCCCCCCTGTGGGCTCAGGTGCCTAGCCCTGCCCAGCCGGGCCTGCACGTCTGCTCCCTCGCCCCTCGCTGCCCGGCTGGCACCAAGCCTGAGGCTAGGGGCTGCTGTGAGACGGCGGGCAAGGCCCTGTGTGGGGCCGGGGAGCCTACCAGAGGCCGCAGACAACCTGGACGGTCTGCTGGCGGGTGGACGTGCACAGCGCGTCCGGCGGCTCCTTCTCCATCAGAAGCTGCAAGTCCCATGTGAGGGGCCGAGTCACTGGAGCCTGGCCTGCCCACTTCCGCCACCAAGTCCTCTCCCCGCCCGACGGCCCTGGCGCTCGGCACCCCTGGAACCCCCGGCCCTCAGCTACCCAGGGCGCCCGTGACCCGGCCCCTCCCGTCTAGAGCATAGGCTTTGGAATTGACAGGGCGCGGGGGAGTCCTGGCGACCCCGACACTAGCCGCGGGACGTCGGGCCAGGCTCCAAACTGCCCCGAGCTTTGCTTATTCACGGAAGACGTCGTGGCCCCTGTGTGACACGTGAAGCAAGGCGTGAAAAGCAGGGTGTCTGAGTCACAGCCGGAGCTCCGTGCACTAGCGCTGTCGAGACCGTTGACATCTCTGCTACAACCAGGCGCCGCCTGCGTCTTCCCTCTGCCCCCTGAGCGGCTCTCGGGGGCCCAGGTCTCTACTGACTGTGGCGTTGAACCGGGTTGGTTTTAGCCGAATGGAGGGTGCTGGCCTTTCCGGGTCTCAGCCGCATCAGCCAGGAGGGGACGTGCCTGGCCAGCCCCGGGTCGCGGTGAGAACCGAGCCACGTGGGGCTGTGCTTTCAGGCGTGGAAGCCTGGGAAGGGCTGGTACCCACTCGAAATCCAGTTTGCCCACCCTCACCCGGCGGTGCCTGTCGCGCTGCTTCACGAGAGGCCGGCTCCAGGAGCCCTTGTCCTGCCCAGGGCCTGGCACTCACCGTCAGACACTCGACGAGCTCGCAGACCTGGGAGAACTCGTAGCTTTGGGCGGCCTGGTTGCGGCTGACGGGCCCCAGCAGCATGAGGGTGGCCGTGAGGAAGCTTTGCTTCAGGGTCTCGTCCTGGAGGGGCACAGGTCGCAGAGCAAGGGGTGGGGTGCAGCGTGGGGGCACCGAGGGGCGGGAGAGCTGCAGTCACACGTGGCAGGGGGACCACCGCTCAAGGAGACTGGGCAGGGACCTCCCACTGGGGCCGCACAGGTGGGGGAGCCGGGTGACTTTGTTTCCCAGCATGAATACACTGACGGCCCTTAGGCCTCAGGAAGAGTCCCGAAGCTGCCCAGTGCACAGCGTCCGTGCTGTGGCCACCCCCCGCCCCCGGACCCCCAGTGTGGGCGGCTCCTGGTGTGGGCTGTAGCCGGCGTCTGTCATCGCAGGCCCCGGTGGGAGGTGCCCGGACTCCCAGCGGCCAAGGGAAAAGCCAGGCTTTGCCTCGAGGGGAGGCGGGTGGGGCCGAGATGAAGCCCAGGAGGCTTCGGGTGGGGAGGACGCTTAGGAGGCCCGCCCGGGCTCTGCGGCGGGGAGGGGGCGCCAAGGCCCGACGGGGGAGACGCTCAGGGCCAGGTTTCGGCGGGGTGGTGCCCGGGAGCTGTGGTGGAAGTAGAAGACCGTCCGCGACAGGGCGCTGTCCACCCAAGGGAGGGTGTGGGCGCTGGCCTTGTCCGCCGTCCGGCCGCAGGCGAGGAGCGCGGTGCTGCCGGCCCACTTCCACCGCAGGTCCTCGGCGCTCTGGGCGGGGGTGCGGGCGGGGCGGGGCAGAGCGTCAGGGCCCCGCTGACCCCCGCCCGCCCTGGGAGCAGTCACAGGGACCCCAGGCGCTGGCGGGCTCCTGGAGACAGGCTGTCCTGAGGGGGGCAGGCCTGGTTTACTTACCGGGAGAACAGGGGCAATGGAACGGTCTGGATGGGCCTTGGGGGTCCCCCGGGGTGCGCGGAGCTGGCAGCCCCGTCCCCAGGAGCCCAGGGCCCATCCCCCTCCCGCCCGGCCACGGATGGGAGGGGGGACCCAGGGAGTCGGCCTCGGGGCCTGGGCTTTGGCTCTGGGCGAGACCAGAGGGTGAGCGGACGCCTGGAGCACCAGCCACACCCCCTGAGGGTGTCATGGCTCCCTTGCCCGTCCGCGCGTGAACCCTCGAGGGTTTGAACATATGTCCCCGATGGCGCTCGCCACCTGCCGGCTGGGGACCGAGGGGGCCGCGGTTTACTTACGGCGCTTCCCACATTGGTCTAAGCCGGCCCCCCTCCCGCAGCCCCGGGCTCTTCTCTGCCCGGGCCGGGTGGCTGCGCCGTCCACCAGCCGGAACCGGGGCTGACCTCTGGCCCGTGCCTTGTGTTTCAGACGCCGTCCACGATCAAAGAGCCATTAACCACACACCACAGGCACCCTGTCGTCCCGGCACCTGCTGTGCCGGCCCTCCAGCCAGGCTTGCTGCCGTCCCAGCAGCGGGTGGGGGCCCGGTCCAAGAGGAGGGGGCTGAGGCCCAGGGGCCACCCCACAGGGCTGCAGAGGGAGGAGGGGAGGCCGGGATGCACGGTCCCCTAATTGGCCCCAGGTGTCCCTGGGGAGGCCTAGACCTTCATGGAGGGAGCGGTCCCGACGTCCCACCTGCTGGCCGAGGCCTTGGACAGCTGGGGAGCCAGTACCTGCGGGGAGAAGCCGTGCAGGCTCCACCTGACGGGTGCGCTCCGGCCAAACTCTTCCAGGACGGCCCAGACGTGGTCCAGGTGGCGGGCTGCGGCCAGTCCCACAGTGAGCGCCATGCCCTGCGGGGACAGGGGACCGGGCTCACCGAGGCAGGGTCGCAGGACCAGGCCTCCCTTTCACCTGGGGGTGTGGAAACTGAGGCCCAGGGAGGGAGGGGACTTGTTCTGGAAATAGGTACGTGACAAGGAGGAGGACACAGCGGTGACAGGCTCAGCATGTGACCAGGGTCAGGGCTCGGGGTGTGACCGGGGTCAGGGTGTGACCAGGGTCAGGGCTCGGGGTGTGACCAGGGTCAGGGTGTGACCAGG
>PVHT021183682.1:48101-72937 GCA_004024745.2 Catagonus wagneri
ATCTTCTCTGAGCCCCTCATGGTGGACCCAGCACCCAGGATGGTCAGGAAGGCCCTTGTGTGTGCTGGACACTTGCGCTCTTCCAGGTGTCTTGAGATAGAGTTTCAAATCTCAGCTCCCCAGAGACCAGTCCCACCGCTGTGGTCAAGTCCTCTCCCCTGCAAGCCTGTGACAGAGGCCTCTCCCTCCCTCCTCCTCTGGCCCCTCCCCCCTCCTCCCCCCTTGCAGGGCCCCACCCACACTGGCTTGCTGCCCGTTCCCCCATGGCTCCCCCGGAAGGCCTTCCCTACCTTGGCCAGCTGCTGTTCCCAGCATGCCCTTTCTCCTTCCTTTAAGATTTCCTCTGTGGGGGAGACAGGGGTGTCACTGGAGGCCAGGGCTGGGTCTGGGCACCATCCCCCCACCCCTTGGACGTGACTGAGTCAGGGTGACACTGTCCTGTCTCGGCCCATCCCGGCTCCATGGGGAAGTGAGCTTGGAGAATGGTGAGCTGGGCTTGGCTTGAGGTCCAGTGAGCTGGGCTGGAGCTGTGGCCCCACCACCCTTGCCGGACACCTCAGGTGGGCCACGTTCCCTCTCTGGGCCTCAGGCTCACCAGCGGTGAATGGAGGGTTCTCTCTGGCATGGTCACTTGGGTCCCCTTAGGGTGGGAAAACGAGGCTCAGAGAGGGGCAGACTGGGAGGCTGGAATGTGCTTTGGCAACCCAGCCTCCGAGGGAGGGGCTGCCCCAGGGATGGCCCCGGGGGTGTCAGAGGTCACCTGAGGTTGGGGGACCGCCACCCAGCCGACCAGTCCCGGGCAGCGCATGCAAAGCTGAGCAAGCTAGGGCCTGCCTCCTCCCAGCCCTAGAGTCTACAGACCCAAGCGTGGCCTCGGAGGCCTCCCTGCTAGGCTGGGCCTCTCGTAGAAGGCAGGGCCTGCTCACCCACTTCCACCCCAACCTCAGGCCCTCACTGAGGCTGCGGACCGGCTCCTCCCTAAGGCCCTGAGGGAGGCTCACGACATTTCCTCCTCAGACTCCTACTCATCCCTCAAGGCTCAGACCTGGCTGCCTCCTCCGGGAAGCCCTCCGTGATGGCCCCCAGGGTGGCCCGGGACTCCCCAGCTGGGCAGCAGTGTTTGTGAATGAATGAATGAATGAACGACTGATGAAAGTTGGCAGCTGCCTGGTGAGGCTGTGAGCTCCTGATGGCAGAGCCAGGCATGGGGCAGGTGCTCCGTGTTTGGGGTCTCGTATGAGCTGAGCCCTCCTCCTGGCAAGACCCCTCCCTCTAGCTCCTCCCTGGGGATCCTCAGAGACCCCCCACTGTCCGGGGCAGCCTTTCCAGTGGCTCAGAGACAGTGGCCACCGAGGATGCACTGAGACCTGGACCCACAGGCCTGTGATGGTGGCTGGGTCACCCATCACACAGCCTCTCTGAGCTCAGCCTCCCCGCCTGCCAGGGATCAAGGGAGAGGACCCTGTGGCAGTGCTGGACTGCCTCCTGGCACCTCCCGGATCCGTCCCGGTTCTGTCCAGGCCTGTTGCTGAAATGCTGACAGCCGGGGCTGGGCTGGTCGGGTCGGGTTGGGCAGCACAGCTGGGCCCTGGTGCCCTGTCCTGGAAGTCCCAGTGCACCCAGGGCGGCAGAGGGGAGGTGGGTGGGGCGGGGACCCTGTGGCACAGAGATGCTTCACAGTGGGCAGCTGATGCCCAGTCCTGCGTGCACCCCCTGACCTCTCCCCAGGACCCGCCCCATCCCGCCTGCTGGCCCGGGGACAGAGGGCAGGACATACCATCAAAGGACAGAACTCCCATGACGTACAGGAGGCTGCGGTGCGGGAAGACGCCCTTCAGGAGCTCGGTCTCCAGGAGCTGGGCCACCCGCCGCCACGAGTGCCTGCAGACGGCCAGCAGCACGCCGCTGGCCGCGTCCTGGTATGCCTCCTCCAGCTCCTGGGCGGGAGCAGAAGGTAAGAGCGGGCGCTCAGACGGGGCCCTGTGTCTCACATGCGCGATCTGGTTTGGTGGGGAAGGCAGCTACTGTCAACTCGGCTTCGGGATAGAAAACAGGCCGCAGAAGCCCCAAAAACACAGCTGGGGGGGACGATCAGTTTTGCCCTCAGGGCTCGGAGCCGCGCGTGCCTGTCAACACTCCTTGTCCTCTGAGCATTCTAGAAACTCGTCGGCATTCCTCCCACTTCCCAGGCTTTGCTTTCTGCCCTGCCCGTCAAACCCTGGTCCAGTTTCCCTTTTTTTTCTTCTCTTTTTCTCCTGGTCCACCTTTAAAGCTCAGTGCCAGGGCTCTGCCCAGGAGATGCACCTGCTTGCCTGTCTGCTTGACGTCACCTCTTCCTGAGCTGCTGGAGGCTCAGATCAAGGTCGCGTCCTTTGAGTCCTAGTCACTGTGGATTCACAAGAGCCTGTGCTCCTGCCCCAAGTTCTGCGGCCCGAGGAGCCGGCGTGTCAGCCGCTCGGGGGCAGAGGCCCAGTGGGCCGGGCCCTGAGCCTCCGTAGACCTGGCCAGGCCCACCGCTCTCTACCCGAGGGCTCAGCCTGGCTCCGAGTTGCCACGGCCACCGCTTTTCTTAGCCAGTGTGCTGCTGTTTCTTGGGATCTCGCCCCAGTTTTAGGTCCCTCTCGTCTCCGTTTCCTGGTGGGAGCGTCGGGTGGGTTCCGTGGCTGATGGTGTGAGGGAAGTGCCACGGGACCGTGGCCAGGCTACGACCGGGCTCTGCCCTGCGTCTGGTGGCATTTGAAGGTGCGGGTCTGGTCCCTCCCCGTGTGCTGCTGGTCCCTGTCCTGCTGTGGGGACCCTCATGTGGAGTTGCTGCATCATTTGTCGAAAGCGTGGCTATGACGGCTTCTTGTGAAGCTGGTGGATTGCATCTGATTTCGTTCTTTCAAAAAAAGGACCTCAACTAGACTGCACTTATGGGAGACTTTTGAAAAGGACAATAGCAGCCACGTTCCGAAGCTGGAAAGGGGAAGAGTGAGAGGTGACGGGTTGAGCACTAAGCTGGCAGTCGGTTAAGCCAAGAACCAGCCCCGGCCACCCTGCGCGGTGTCCCATTGCTTAACAGAAATCCTAAAGGTTGCGTCTCCCGGATGTGTGAGCTAGGGAGGCGGGGGAGAGGGCAAGGTGGTTTAAGAAGGGGTCAGGTGTCCACAGCTGTCCCCACTCTGCACCCGGGAGGGTCTCTGGAGATGCCAGGCAGAGGGTCCCCGGGTGGGCAGGCCAGGCCTGCAAGCCCAGGGGCTACCCGCCTCCCGGACCAGGTCCTCTACAATGCCACCGGGGGCTGGGCACCGGATCGGGGTCTGCTTCGGGAGATCCGGACGGCTCAGGAGGAAAGACAGAGGTGTTGATGCGGGGGCAGGGGACACGGGAAGCTTAGCGGTGGGCTCGCCTCATGACTGCGATGGACCCCCCAACCCATCTCCCACCCGTGTGCTCAGAGCGCCTTATCAAGTCCCACACGAGGCAGAGGACGTGGGAGGAACTAAAACCACAGCCCCAACCACAAACCCGACGAAACCCAGAAAAAAGCTGCTGGGGGAAATAAAGGCCAAACGGAGAGATGAAACTTCAAGCAAAACACTCTCTTTAATATCCTGAGAGATCAGAGAAGATACTGCATCCGTGAAGCTATAAACCGGATGAAACGGGAACATTCTGAGCACAAAAAGAGAGATCTCTTGAAAGTTAAAGACTCACGGACATGCACGGAAAACTGAGTAGAAGGTTTGCAAGATAACGGATCTTCAGAGAGCGGGAATAAGGACAGAGAGATGGAAAAGGAGAGGCAAGAGAAAGATATTAGGAGCTATTGAAAGTTCCACGTCTGAGTGTCAGGCTTTCCCAAAGCCCAGGGCAGAGAAACACGGGCGATCGTGTCATCAGTGAATTAAGTGAACATTTTCCAGAAGTGAAGACTGCAAGCGGCCAGACTGCAAGGACGCAGAACTGCCGAGCACGGGGGCTAAAACCGACGCAGAGCTGGCCCCGCCGCGCAGGATGGAGGTGGCGTGAGCCCGCCTGCAGAAGGCAGGTGGATGAAGGGCCGGCGTTCGGAACGGCTTGGAGTCCCCACTGCAGCCCTGGGGGCGGGAGGGTGATGTGACCGTGATCAACAACGCCGAGTCCAAGGTGAAACAGAACAGCTATTTCTAGAAGCGCATGGTCTCAAACTGGCACTTCCTAAGCACACTTGCCCAGAAAGCTGCGGAAGTCGAGTCTCCAACACAGGTGAGGGGGGAGGGGTCCCCAGGGAAGGGGCAGCTGGAGCTGAAGGCTGGCCTTTGGGCACTGAGAGGCTTGACCTTGGGGAGGCTTGACCCCCCTCCGCCGTGAGTCCAGGACCAGCTCATGGGACCCCCAGAAGTGCCTGCCTCAGCTGCTGCAGAGCTGGAGGTTGGCTGCTTGCACTTAGAAGCAGGAGGGCAGAGCAGCCCCGCCAGCCTGGCCCTGGCCCGGAGGCGCTCCTGTCACTCGGATGCTGGCGGGCTTTGCTCGTCCCCCAGCCCTCGGCAGCCTGGGTCCCCGCCGCCCCTGGCCCACAGCCCTGGATGATGAACAGGCTGTGATTTCTACCTAGATGCCTTGAACTTTTAAAATGTGCCTGATACGGAGTTCCCGTGGTGGCTCAGAGGAAATGAATCTGACAAGCATCCATGAGGATGCAGGTTCGATCCCTGGCCTCGCTCAGTGGGTTAAGGATTTGGCATTGCCATGAGCTGTGGTGCAGGCCGGAGACTGAAGCTCCGATTCAGTCCCTAGTCCGGGAACCTCCATATGCCTCGGGGTGCGGCCCTAAAAAAAAAAAATCATAAAATATGCCTGATATGTTTCATAAACACGAATGATTTTTTTTTAAATTAAAAACAATTCTAGAAAGAAAACAAGTAGAGTGGCTGTGGACTGTGTTTCCTGCTTTCTTGTGATATTCACAGTAGAACGGACCCACGACTTCTTGGTGGGGCACATGGGAGCTTGTCACCCCTGTCATCTGCCAGCTGGAAAATCACTTCAGGCAAAGTGTCCTAAATTCTGAGCCTTGGTCCCTCCATTTATAAACGGGGGCCGTAAAGCCGTGGCAGGAGGGTCAGATAATGCCTGTTCTTGCTTCGTGGGGCAGCAGGGCTCTGGGAACCTTGACTCACGTTTAGTGGCCAGTCCACCACGGGCAGCCCAGAGCTAGTCTCTCTAAATAAAAGCGGCTGACCCTCAAGTCCCTGAGCAGAAATCAGCCGAAACCATTGCTGAGCCCGGGGCCGCCCTGCCTGCAGCCCGGGGCCCGAGGTGGCAGGGGGGGTGCACTTCGGGTCCAAACCTGAGTTCTCCATCAGGCGGGGACCCAGAGGCAGGCAGCCGAGGGCTGAGCTGCAGCCCAGGGAGTGGCGGAGACGCACAGGCCAGCCAAGCGCTCTTTGAGCCTCACCTTTCTCATCTGTAAAGTGGGTGCCTGAGGCCATCCGCCCAGTGGGGTTTGTGGTAAGAAAATGAGGAACCAGGCAGAATCACTTGGTCAACAACAAGCCTGGGCACACCCGGCCTGTCTGGGGTCCCCGGGAGCCTGCGGAGCAGCCTGTTGGCTGGGGGCGGCGCGGGGAGGCCCACCGTGGACTTGGTCATGTTGTCCAGGGCCAGCTGCATGAAGGTCTTCTGCCAGGTCTCGTCCAGGGAGCTGCCGGCGCAGATGACCGTCTCCAGGACGTGGAACAATCGCAACTTGTGCTTCGCGGAGATCTGTGGGCGACAGCGGGGACGGGCTCAGGGCTGCCACGCGGGGAGCCGGCGGTGGGAGCGTCCGGGGGGTGGGGTGGGAGGGAGAGATCACAGCTGGACGCATCTGGCCGTGAGTCCAGCCACCGTTCTGGGACCACCTATCGCGTGGAAGCCCTGAGCCAGCTGCTGCAGAGCCGGTGAGTAAAAACCTGTCCCTGTCCTCGGGAACTGCCAGGGCGTTTTCAAAGCACCGTATCAGTTCATTCATTCACTCATCCATTACAACGCCGGACAGAGCTTCCGTCCTTCTGGGACCTCAGGCTAATCATTTCCCTTCTCTGAGCCTCAGTTTCCTCGTCTCCTTGAATCGGGACATCTTAGCAGGAGACTGTTTAGAGGGCAGGGGTGTCCACTTTCCTCCCTCGCCCCTCGGTTTACTGGACACGTGAGGGGATCGTCTTATCCCGGGTCAGGAGCTGCCGAACGGAGGGATGGATCGGGAGCTGAGCCCGCTCTGGAATCCTGGCCTCCCCTCTGCTCCCGCGCCCGCCCCGCACGGCTGAGCGGCTCCCACCTCCGGGGTGTCTACGAAGTAGTCGTGGATGGTTTCCAGCACCGGGCTGGGGGCCCCGTGAGCCATGCTCTTGATTATCCTGGTGATGCACTTCAGGTGGAGGGGGCCGGAACCAGCCAGGTCCCGCAGCATCTTGAAGCAGAGGGCGAAGGCGAGAAGGTGTGCGGGGGGAGTGGGGGTCACGCGCGCCCGCAGGGCTGGGTGGGAGGGGAAGGGGCGGTGCCGGGAACGGGGAACGTGACCGGAACCGAGCACACTGGGAAGTTCTTGGTCTGCTGAGTGTCCAGTCGGTCCCTCTGGGGTTCGAGGTAGTTTAGGACCCAAGCGGGGAACGCATTTGCCGTGTGCATTTCCATCCACTCACTGACTCAGCCTCCTTTTCATCCATCCATGGCTCACTCATCTTTCATTCACCTTTTCATCGATCCACCTGTCCATGCACCTGCCTGCCCACTCTTTGTTCAGCCACCGATCTATCCATTAATAAATCCGTCCATCCGTCTGTCCGTCCGTCCATCCATCCATCCACTCCTAAAGTCTACTCACTGCTTCCCCACTTTTGAATCCACTCATCCATCCAGCCACCATCCCTCGTCCCTCCTCCTCCTCCTGCCCTCATCCTCCAACCAGTCACGCGACGTTCACTGAGGTTCCTTCCCCGTGTGGTTGTAGGGCTGTGTGAGACTCGAAGGCGAGTCAGAGTCCAGCTCCGTCCTGAAGGAGCCCCCAGCCCAGGGGACCCTACCCAGTGTCGGTTGGGTGGGGAAGTCGTATAAAGGGCCCTGGGCACACACGGAGGGTAGAGGCAATAAATCCTGAGCTGGAAGGACAGTCAGCTCTGGCTTCTCAGAGGAGGTGGCGCTTGAACTTTGCCTGGGAGGATGAGGGCGAGTCACCCTTCGAAGGAGGGGGAAGCATTCAGAGCGTGCGCCAGGCCTGTGCTGGGGCTTCAAGATGTGAAAGGGCGATGGAGGAGGTGGAGGGTGAGGGGGGAGAGGGGGCGCTTTTTGGCTTTGGATGGCACCTCGGGAGCATGAAGAGGCCAAGGAGGATGGGCAGGCACCTGCTGAAAGCGTCACTACGTCCACACCTCTCACGCCCCCGGGCCCGGAGGGTTGACGTCCTCTGCTGAGGTGGTCCTCAGGACCTCTTCGGGTGGCAGGACTGTGGGATCGCTGGAACCTGACCTCCGCTGCCCTGCCCGAGCCCCAGGCCGGCGGTACCTGAGTTATAGGCTTCCTCGCTGGCCGTCGCGTGCTCCCTGGGCGCCAGGGCGGCCTGGCTGCTCCATGACTTGCAGAGCACGATGGTGGTGGGGTGCGTCTGTCTGTTCCTGCAGGCGGAAGCCTGGGCTGCCTTCATGGAAGCCTGGCTCTTCATGGACTCGGAGATTCTGAAATGGGAAAGGCGTCCTGGGTGAGCCCAGCAGGGTGCCCTTGGGTGTGTACCTGGACCCAGGTGCAGCAGACACCAGGAGCCACCTTGGTCAGGGTCAGGGCCACCTTTCCGTGCACCTGCCCATCCGTTCAGTGCGCTGGCTGCATCGCGGGAGGAGGCGGGGTCTGGAGACCCAGCGACAGTGCTGAGTGGGCCTGGAGGGGCCCGGCTCCCTAGCAAGCGCTGGTGAGACAGACGTGACAGGACGCGGAGGGCGCAGGGCTTGGCATCCCCTGTGGCAGCTCTCGCACTGACCTGGGGAGCCGGCCTTTCCAGGACCACACCTGAGAATGCCTGGGTCCCCAGACCTCATGGTTGGGGGCCCTGAGGGCAGTGAGAGAGCTGCAGGGGCAGGACCCATGCCCCCCCGCCTGTGCCCCAGGCCCCACCGTTCTGGGGCCTCTTGTTTGAGAGAGAGCCTGAGAAGGGGTGCGCAGCATGAACAGAGGAAGATGTGGGGTCCCTTAAAGCTGGCTTCTCCCTCTCCTTCCTTCTACCCCCCCTTTTTTTGCTTTTAATGTCCGCACCCGCGGCATACGGAGGTTCCCAGGCTAGGGGTCCAATTGGAGCTGCAGCCGCCGGCCTACACCACAGCCACAGCAACGCGGGATCCGAGCCGCATCTACAAACTGCACCACAGCTCACGGCAACACTGGATCCTTAACCCACTGAGTGAGGCCGGGGATCGAACCCGCAACCTCATAGTTCCTAGTCGGATTTGTTTCTGCTATGCCATGATGGGAGCTCCCCCCCTCCCCTTCTTGTGGAGAAAAGTCCTTCAGACCATGTGCGTTGCCTCAAAGGGCCAAAAAGAAAACACCCTCCACCGGGGTGCCCCCCCCACGGAGCCCCCATGGCCGGAGGATTGGCCCCGCCTGCTCTGTGACCTCATTTCCTTGTTCACTTTCAGTCTGCGCTTCCCGTGGGGGCGACCGCGTGCTCTTTCTAGGCCCAAGGGATGCAACAGTGAGCAAGATAAACCACCCAGAGTCGACAAATTAAACAGGTGCATTGTGTGGCATATTATAGGGTGGGGTCTTAACAGGACTGGCTGAGCCCTCTTAACATTGAAATATGAAACGTGTGTCGGATCACGTCCCTCAAATTCCCCCATGGTTCCGGGCTGCACTGAGAGGGACAAGCCAAAGTCCTGAAAGGGATGGTGGTGACTGGCGCTTCAGCCCAAGCTGGGGTCACGAGGACCAGATTCACCGTCCTGCCTTATGACTAGAACGCAGGAAAAACTGCACAAAATCAGGAATGTCAGGCAGCAAGCGCGGTAAGACAGCGACTCCTGAGAGGTAAGAAACCAGCAAAATAGCTCCACATCGCCACAGCTTCCTGCCTAGAAAGTTCCAGTTTGCAGTGCAAGGGAAGGTGGCCTGAGAAAACACACTGGTCTCCTTGAGTGGAGGGAATGGAGGCGGAAGTCTGGGGAGGCCAAAGTGGCCAGAGTTTGCAGGGGAGAGTGAAAGGGGAGAGCTGCATAGGAAAGGAAAGCGAGCTCTGGAGGGTTCCAGCAGCCCCCCCCCCAAGTCTTTGTCTGTGTGCTGATCAGCGCATGTGCAAAGAGGAGCACCTACCAAGGACCAGAGGAAACAATCTAGAACAGCTCCTTTTTTTTTTTCATCAGCCGGAGTGGAAAACCTTGTAATTCATAGGGCATTAGTCGGAGCACCACGAATGGCATTATCTCAGTGGTGGAGAAGGAAATTCAGCCCGAGACAAGAATGCTTTTGCCCGCCCTAACAAAGCCTAAAGGCATGCCTCAAAACGAGCAAATTGTTTTAAAATAATTTAATTACATCCCAGAACAAAGCTCAGGAATATTTAAAAAGTACAGGAATATCCAGTACCCCAAAAGGTAAAAATTCACAATGCCTAGCATTGAATAGAAAATTACCAGGTGTGCAGAAACAGCAAAGACAATATGACCCCCTCCGTAAGGAGAAAAATCAACTTATCAAAGGCAACATACAAATGATACAAGTAATATAGGTAAGGACGTGGAAAGTTATTATGATTTTATTCCTTATGGTAACACAGTAGATCAAAACACAAGCTCAGTAGGGAAAGACACGGAAAATGTAAAAGAGATGAAAAATGCAATGTTTAAGATTAAGAATATACAGAATGAGTTTAACAGAAGATTAGACACTGTAGAAGCAAAAATGAGTGAACTTGAGGATAAAACAGAAACTATCTAAAAATGTAATACTGACAGAAAAAACACTGAAAAAAATAAAGAGAAGCAGCATGAGAGAGTTGTGGGACAACAGAAAAGGCCATAGTGTAACCTGAGTCTCCACAGGAGAAGGAGAGGGGACAAAGAAATATTTGGAGAAATAACATCTGAAGTTTTCAAGTTAATTAAAACTATAACCACATGGATCCAGGAAACTCAGTGAATCCCAAGCAGAAGAAAACTATACAAAATTACTGAAACAAAATTGCTTAAAACCAATGATAAGAGAAAATCTTGAAAAACATTCAGAGGAAAAAACCCCACATTTTATACAAAGGTATGCAGATAAGAATGAAAAAAAAGGTAAGAATGCAGGCCGTAAGAATTAGTTCTTATCAGAAACAATGCAAGCCAAGTGACAGTGAAGCAACATTCAAAAATAGAAAATAAAAAGGAAAAATAGAACAAAGACGAGATGAGGTGAAGAGAAAAGAAATATCAAGTCGGAAGATTAAAGTCAAATCGTGTCAATAGCCACATTAAATATAAATGATTTAAATCCTGCAGTCAAGGAGCTCCCTGGCGGCCTGGTGGGATAAGGATCCAGCATTGTCACTGCTGTGGTGTCTGTTCAGTCCCTGGTCTGGGAGCCTCTGCATGCCATGCGCTTGGCCTCCCCCCACCAAAACACTGCAATCAAATAGCAGAGCTTGTGAAATTGAACAAAGAAGCAAGATCCAATTATATGCTGCCCATAAGAAATACATTTGAAACATAATAGACACAAATTGAATAAAAATAAAAGCATGGAAAATGATAGAGCATGCTAACATTAATCTAAAGAAAACCAGAGTGGCTATATTAATATCAAAGTACATTTTAGGGTAAATAATATAACCAGGGATAAAGAGAATCAGTTCATAATGACAAAAGATCATTCATCAAGATGGTTTAACAGTTGCAAATGTTCTTGGACCTAGTCATGAACTTCAAGATACACGAAGCAAAGAAGATACAACCTAAAGGAGAAATAAATAATCCACGATCATAGCTGTTTTTAACACCACTCTCTTAAAAACCGACAAAGCAGACAGATAATGAATAAGAATAGAAAGACTTGAACAACAGCCTCAGACAATGCAATCTTGTCGGCATTTTTAAAGAACCTTCCATCTAACAACAGAAGAACACACATTCTTCCCATGAGCACATGGAACATTTATTAAGATCAACCATATTCTGAGCCATGAAGACTCTTAAGTTTAAAGGGATTCAGATAAAGTATACTTCTGTCCACATGAAGTTAAGTTAGAAATCAGTAACAGAAAGGGAGATGGGAAATTCCCAAGTATCTGGAAACTTAATAACATAGTTTAAAATAGCGCATAGGCCAAGAAGAAATCACAAGAGAAAGCAAACTATTTCGAACCAAAGGAAAATGACAACCCAACATGTCAAAATGCTTGGGGTGCAGCTAAAGCAGTGCTTAGGGGGAAATTTGTAACATTGAATTGATAGTAGTGAGAAAGAAAAAGTTTGAAATCAGTAACATAAGATTTCACCTTAAAAACAAGGAAAAGGAGGGCATTTAAACCCAAGAAAGGAAAATTAGAGTAGAAATCAATGAAATAGAAAATAGAAAAACAATAGAGAAAATCGACAAAACCCAAAGCTAGTTCTTTGAAAAGATGGAAACATTTGATAAACATCATACTGAGGGCTCAGTCAATAGAAAATGGTAAGAAAAGAAATTAAAGGCATACTGAGTAGAAAGGAAGTATATATATATTTGTAGAGGGCAGTTTTACCTAAATAGAAAATTCCAAAGAATCTAAACAAACAAAACAAAACTACTAGAATTAAAAATCAAATTTAGCAAATTTGTGAATATAAAGTCAGTATACAAAAACCAGTCGTGTTTCTGTATTTTGGTCATGAATAATTGGGAATTAAAATGAAAAAGGTCCTATGCGCAATAGTACTAAAGATCACGAGATGTTTATGTATAAATCTATCCAATAATTGCAAGACCTATATAGTGTAGAATATGAAATATTGATGAAAGAAATCAAGACTTCAATAAGCGGAGAGGCATATCATGCTCATAGATTGGAAGATAATATTGTTAAGATACCTGTTTTCTCTGAATTTATCTAAATATTCAATGCAATTCCAATCAAAATCCCAGGAGGATTTTTTTTTATAGTAGCCAAGATATCGTTTCTAAAATTTGTATGGAAAAGTAAAGGAAAGAAGATGACCAAAAAAATTTTGAGGAAGACCAAATGGAGGATCAACACTACCGATTTGAAGATTTGTTAGAAAACTATAGGAATCATGACAGTGTCATATTAACAAAAGTGCAGAAATATAAATAAATGGAACAAAACATGAAGTCCAGAAAAAGACATTTTGATAAAGGTGCAAAGGCAATTCAGTTAAGAAAGGAGAGCTTAAAAAAAGAGAGAGAAAGGAGAGTCTAGTCAACAAGTCGTGTTGCAATAACCGGATATACACATAAAAAAAATAAATCCCAACTTACACCTCACTTTTTACATAAATTGACTCCAAATAGATCATAGACCTTCAGGTAAAACCTAAAATCCTAAAACTTCTAGAAGAAAATATAGGAGGAAATCTTTGTGACCTTGAGCTGGACAAAGAGATTTTGTATGTAACACCGAAAGCACTCTCTGTAAAATGAAACATGGATCAATTTCTCAGAATTAAGAACTTCTTTTTGAAAGACATCTATAAAAACCCCAAAGATAAACTTCAGCCTTGGACAAAGTATTTGCAAATCGTGCATCTGATAACGGACTGTACCTGAAATACATAAATAACTCACATGATGCAACACAAACACAAAAACCTAAGAAAACAGCAGCAACAGATTCAAATAGACGTTTCACCAAAGGGGAAAAGCCGGGACGCAGGGGACAGCAGAAGCGTCAGAGGTGGTACGAGCTGTCCTCTCTGCGACAGCGGCAGCCACGGGGCCGCGAGCAGGAACCCAGCTCGGGAATCCCCCGAGGAGCTCACCCAGGGATGGGGGGCCGAGGAGGCAGCGGAGGGAGCCACTGACCCGCCACTGGACGCGGAAGGCGCGGCTGCCCTTGGTCCTGCCGGGGACCCTGGGGACATGGGACCTAAGGTCCGGGAGGAACCTCCCTTTGGGCCCATTCCTTGAGTCTGCGAGGACGTGGGCTGAAGACAAAGGAGTCGAAGCTGGGGGAGGCAGGAGCACAGTCTGTCCGTGGTCTGTCCATCTGTCCACCCACGCTGCACCTCGGCCCCCAGCAGCGGGCAGCGGCCAGTGGGCGGCACGATGGTGAAGCCGGTGGAATTCGAGTCCCTCCCCATCCCCCTGCTTCCTCTGCACAAGGTCAAGGGCTGCCAGGTGGGCACCCAACCCTACCCCCCCGCCCCCGCTGCCAGCCCCTTGCTGCCCCGGCCCGTCCGGCGCTGGGCTGACCTGAGGTTCTGGGACCTGGCCGAGGCGGTCCTGTCAGCCGTGGAGTGGCTGTGTGGCTTTTCGGAGGGCAGCCCGTCCATGCTGCAGTGCAGTCTGGAGGTGCTGCCAGCTCTGTCCTCGTGCCTGGGGACACAGCCCTAGCTCTGCGCGCCCGTCCCCCGCCCCAGCCAGCTCTGACCTCACCCCTGAAGTCATAATGAGTCCAGCGCCCAGGGCACCTTTCCAGGGACCCAGGCTCAGGAAAGCTGGCCTTGGCCGCTGTGCTCTGGGCACTGCACGTGTGTGTGTGTGTGTGTGTGTACCTATTTCCCCAGTGTGGCCTGGCCCCGGCCCCCCCACCTCTGGTCCTCGGTTGTCTCCTGGCCACCTGTGCTGGCCCCAGCTGACACCTTGATGAACCTGAGAGACACCCGGGGGCAGGAGCCACAGCTAATCCAAACCTGGATTCCTGACCCAAGCAACTGTGAGGCAGTAAACGTGTGTCTTCGGTTCCTCAGTTTGGGCTCGTTTGTTACACAGCAGTTAAAACTAACGCCCGCTCCGAGCAGAGACGAGGCGGCTGGGTCAGGACTGTGACCGGCCTTCTGCACGGAAGCTGTCTCCGGGCGGCTCCAGAGTGGGTTCACACTTGTTTCTGTTTGTGTTTTGCTTTTTTAGGGCCGCACCCACGGCACATGGAGGTTCCCAGGCTAGGGGTAGAATCGGAGCTGCAGCCGCCGGCCCACACCACAGCCACAGCAACGCGGGATCCGAGCCGCATCTGTGACCTACACCACAGCTCACGGCAACTTTAGATCCGTACCCCATTGAGTGGGTTGGGGATGGAACCCCCATCCTCACGGATACCAATCGGGTTCGCTCCTGCTGAGCCACGGCAGGAACTCGTAGGGGTCCCCGTTGTGACCCTGTGGTCCAGTTGTGTGGCTGCAGGTGGCGCTGGGTCCAGAAGGCAGACGGGACCCCCAGGGTGCACCCTTGTCACCACACTCAGCTGCCGGGGGCCCTCGGTGCGGGGCTGGTGTGCAGAGGGGCTGCCGGAAGGAAGGCGGCTCCAGGGCCCACGGACTGCTGGCACCCGGGCCCGCTGCTCGGGCTCACTGGCCCCTGCCCTGCCCAGCCAGGGCGCTCGGCGAGTCCTCGTGACCACACGGTGGCCTGGAGACAGCCAGGAACGGGGCCAGCCTCAGGGACAACAGTGGGCCACTGCCCACCACCGAGGCCTCGGGAGCTCGAGAGCCGGCCCCGGGTTCAAACCCCAGCTATGGTTCTGCTGCCTGGGTGACCTTTCCGAGGCTGTGACCCCTTACAAATGGGGGCTGACAGTGCCCCCTCCCAGCCTGTTCTGAGACTCAAATCACTTTCCACGAGAGGCGCTTAGCACGAGCGGGTGCCTGGGCGGCCTCGCCAGCTGTAAACTTGGTGAATGTCACCATGTGAAAAGGGGGCGACGGATTCCCACCCTGAGATGGGGGGTCTGGGGCTGGGAGGGGCGAGGGGCGCGGGAGGAGGAGGAAGGCGTGTTTATAGGGGGCTCGCGGAGCCCCTCGCACCTTCACGCTCCCCGCAGCCCACGAGCTGACCTCTGGGACTTTCTCCAAGGTACAGAGTGGCAGCTGCTTGCTCGGGTCACTCTGCAATGAAGGCCCCACACGCGCCCGGCCTCACGCGCCCGTTCTCTGAGCACCGTGAAGAGGACCACGATCCCACTGGTGAAGGAGGGTCCCTGGGAGACCCGACCCAGCGCAGCTGCCAGAACAGACATTGGGCGTGTCCCCGCTCTGCGGCCCCGGGTCTCCCGGAGGTGCCCCTGAGCCACGCCGCCCGGGCGCTTAATTAAACTCTCGGCAGTTCTGAGAGTGGGTTGTTAAACAGCGCCGCGGAAGCTTCGAATTAGGTGAACTCTACTGAAAACAGACTCAACGAGCAGCCCAAACTCAGTCCTTCCTGCTGACTGGGCTGTATTTTACTGTCACCTCTGCCCCTGAGGTTATTTAGAGCTGTGTCTCCAGCTACACCTGTGAGGTGCCGAGCATCTCTGCCCGACTCCGTGGCGGCCTGGCGCATTTACACCACGGGGATGAGCGACGCTTCAGGTCAGGGCGTTCGTTTTCTTGGTTGTTTTTCTCGGTGAGTGGTCCTGAGACGCGGACCGCGCTGGCCGGGCCGGGCGGGCCCACCGGTCCTCCCTAGGGATCTGGGAGAGCGCCCAGGGGTGCGGCCCGGGTCCGCCACGTCCACGCACCCTCCGTAGGATTCAGGGGCGGGGAAATCACCAGGGGAGAGCCTGGCCACTTAGGAGGGTGAGCTCTGGGGCTTCGTGGGTCCCAGCCCCGGACCTTCTCCTGGGGCCGTCTGGGCTCTTGGGAGGCCCCAGACTAATTCGGACCTGGATTACAGTGGTTTTCTGCAACCTCATTTCCACAGGAGAACTTTCCAGCAAGCCCCAGCCGGACAATGAACAGCCTTCTTTAGAGGGAGAGCCCTCCCGAGCCTGCAGGGCTCCTGGGAGGCCGGAGGTCGGGGAGGGGAGGGTGGGGGCGGGCAGACATCAACCCCAGGGGACACGGGGAGGGACACCTGTTGAGCTCTGGGATCTGACCCTTGTCCGTCTCTCGCTCGCTGCACCTGGTTTGAAAAGGGAGACGTCAGGGTTGCAGGCACCTGGCTGGGTCGTGCCTCACGCCTGCTTCCCACACGGACCTCTGAGGAACTGGGGAGCACCCTCGGCACCAGCGGCACAGCCTCGCCTGGCTGTGGGCTCCCAGCCTGGTGGCCACTTTCCACAGCGACCTGGGAGCCACGTGTGTTCACCACCCTGGGGTGGGGATGATGCTCAGAGAGGGTCAGACACTGGCTGGTGGTCACACAGCAGTCAGTGATGGCGCCGGGTTCAAACTCAGGCCCTCAAGCCTCAGCCCAGGGTTAGCACAAGGGCTGCAGACCACCTCACACCTGCCTCCCCAGCGCACCAGTCTGTCCCCATCTCCCTAGCAGACCTCACCTGGCCTGTGGCCCCTTCTGCCCGCACCTCCCCGAGCCGCCAGCAGATGGCGCTGCGGGCCCAGGCAGGACTCCGGCGGAGGGGCCCGGAGGGGCGGGTGGCTAGGCGTCCCGCTGCCACGGGCTCTCCCCACCCTGCAGCCTCCTGATCCAGACAGCAGGTCGGGAAGGGGGCCCCGGCATTCGCCCCCCCCGGGGGGGGGGCACCTGGCAGACCTGGGGGGTGCAACACCACTACCCAAGGAGGGCGGCAGCTATGGGGGGCTCCTGCTCGTCCCACCTCCGGCCTTGGCACAGGGTCCCCCTCCTGGGAGCCTCCAGCTTCAGCTCCTGCTGGGGACCGAACAGGAGTCTGCTGTTACCGCCCCAAGAGCAGGGGGCCTGACCCAGGGCAGGGAGCCCAGCCCCTGACCTGCTACCCAGGCCCCCCTCCACCCCCCGTCCAGCCCCTCTGGTTCCCAGCTGCTGCCTGCTCAGCCCTCTGAGGCTTTGTGCTTCCTCCTGGAACCCTTGACAAAGATTCTTTGCTTGACCAGGCTTTAGTCGGGCTCTGGAAACTTCTCCTGGGCCCGTCTGTGCACTTCCTCGTAAAACGCAGTTTTAGCAAGAACTGTTTGGCCCATTTGATCAGGTTCCTTATTCGCCACCCTCCCCCAGGTGAGGCGTGAGCATTCAGCGATTCAGCTAGAATCCCCTACGCCTGAAATTTCCTCTCAGTAACCTTCCATCCGCTGGCCTCCCACAGCCCGTCCCGCTCCTTGGCTGTGGACCCCACCGGCCCTGCTGTACTCAGAGCCGAGCCCAGTCTCTCCCGGTGCCTGGCCCTGTCACTGGGGTCCCTGCTCTGGAGTAAGTCGGCTATACCATCTTCAGTGTCAGCCCCGCGCCCCCAGCCCTGCTTTCCTAAAGAAACTCCTTGATGGGGTTCCCTTTGTGGCTCAGTGGGTTAAGGACCCGCCAGAGTCTCCATGAGGATGTGGATTTAACCCCTGACCTCGATGGGTGGGTTAAGGGTCTGGCACTGCCGCAAGCTTTGGGGTAGGTCACAGATGCGGCTCTGATCCGGTATTGCTGTGGCCGTGGCGCAGGCCGGCAGCTGCGGCTCCAGTTCTGCCCCGGGCCTGGGGACTTCCAAATGCTGTAGGTGCAGCTGCAAAAAGAAAAAAAAAGAAAAAAAAGGAACTCCTTGCACTTCTGCATTTGTCCTTGGAGAACCCGAGCCCAGGTCACCTCCTCTGTAACGCCATCCCCGGGCTCCCCCAGCATTTCTTTTCGCTGCCGTGGTTGGTTCCACACGACTTCCCTGAGCTCTGGAGCGGAGGCTGGGGTACCGAGGGAGGTGCCAGGCAGACAGGTTGGCTTCCCAGGAGCACAGTGGCTCATCAGGCCACGGGACAGCCTCCCATGATGTTTAAAACCCCGGTGCGGGCCGGGCCCAGCCGTGGGTGGCAGAGCTGGGACCCCAAACCCGGGCTCCAGGGCTTCCGCCGGCTCTCTTCCTCCGGCCGCGGCTCTAGCACCCGCTGGCTCAGGGAGTTACTCCCCTTCTGAGCGTCCTGTGGGATCACCCGCCTGGCAGGCCCACGTGGTCCCTGGCCCCTGGGTCAGTCTGGGTCCTGCTAGCCCACCCAGGCTCACGGGCCCTGCCCGTGCGGGCAGTCCTCACCTGCTAGAACCCGCTGCCTGGCTCCGGGCAGCCTCTGCCCCTCCCCCGGCTCCCAGCCCTGGGGCTCCTGTGCTGGCCCTTCTCCCCACGAGACTCTCTGCTCCCCATGAAGGTGGAGACCCAGAGTCCCCTCTCTGCAGTGCCCCCGCGCTGGGAGGCACCCACGAAATGCCCACTGGGTGAAAGCAGCAGACAGCCCCTTTGAAGAAGCCCACCAAGGAGGGGGCCTGCCTCGTTTTTCTGGGTCCCACGGGATGGGGCGGAGTCAGCCAGGCCCTGGCCCCCGCAAGGTGCACCACCAGGGTCCCTGCTCCCTGCCCCCACCCTCTCCTAATGCCGCCCGGAAAAAAGAGGGGAAAAAAAGCCGAAGAGAGAGGTTTTCTCCTCCACTTTCTGAAAACGAGATTTTAAAAATAACCAGGAGGCAGTGGCAGTGCCGGGGGAGGATGGTGTGGGGAGTGTGGGCCGCGTGGGTCCCGCAGGGCCTGCCCCTCCTCCCCGGAGCGCCCCATCCTGTGGCCCACAGCCTGTGCCGGGCTGCCCGCTGCCCTCGGCCTGGACGCCCCTCTGCCCCTCCCTCTCCTGCTGGGGGAGGTGGGGGGAGCTGCTGAGAAGGGAGGCGACGGTGCCGGTGGAGGAGGGAGCAGTGCTGGGTGTGGACCCCAGGCTGGGGAAGGCGCTCAGCGGTCTCCCCAACTCTGGCTTCATGCCCTCAGCTCACTGCTCACCAGCCGCCAGGCCTTCCGGGCTGTTTCCGGTTCCTCGGGGCACGGGCTCCTCGCTGCCCCAGGGCCTTCGCACACGCACGTCCTCACGCCCTCTTCCCCCCCTTCACGGGACAGCCTTTACTCTTAGCCTCAGTATCCTCTCCCCAGGAAGCTGTCCTCGACCCCGGAACGGTATGTGGACGTTCCCCCGGGCACTGCCACCCTCACGGTCCCTGCCTGTTTCCTTCCACGTCCTCGTCTCAGCCGGGGCTTATGCACTGACCTGTCCTGTATCTGCCTTTCCTGTCCTGTATCTGCCTTTCCTCAAAGCAATCACAGGCTCACGGCCCTGGGCGGGGGCGGGGCGGACAACGCAGAACCCCCACCCGGTGGCCCCGGCTCTTCCCCTTCCTGTCGCTCGACGCCAGCCCGTGTTTCTTTGTCTGAAGGTGCCAGCGGAGCAGGCCGCCTGGGAGCAGCGCCTGACCCATGACTGATGGGCAGGCGGCGGCCAGCCCCTCACCGCTCGACGGGGTGGCTCGTGGGACTGAGCCCCAGTGGCTCCCAGAGAGAACCACTTACCCGATAAGGCCCTTTATCACTGGCTTCCTCCCGTCTCTACTGCGAGCTAGGCTGAATAATGGTTCCCAAAGATATCTAGGCTCCAATTCCCGGAACCCTAACTGTTGCCTTATATGGCAGAAAGGGCTCCGTGGCTGTGATTAGGATGAGAATCTCCAGATGGGGAGATTATCCGGATTATCTAGGTGGTCCCTTAAAGCAATCACACCATCCTTACGGAGGGAGGCAGAGGAAGATCCGACAGACGGAAGAGGAGGAGGAGGCCATGCGCCCACAGGGCAGGGGGCCCGAGGGAGGCTGGCAGCCGCCAGAAGCGGGAGCAGGTCCTCCCTGGGGGCTGGGAGCACTGACTTGACCGCATCCCAGCGATACTATTTTATGTTATGTTATGTTATTTTTTATTTTATTTCACTTTCTTTTACTGGCTGCACCCGCAGCATGCAGAAGTTCTGAGGCCAGGGATGGAATCTGCCACAGCTGCAGCCTGAGCCACAGCAGGGACGACACTGGCTCCTTAACCCACTGGGCCACTAGGGAACTCCCCAGGGACACGGTTTTAAGCCACTAAGTTTGTGCTGATTGTCACAGTGGCCTGAGGAAACAATACAACGTGCTTCAGGGCAGCCGACGCTGACACCCACTGGGTCTGTCTTAACGACGGTGGCAGACTGCAAGCCGTCCCTCCCAACGCCAAGCACCTGGCTGCACAGGTATGGACGACACGCCCCAGCCTCGCCTGCAGCCAAGCGTGACCACGTGACTTAATCCTCACCCTGGCATTTGAGAAGTGAGTGTGCGGTCTCCCCTTACTTCTTAAAGGAAACTGCTGGCCCGTGACTGCCCCTGGCCCTCTCTTCCTGGGTGAGAATGTACAGGGCATCAGCTGATGAGACCACGCCCTCAAGGGGCGGAGCCACAGCTGGGAGGAGCCCGGGCCCTGGGCCCCGCCCTGGGGATCAAGGCTGCCTGGGCCTGGACGGCTGGGCACCTGCAGGCGGGGGCCCAAGGCTCCATGGCCTTGAAGCCGCTGCGTCTGGGGCTCTGTTACTGCAGGTGAGGCGTCACCCTGTGGTCGAGTGGCACTAACGGGCCTGTCCTGTCCGCTGGACCATCCCGTGGGTGAGAATGTCAGTCGTGGGTTTTTCTCTGCTATCAACCTCTCCAGATGGACAGCGAGCCGCTGCCGGGAGCTCCGGGGCTGGGCCGAGCCAGTAAAGCGCCTGCCCCAAGAGCTGGTGTCTGGTGGCCCGTGTGGCTGAAACTCGGGACCGTGAGCAGCACGGCTAGGGCTGTGAAACACGGACGCGTGACGTCCAGAGCGGTCCTTGAGTCCTGAGGGCTGGCCGGGCTCCTGCCCACGAGTCGTGAGGGCCAGGCCCTCAGACCCCAGGCCTCTGCTGCGTCCCAGCCCGGGGCCCACCTGGCAGGGTGCCAGCCCCATATGGGGGCTGATGGGGCTCTGGGTCCCCATGGGCACTCAGGGCCTGGGCCTCCGTGCCAGAGGCAGGACCCCAGAAACGGTCCTCGGGACTGGTGCTGGTGCTGGGTGCCCTGGTGCAGGGGAGCGTAGCTGCGGGCCACCTGGGGGCGGGCGGCGGCACCGTGCTGTCCAGGCTGCCAGCTTGAGGAATGCGGGGCTTCTCTCTACTCCCCGAGCTGCCTCTGTCGTAAGGGTGGGCTTCCAGAGGACAGCCGGGGGGTCGGCCCAGCCCCAATGCCCCGTAAGGCGGAGGCCCTTCGGCACCGGGCGGCCAGCAAGCCGGTCCCCAGGGATGGGAAATCTGTGAGCAGGTGGAGTTTCTGGTGTCGTTACAGGCTACCCTCCCTGCCCTGAGGTCACGGCTTTTCCCATTTAACCTCAGGCAGCCTGGTTTGAGCCCGTTTCACAGATGGGCACAGGCTCAGGGTGGCACCTACTGTGCTTTGCCCCCAACCTGCGGGAGCCCCCTGCCCCGCCTCCTCCTGGGAGCTTTTCTGAGGGTGGGAACCGGTGGCTGTGCTCACTTGGGGAGGAGGGGCTGGGCCTCCTGCGGGGGCTGGGCTGCCCACGCCCGGGGTCCGGCCCAGCGGAGGTGCTCAGGCCTGCCCTTGAGGGGCTTCTGGGGAGGGGAGAGGACGAGGCTGGGGATCCTCCCGGGGCCACCACAGCCTCCCCACCTCCAGCTCGCGCCCCTTCTGAGGCCTGAGGGTGGCACCTGACCTGCGACTCCAACGAGGGGGGCAGAGCCCGGGCTGGCCAGATGGCGGTGGCCGAGCGGCAGGGCCTGGGGGCCCAGAGGCGGAGGCTGCGTGTCACCTGTCGCACCTCCGTGTCCTCGCCGGGACACATGGGGACCCACAGGCAGCAGGGGACCTAGACAGACAAGGTGACCCCTAAAGGGACGTCCGGCCGGGCCTTGTGGGATCTGAGGTGTGGGGCAGGCAGGGAGGGCTTCCTGGGGCCAGTTAGCTTGGGGGTGGTCTCTGAGTGCCAGGTTGGGGTCCCGATGGCTCCTGAGCAGGGCCAGGTGAGCTGGGGGGGCGCAGGGGAGGGGCTGGCGCCTGCTGACCCTCCCCCTCCCTGCTTCCAGGTGGGGCCCCTTTAAATGCAAGATTCTCTCCACCTCAGAAAGCCCCTCCCCCAGTCTCCTAGGCAACCAGGTAAACAAGCCTGACACCAGGCTGCTGCCATGGCTTCCCCCTGTTCCGGGGACCCCAGCCCGGCAGGTCTGCCCCCTTGTCCTATAGCCACTCCAGGTGAGACACAGGGTGGGGGGCGGGACGCAGGAGAAGGGGTGCCCGCGGCATTTGGGGCACCGAGAAAGCGGGAGACGAGGCAGCTACCCAACCCCTTCTTGGGGGAGGGGGGCTTGGCCAGCATGGACCTTATCCATAACAGGCCTTCCTGCTGTCTTGCCTTCCCAGTGCTGGGCCCTGAGCCTGGAGATGGGTCAGGGTCTGCTTCACTCCTCAGGGCCCCTTCCTCCCCCCCACCTCCCTAAAACCCCGGTGCTGAGCCCAGTTTCTCAGAAGTACATTCCCACGGGTCCTGGGGAGGGGCAGACAAACCCCTCCGGAGGTCACTGTCCCCCACTGCTTGAAGTTTGGACTCTGGCCACCGACCCCCTCTCTGTCTCTTCTCTCAGCACCTTGGAGTTTTCCTTCCTCTCCCGGCCCCTTAGTCCCCAGACTCCCCTCCAGGAAACGTGCCCCCCTCCCCCTGGACCCCGATCCCTAGCACCCACGCCCTGGTCCTGTCCTTGGCCTTGGCACCATCCAGATCGCAGCGGGCCCTGACCCCAGTCTCTGGGACCAGGGCTCCAGCGCTCCGCGGGCGGAACCGCAGTCCACTGCTTCTAGCAGGTTTCCCGCCGCCTCCTGCTGCCCGCACTGGGCTGAACCAGCTCTGCCGGGACCATCACACCCTCCCCCACCCTCCCCGGGGCCTCTCGTTTGATGGTATAGCCCCGCAACCCCCAGCTCTCCGCCCACTCCGCGCCTGCACTGCAGCTGAGCGGAGCTCGGGATCAATGCAGCCACACCAATGACCAGGAGCTGCAGGGGAGCCTCCACGACGCGCCGCGGGTCCCACTGCACCCATGGCCCCTCCTGCCCAGTCACTCCTCTCTCTCAGCAACAACCCACACCTCTGCCCACGCCCCCCGCCCGCCTCCGCCTTCTTGCACCCCGCTGCTGGCCTGGCTCCCTTTTCCATGGAGAAAGAGGATTCCCACAGGGTCCCAGCACCACGGCCGCCCACCCGTACCTGTGCCCGGGGGCCCTCCGCTCCCCGCCTGCTCCCGCGAGGCCGCCCCTCTCCCAGCGAGGAGCCCGGCTCTCTGCTCGTCCCGCCTCCCTTGCCGCTCCCGCCCCAGCCCCGGCACCGCCCCACCCTGGTCCCCTGTATCCTGACGGCCTCTCTCTTCTCAGATCTTTCCCGCACAAAACACGCGGTTGTACGTCCTGCCTCCTGACCCCACGTCCCTTTTAGCCACCGCCCTCTGCCTCGGCTCCCTGTCTACAGCAGGACTCTTGGAAAAGGTTACTGATACTCGCTGCCTCCCAATCTTCCCCTTTGCGCTCCTGAAGCCGCTGGAGCCGGCCCCTCGTCTCTAGCACTTGGCCGAGGCAGCTCTGGTCCGGGTGGCGGATGACCTCCGTGCCGCCAAACCTGGGGCCCGCTCTCCGGTCTCGGGGTCTCCCTCCTCCTCCCCCGGCTCCCAGGAGCCCTCAGTCTCCCGATCGTCCTCCTGCGTCCCCGCCCGCCGAATCCTTCTGTCCCCGACCCGCTGAGCGAGGGCCCCAGGCTGGCTGTTCGGGCCTCTTCTCTTTCTGTCCTCATGGGTCTCGTCCAGTTCTGTGGCTTCGATCCCGCCTCCCTCCCAGGCGTCTGTGTATGCCCAGCCCGGAGCCCCTGCCTCAACTCCACCCTCCAGCCTCTGCCCTCTCCCCGGCCTGTCCGAGGCTTCACCTTCCAAAATTAGACTCTTGACTCCCCGCCCTGCCCCTCTCTCGGGAAACGGGAGCCCCTCTCCTCCAGCCGCTCAGGCTGAAAATCTCAGTGTCTTCCCTTTTCTCCCTCCCCTCCCCCACCGCCCCTCCATCAGCAGGTCCCGTGGGTCCCACCCTCAAGATGCGTTCCGGATCTGAGCACGTCCCTCGGCCACGGTGGCTGAGCTGCCGGCCCTCCCCCTGGGTCACGGCCCCGGCCGCCTCTCGGTCTCTGCTGCTGCCCTCACCCCTCACGCGTCTACACCACAAACACGGGACTCACCTGGCTAACTGGAAGCCAGAGGGTGTCACTCTTCTCCTGCACCCTGTGGCCTCCCTGCTGCTCCCCAGGGGCCCGTCCACGCTCCCCCTTCTCCACAGCTTTCTCTCATCCCCAGCTCAACAGCCCACAGCCCGCCTTGATTGCCCACCTACCTTCTGGTACTGGGTGCCAGGCCGGGGGTGGACCTGTGTCTGCAGCCACTCATCCTGGAGGCCATCAGGGAGGAGTGTCCTGGTGGAAAGGACAGGTGCCCTGGGATGGGGACACTGCCCCTGTGCCCATCGGAACCTGACGCTCCTGCAAGGCCGCCTTGGATCTGTCCATGGTGCTGAGTGCAACGGGCCCCAAGCCGGTGCCTCTGACCTCACGCCCTGTGCAGAGGCATCCACCGCCTGGCCCGTGTCCCGTGTCCCATGTCCATGGCTCCTGGAGCAGCTGCCTTGGCGTCATCTAGCAAGGAAAGCACTTTCCAGGGACAAAGAGGTTCAGCGTTGTCTTCTCACCTACGATGGTGGCTGAACAGGCTCGACTGCTCCATTTTTTCAGAAGGGGAAGAAACTAAGGCGCAGGGAAGTCGAAGGCTGGTCCAGGCTCTCCCAGGTGGAAGGGAGGCCCTCCGACCCAGGTCTGCCGGCTCCTGGCCCTGGCACGCAGGAGAAACTGAGTGTGTGCGTTCACAGCTGTTGCTGGGCACTGGAGCGAGCCAGCGCCCCAGGGGTCCTCATGTGAAGGGAGGAGACGCACCTCC
>PVHT021183682.1:81745-105269 GCA_004024745.2 Catagonus wagneri
ACGTCTCACGGGGGCAGGTCATGAAAACGAGTCTAAAGAGACTCCTTAGGTGTTGGGGGGAGGTAACAGAAGACCGGTTGAGAAACACCGGCCCAGAAGGATCACTTGGCTGCTGTGGGTTGAAAATAGACTTCGGGGCTGGCCTGAGTGGAGGCGGGAGCCTTAGAGGCGATGGCAGAAATCCAGGTGAGCCATGCTGGCGGGCGATCCCCGCGGAACGGGGGCGGTGCCGGTGGGGTTTCCTGAAGGTCAGCGTGAACAGAGAGAAGAGGGGCCAGGGAGGCCCAGGGCTGGGGCTAGAGCGGCAGGAAGGCTGGGGTTTCCACGTCGTGAGATCAGGGGCCGCGGAGGAGGCAGCCTGGGGCGCTGGGGGCCCAGGGGTGGCAGGCGGGGCATGTTGGGGACACAGACTCAGCGCGGAAGGAGGACTTGTCTGCTGGTGGCTGTGATGCTGTGATAGTGCAGCAGGGGCTCCCCCGGGGTGGCGGCTTCTTATCTGTGCAATGGGCATGCTGACACTTGGCCCCACGTCTGCTTCTTCTCCGTGGGGTGGGGACAGTCGCCAGCAGGAGCTGCTGAGACCTCAGTGCTGGGCTGCTGCCGGGGCGATGAGTTCTCCCACGGCCTCTAATTACTGAGTGCTAACGAGCCCTGAAATTAAATTAAGAGGAGGAACTGGCGGCCACGGCACCCTTCTCCCCCGACAACAGAGGAAGCAGGAATCTCAGAGACAAGCTGGGCCGAGACAGGACAAGCCTGGAGGGCGGGCCTGGAGGTTTACAGGGTACTGTGACTTTCCAGCCTCTGCTAGGCTGGCCGGGGGCCCCAGGAGAGAGGGGCAAGGCGTGCCCCCCACCAGGCCGCTGTCAGCATTTCTGTGTTCCCCGTGGCGGAGGCTAAAGTCTGTCCACAGCCGGGCAGAAGGACGCAGCAGGTTTTGGCTCCCTCTGATGGCCCTGGGCCCTGGCCTCTCTGATCCCTGGTCTCCACATCGGTGACACAAAGCGCTGGGTGTGCAGCTCGGGGTTAACCGTGGGGGTAATTGAAGGACAGGCGGTGGAGCTCGGCCTGGCTCAGGCTGCAGGGCCCCCAGGGGCCCCAGCGCTCAAGGTCATGGGCCTGGAGCCTCAGGCCACCTGTGTCTGTGATGGACGAGAGTCCCTGGGGCGGGTCTCGTCCTCTGCCCCCAGCCCCGTCGTCAGCCACCGCCCGCTGGTCTCAGCTGTTCCCAGACTGAGCGCTGGGAAAAGTCCCCGGAGCGCCCTCCCTCCCGCCCGCACATTTGTTCTAAGGCCATGAATATGCGATTGTCGCCCACCCTCTCCAGGAGAACTTCCTCCTCTTCTGCAGCCGAGCTCTGCATTAATCACGGCTAATTGCTAGCGGGAGTCGTTCATGTCAAGAGCCATTATTCCTGGGAATAAAGAGAAAGAAAAGAAACTTCCTTTCAGGAAGCCTGGCGTTGCCGGGAGGAACAAGGCCAGACCCCAAGGAGGTCCCGGCCCAGCCCGCCCACTTCCAGGGGCTCCAAACCTTGTGTGACGAACGGGGCCTCTGGCCTCTGCCGAATATTCAGGAAAATGAGAGCATCCATCACCATGTTCACACGGTTTTCTGAAGTTGCTGTGAGTTTCCTTGAAACCAAGGAGAGTTTTTTTCTTTTTTTTCCTTTTTTTGGCAACAACAGCTGGGAATAAGTTGACACTTTCTAAAAACTGCCACTTCTTGCTTGGGAGGGGAGCGGGGGAGACAGCCCCCCCACTGGCTGGGCCCCCAGGACTGGCCTGGAGCCTGCACCCCAGGGCGGGGTCTGTCCCAGGTTTGCTGCCGGGCTGAGCCACGGGCGGGGTCGGGGAGGGGAGGGCAGGGTGTCGGCCGTGGCTCTGGGGACCTCACCTCCCAGGACCCAGAGGATGTACGGAGGGCTTTCTGCAGGTCGCCCGTGTTGAACGCTTCACCTGTGTTTTAATTTTTATTGGGTCTTAAATCGGGTTATTAACTGGAATATCTGGGCGGTATTTTCTTATAATCGGAGTATGGGGTCCATGTCTCTTAATCCTGACGGAGGCCACACCTGTGGACTGGGGGCTGCGCACAGGTGTGGGAGCACCGAGCTCTCGCGTGCACGCGTGTCTGTGCATGCGCGTGGGTCTGCAGACGTGTGTGCAGGTGTGTGTGTGCGTCTGTGGTCTTCGTACACAAATAACACAAAGGCCTTTGCCGTTCCTGAAGCCCATCCCCCGCCGTCTCCCCAGCTCTCTGAGCTCTGCGATTTTCGGCCCACTTTACTGATGAGGACATTGAGGCTGAGAGGGCTCATGGGACCTTCCAGAGCCTCCCAAGCTGAGAACCGGGCCAGCTGGGACGTCTGTGTCCACGAGGGCCCCCCGGAAGCTGCAGGGGGGGTGGGGGGGCGGGGCGGGACACAGTGTTTGGTGGTCCCCCTGCCTCCCTCCGTCTCCCCCGTCCCTTCCTGGCTGGTCTTGGCCCTCTCACAAGCCCCACCTGCCCCGTGGGACCCCCATCCCCCATCCTCCCTTTAAGCCTTCTCGTGGTGACCCCCGGTCCCCTACCCCAGCCCCGGGCTCCAGGAAGAGCAGCTCTAAGCCCACCAAGGCTCAAGGGTGAGGCATGGCCACTGTGGCCCCTGGCCAGTTTCCCCCGGGCCCCCTCTGCCGATGGCCTGGGGGACTCCCTGGCTCGTCCCCACCCCTGGGCGCACGGCCAGGAGCCCGGGCCCCTCCTTGCTCACTGCTCTCCGCCCTCCCCATCCATCTGGCACAGGCAGTCTCCTTTTTTGGACACCTCCTCCAGGAAGCCTCCGTGGATCCTCCCACACGCCAGGCTGGGATTCCTTGGTGTTCTCCTGTTGTCGCTCTGAGTGATTCTCTCTGTTCGGTGCCATCTGTTCCTGGCAGGGCTGCACCCGTGTGTCTGTGTGCCCAGGGCCGAGGGAAGCGCGCCGTGGTCCCACACGTTGGTGAGGGGGCTGTGGACTAGAACCTCAGGCTAGAGTCGGGGCCCCACCCCTGCCGTCAGAGCTGACCTGTGCCCCCAGCGCCCGCCTTCCCCCAAATTTGGGGGGATGGCAGGTAGGCGCCACTCTCCCAGCCGTGTGCCCCGATCTGTGGGGCACGTCTGCCCGGGGTGTGGGCGGGAGGGGCCCCCGCATCCAGCTGACTCTTGACCTTCTGGGGGTTTGTAAACTGCCAGAGGGCCGAGTCCTCAGGGCGGAGGTGGGGCTCTGGGGACTGTCAGTCTGTCCTGGCATGGGGCCTGGAGCAGGGAGCGTGCCCAGCGGTGAAGGAGGCTGGAGCGCGGGTGGGAGCAGGCGGGGGGCGGGGAGCAGCAGGAGAAGGGCTGGGGGCGGGCCCCGCGGGCGAGGGGCGCGGGGGACACACCTGCCCCTGCCCGGGGTCGCACGGCGGCCGGGCACCTGCCCCTCTGGCTGGAGCTCTGGGTGTCGGGGGAGGGCTGCTGGGGGAGGGCCCTGGACTCTCAGCTCCCCCGGCAAAGGCGCCGCACCCCCCAGCCTCTCTGGACCGGCCCAGCCAGCAGGTGGAGGAGGGGGAGCTCAAAGCCGCCTGTCCCGGGGGCTCTCCCACAGCCTCGCCAGATGTGGCCTGGACCCCAGGGCTGCCCAGGAGGCTGGGCAGCCCCTCCCCACCCTGGGGTGCCCTGTGGGGGGCAGTCAGCCCTTGAAGGAGTGGACTCAGGCCCCAGGGGCTGGTGTCCCTTTTGGACACCCTGCAGCTGGACTGTGATAGCCCAGCTGTCCCCGCCTCCGCCCAGACCCCTGCCGGCGGACCTCCTGCCTCCAGCGTCAGGCTCGCAGCCAGCCGTGTCCTCTTATTCCTTGTGCTCTGCCGGGCAGGGCTCTCCCGGCCACGGTTTCCTCGTCTGTAAGATGGGGCGCCTCCGGGCCGAGGGCGAGGCTCTGGGAACCCGGGAACCCGGGGGGAAAACGGATCCAGCCGCCCCGCTGGGAGTCTCCGGGACCCCAGGCACGCTGGGCCACCTCCGCAGCGCTTCGGAGCCTCAGCGGAGGACCAGATGGTGTTTTGAGCATTTTAATAAGAGCTATTTGCAGTGTTGTCGCCATAAAAAAAATTCCTGCTTAATGAGCAAATGCATGTCGGTAGCGAGTTAAAGGCACTTGGATGTTTTAAATATTATGTACGTCGTGTTCATGTTAACAAACCTGATTTTTAATTACACCTTCCCCTGCTGCCTGGCTGGGCTGAGGGGAAGGGAAGGGAGAAAAAATCAGGCAAAACAAGTGTGGTTTTGCCGTCAGGAGCGGCAGCCAGTCTCTCCGGACGTCCCTTCGCAGACGCTGCACTGACGGCGCGCAGGCGCCCAAGCCGAGGGGGCCTCAGGACGTCCCTGCCCTGGCTGACCTCCACCTCTCAGCCACGGCAGAGCCTGACCCCGGTCACAACCTGAACCCTAGTAAACTGAGCCCCGATCCCTGGCGGAACACTGCGCTGACCCTGGCTGTGTACTGGGCCATGACCCTGACCCCAGGCCGAGCCCTGACCCCAGCCGCGGGTGGAACCTTGAGGGTGTTCACGGACTGAACCCTTGGACGCGCACCAGCCACCCCAGCCTCTTTGCTGGATCCTCCAGTGGAAACAGCAGGTGCCTTAAGGCTCCGGGGAGGGACCCTCCTTCTCCCCCCTCCCCCACGGTGTCACCTCTGTGAGGCTGGGGTCCTTGTTCCCCCTTCAAAGCCCTCTCTTCTCGGGGGTCCACGACCCCCAAACTCATCTCCTCCTCCCCTCCGCCTGCCCCAACCTGCTCTCCTGCTGCCCCCACCCCCGGCGGGGTTGGGGATCCAGGCCTGGCTGTTTGCAGCCCTCTGTCCTCGCGGGTCCCTGAGCCCTGAGGGAGGGACGGCGGCTTGTGTCCAGTTATCTCTGGCTCTGGCCACTGAGCCCGGGGCGCAGACTCCATCACAGGCTTAGGGGGTGCGACGGTGAGCTGGCCGTGTTTCCACCGGCCTCAGAGGGGCATGGCTGGGGCTGTGCTCAGGGCCTCTGAAATGGGCCCTGCGGGGGCTACCAGGGTCAGGCTGAGGTTCACGACCAGGCATTCTAGGTCCTGGCGACACATCGTGGACGAGAGGCTGTCCTCCCCCCAGGAGCCTGGGTCCCACTGGCGGGAGACACACAGGCAGACGCTCCTGGGTGATGGGAGTGGCTGGGCTGCTGGCGTGAGGCGCCCTCGTGGCTGAGCCTGAATGGGCGGAGGAGGTGCGGGCACGTGGCATTTGGGCACCAGGACAAGCAGGGCGAGTGCCCGGGGGCAGGCCAGGCTGGTGTGTGGGGCTGGGCCCAGCACGCTTTGTCTCGGGGCTTCTTTCTGTGTAAAGTGGGCTCACACTTCACTCCGCAGACCCGCACCTAAGAGCCGGCGCTGTCCTGGGGGAGACCAAACTGCCGTCCTGGTGCTTGCACCTTAACTCGCTGGCGCTCAAAGTGGGGTCTGTGGAACCCCGAGTGGGGTCCCCAAGATGCTTTCAGGGGCCCACAAGGTCCAAGCCACCTTCACAGTAACACTCGCGTGCTGTTTGCCTCTTTGGTGTTGATGGTGCGAAACCGGGGCCCCTGAGGGCCTGATGCTGCAGCCCAGATCAGAGTGGTGACACCCAAGTCTGCTCCCAGGCCTCCGGCCCTTCGGGGCCACAGTCTTCGAGAAACAGGCCCTAATCCGAAGCCAGGCAGGTCGGCCTCACGCGAGCCCGCGGGGCAGCCTTTCTCAGCCGCGAGAGCCCGGCACCCCCACTGCCCCTGGCCGCGCCCCCTGGGGGGCTTGGGGAAGAGCACCTGCGCCTCTGTTTTGAGTAGCAGGGTCAACCAGCCGCCCGTGCCCGGGAGAACGTGGCCCTGCCAGCTTCCCTACGTGAGGCCCTGGCATCCGGATGTCGGCTCTGGGACCCTCTGGGACCCTCCTGGGCCTGGGTCCTTCCTGGGCCTGCGTCCGGGACCGCAGACGTCAGGCCAGTGTAGAACGGGGCGGGGGCAGGGGGGCGGCCCGTGGCAAGGCTGCAGCATCAGGGGACCCGGGCTCAGACCTGCCGCCGCCACCCACCGCGCAGCCCCGTGGCCCTGGGTGTTCGCCACCTCCCAGGACCCATCCTCTCAGCTGGGACACGGAGGTACACGCTCCTTGAGGTCCTGGAAATCCGGAGTGTGTGTCAAGCGCCGGCCTTCGTAGAGTTTTGAACACGGCCCTGTCTTCGCTGCGATGGAGAAACTTGCCGCGGACCTGGGGGCACAGCCCCACTGTCGCTTTTCACTGGGGGGACACCAAGGCTGAGTCTGGAGCTGGCCTGTCCAGGGCTCCAGAACGACCAGGGCTGGCCACCGCACTCCTTGGGGCAGCCCGATGCCCCTCCCTGCCCGCTCTCAGGGCCCTCCCCGGGCCACACCCCACCCCAGTTTGCAGCTCAGGTCTCTGCAGGGCCCGCTTCTCAGGGTGGCTCCCCCGCGGCGGTCACTCCCATCTCATCGCCACGTGCTGCTGACCCGGAGGCCGGCTCAGAGGGACAGAGGAAAGGCTGGCCTGTGTCTGTGCCGCAGCCGCAGCCAGGCACAGATTTCTTGAGCTGGGGGCTCTCCGTTTTTTTTGTCACAGAGGCCTCACCCCTCTCCCCGTGGCCCTGGTGACGGCCTTGGCCTAGGTGGGGGCCACTGGGATGGACGGACAAGAGCGAGGATGGATTCGGGACCTGTGGACGGGCAGACAGTTGAATGAGGGCAGCCCTGGGAGAAGAGGGCCGGGCCTCCGGGCGGGCACCACGCCTGGCTTGGTGGAGCAGCCAGTGGGAAATGCACCTGCACCCCTGGGGGAGGGCGTGGACCCCAGATTCCCCACGAGACGTCCCTCGGGTATCCCCCTCCCCCACTCCCAGCCCCTCAGCAGCCACCTGAGCCCCAGGCACATGTGGCCTAACCGCAGGGCAGCTGTCGAAGGTGAGCCCACCAGACCCCAGACTCATCGGAGGCCCGGGCCCCTCCTCCTCCAGCCCCGGGCCCGGCACACCTGGGGCTCTGCATTGCTGTGGGGTTGAGCCAGCTGTCCAGGGCACGGGCTTGAAGGCAGGCTGCATGGCGTGAGGTCACTGGGTTTCCGGCCTGGGCCCTGCCCTTGACCCCTGAGTGACCTTGGGCTCTCACTGACCTGTCAGCAGCACCACCTCCTGGTGAAGGGCCAGATAACCCTCCAGCCCCTCCAGCCTTCATCTCCTGGGATTTCAGGAGTTTCAGGGGTCCCGGAAGGCAACTGCCCCTCCTGCTGGCCGTGAAGGGGCAGAGCTGGCGGGTCCCTGGGCGTCTGAGCTGCTCAAACATTCACGCTCAGAAGGAACACGCTGCACAAAAATAGCAGCCTGGAGCCGCTGAACATATGCTGCCTCCGGGGGGCGGCGGGGAGGGGCGGAGGCCCCCGTTAGGCTCAGAGCCGGGGGGCGGGGGGCCCTGCAGCTCCCAGGGGAGGGTGTCACTGGCACCCACGTGGCAATGGTAGACGGGAGCTGCTGCTTATGGGGCACCTACTGTGTGCCTGATGCTGCTGCGTGTTGTCCGCTGTTTCTCAAGGAGCTGCCAGCAGGTGTTATTATCCCTTCCCCCACGTAAGGAGGCGAAGGAAGAGGCCAGTGACGGCCGTGTCACCCAGGGGAGGTGCAGAGCCAGCTGGTCGGCCTGACCACAGGGAGGTGGTGCCGTTGGCGTGGGTGCGACAGGCTCACTCACCCACCCACCTACTCACCCATTCATCCGTTAATCCGTCCACCCGCCCACTCACCCATCCTTTCATCCACCCGTCCATCTTTCTTTCTTTTCCTTTCTTTTTCAGTTGGAGGAGAGTTGGTTTACAGTGTCGTGTCAGTTGCCAGTGTCCAGCGAAGTGATTTAGTTACACACACACACACGTATGCATTCTTTTTCATATCATTTTCCACTATGGTTTATTAGAGGATAGAGTTCCCTGTGTTATAGAGATAATTTTATGTATCTATTTTATATACAGTGGTTTGTATCTGCTAATCCCAAACTCCTAATTTACCCCTCCCCGCCCCCTTTGCCCTTTGGTCACCGTGGTTTCTATGTCTGTGAATCTGTTTCTGTATCATAAATAAGTTCATTTCTACCATTTCTTTGGATTCCACATATAAGTGATATCATATATAGTATTTGTCTTTCTCTGTTTGACTTGCTTCACTTAGTATGAGAATTTCTAGGCTGACCCATGTTGCTGCCAATGGCACTTCTCCAACCTTTTTTACGGCCGAGTAATATTTCATTGTGCATATGTACCCCAGGGCTGGACCCAGTTCTGGGGTCCAGGAACCCAGAGGTGAGTGAGCCTTGTCAGGCCCCGCTTTCCAGATCTCAGGTCCAGCTGGGGGCCTGACAAGCTGGGGGACACCAGCCACGCAGTGTCTTCAGTGACTGGAGGCGAGGTGGGTGGCTCCACGGTGGGACGTCCAGCTCTGGTGGCTTTACTGTTGTCTTCGCTGGGCCCTGGCATTGGCTGCGCCTCTCGCTGTCCCTGGGGTGGCTCTGAGGGAAGGGGCACACAGCTGGAGTAGGGGAAGGGGCCACCCATACTCCCTTCCCAGCCCCCTCCTGTGTGGGGGGCCCTGATGGGGTGGACCCCGTGTGAGGCTGGGTCCCTCTTCCTCCGGCAGGACCTGGTTCAGGGGTCAGAGATGAAAATCTATGTTGGTGAAGCCTGAGCGGGGCTGGAGCCCCCTCTGGGTTGGCGGCTCTCCTGGCATCACCCCCTGAGGTCCCGGAAGTCCTTCCTCCTATCTATCCCGGCTTCCACCTGCTGCGGCTCCCGTTCGCATCCTCCCTGGAACCTGCTCATGGCATCCGGAGGGTCGGGGTGCGCTCGGGGGGCTCAGGCCCAGCTCGGTGGCTGCACTCACTTGCTCCTTGCAAGGAGTCTTCCAGGCACTTCCAGCAGCCGGAGCTGTTGACGGAGAAGCTGGAAGCAGCCTCGCAGTGGCGGAAAAGGCGGCTTCCGACGAGAGGAAGGAGCTGTTATCGAGCACCGCGGGACCCGCCCTGCTGCGCCCCCATCCGGAGTGGGGTTAAGAGGGACGAGGGACAGTCATTTCCTTCTGTCATCGGAGGCTCGCAGTCAGACGGGGAGCTCTGAAAGGACAGCCTTTGCTGTCTTCTCGCCACCAGTTAAAGCCACCGAACTGCCACGCTCCCCAGGACCTCCTGCCGTCACCCGGGTGAGGCGGGCCGCCCAGCGTCCCGATCTGTGCGACCTCAGAAGGCCCGGCCTCTCCGCACAGACACCCCACAGCGGGCCTTCTCGGGGCCCCGGAAGCGGCTTGAAAACACGACTTCCCCCGGGAGACCCAGCCGCGCGTCGGAGCAGAAGGGGTTTCGGGCTCGCTGGGGTCAAGCCCAGAGAGGCTGGGGACTCTCAAGCTGCAGAGGACGCGAGGGTCCCCGGGCCCCTCACTGCGTCCGGGTGGAGTCTGCAAGGTACCTCGTGGGGAGCAGAGGTTGGTGGCTGACCCCTCCCCGGAAAGGCGGTCTGGCTGGCCGCACCCTGCCTGCCTCCGCGCATCCCAGACAGACGCCCTGGAGTGGGGGACCCGGGGGTGGGGGTGGCGCCAGGTGACCCACCCCTCCACTGCAGCTTCTCCCTCGTGGCGTCACCTTTGTCCCCCCCACCCCGCCCAGTGGCAGCTTGGGCCCCGTGGAGGTCCTTCTGCTGGAGGTGGGAGGTGGGTGGGCCTACGGGGGCCAGGGGTGGGGGGCGCCCAGCCCCGCATGAGACTCTTCTCATCTGTCGCCTCGTTGTGGAGCTGGCTGGAAGAGGGAGCCCTCTGGAGGGCAGACGCACCCCATGCCCTTTTGGAAGCCAACGCATTTGGTTTGGAGGGACTTGGACTCTGACAATGGCACCGGCACCCATTCACTGCTAGAGGCCAGGCTGCCGAAAATGGAAAATTTCTCATTAAAATCAAAATTAATCCTCTCCCCCAACTCCCTGCTATCTCCAGCCGGATGAGCAAAAGTTTTATGTTGCTAATTAATGTTATCACCCGTTAGCTTTATTTACATAAGCAGATATAATTCGCCTGTCTTTGCAGGAGAGGACGGGGAAACTTAAAAAAATCTCTTTTAAGTTAAAAAAAATTAATTACCTTGATCCTCCCTCTTGTATTCTAATCACAGAATTGCAGGGTCCCACTTTGGTGCTCCCCGAAACCCTGGGTTGGCGCCTTCTTTGATGACGGTGAGCTCGTTCCAAACGGAGGGAGAAAAAGTTGAAAACTGATGTGGAGCGGCTAGGAAAGAAGGACAGTGCCGGCCTCACATGAAAGGCCCGATGGATGTGATAATTATTTATGGTTTCTGGCGCGGGTGTTTTTGTTACCCAGTTAAACAGACTTTAAAAAACTTGCAACGTTCCTGGCAGATTAATAAATCACACTAACGGCTCTGGAGTTGGGCCAGAGGACACCTGAAGGCGACTGTCCCCTCGCACTGGCTGGCCTGGGAGTCTGGGGTCAGCTGTCACCTTGTTGTCTGAGGCCCGGGCTTCTGAAGAGCGCTGGGCGCAGCCGGGGTTTGGGGGGAGGTTTGAGTCTGTTCAGCGACCGCACCTTCAGTTACCTCCCTGGAGGACCCACGCCCGGGGGTCTTCTGAGAAGAGACGCGGTCAAGGAGAATGGGGCGGGAAGCCTGACCCCGGGGCCGGGGGTGTTGTCCTTACAGAGATGTGGTGAGGACCCAACTAGGCTGCCCTTTTACTCTGAGGAAGTGGAGACTCAGAAACTCTAGCAGACTGTCCGGTGCCTGGAGACTCCTGTGTAAAGTGTTATGAGTTGTTTCTGGTTCGGATCAGTGAAGTAGGTCCAACAGTCAATCATCAAACACTGGGCAGACTGCTCTATATGGCCGGCCCTGTGAATGTGACCTTTTCAGGGAACAGGGTCTTTGCAGATGGAATCAAGTTAAGACGCGGTCGTGGAGGAGCAGGTGGGCCACCAATGGATGTGGCCTGTGCCCTCATGGGAAGAGGGAAAGTGGGCGCAGACACGGAGGGTGGCGCTGTGTGAAGACCCAGAGGCACAGGGAGGACACTACGGTGACGAGGCAGAGGCTGGAGGAGTGTGTCCGCAGGCCCAGGGAGGCCGAGGGGCGCTGGCCGCAGACCAGAAGCTGGGAGAGGCGAGAACAGACTCCGTCAGAGTCTCCGCGAGGAGCCGCCGTCCAACACCAGGAGTCAGACTTGCACCCTGGCCTGGCGGAGAATCAAAGCCACCCGTCTGTGGCACCTCGGAAACCAGTACAGCCCCGGGGAGCCTCCTGTTTGGGGGCGAGATGGCCGAGGGTCAGTACTCACGGAAGCAGAGCGGGACTCCTGGGTGCATGGAGGAGACCAGGCCGCCTGGTCCAGCCCGGGGCTCAGGGAGGGCTTCCTGGAAGAGGGGACACTGGGTTGAGGCTGGGCGCCCGCAGCCGGTGCCCAGGCCCCCTCCAGGTGGCCCCTGCCCAGTCCTCCGCCTCTGCCCTCCCTCCCGCCCCGGGCCTCCCCGCGTCCACTCCTCTGTCCCCGCCGTCCCGTCAACAGGGCCACCCTGCCAGTCCCTCGGCCTGCCTTGGAGACCCGAGCCACCCGCAGCCCCGCCCCAAGTCACCTTCTCCAAGAAGCGTCCCCATGTGCGTGGTGCTGGGACAGCGTCCCCTCTGGGCCCCGCACTCGGCTCCCAGCCCCAGCGTTCATCCGCTTCAGCCCCGAGGCTGCTACCCGTTTGCTTTCTCTTCCTGACCCTAAGCTCCTTGGGGCCTCATCTCCTGCGTGTACAGCGCCCGGTGGCTGGCAGAGGTTGGCCACATTCTCCGATGTGTGCCCCCTTCAGTGGGCACAGGAGCAGAGGGTGCCAGCCTGGCTCTGCCCGGGACGGTGCACCGCTTGCCCTCTGGGACCTCAGGTCCACACCGGTGACGCGAGGCCGGTGCCGCGTCCTGGGTGCCCCGGGGCTGCCGGGAAGGCGTTGCCCAGCCCTGTGGCCTCGGCCGTGCGCCCCTCCCTGGCCCCGGGGCCTCCATTTCCTGCCTGGCAAGGACAGCTGACGGTGCCTGTCCCCTCCCACCGGCCGGCCTGGGAGTCTGGGATCAGCTGTCACCTCGTGATCGGAGGCCTGGGCGTCTGAGGAGCCCCGCGCGGATGAGAAAGGACGCGGTTTCTTTCAAGGGACGAGAGCCTGACTTTGAAGCGGCACCCTCCCCCGCCCCGTGCAGAGAGCAGCTGCTCAGAGTCTGAAAGTGTCTCCTACCCCCCAGAGAGTCGCTGTGTTTCTTCCCCCCTTGAATGAAGGAAAGAAATGACGCTGAGTGGAGAGTAATCACCCAAATTGAGGCGGAAATCAGTCCTGAAAGGGAGAGGAATGGAGGCCATCAGCCAGGAAGTGCCACCCACCCCCGCCCGCCACCCGCCCACCTGCCGCGCCACCGCCGCTGTGGGGCGCTGCTGTCAACGCGGTTCTGGGCTCCAGTGGCCTGGCCCTCTCCTGCCCGGCGAGGGTCCTGGGGTGCTCGCTCCTCCTCCCCCCATGACCTGGTGAAAACAAAATTCTAAAAATTTGCATTTTAGCATCACAAAAAAGTCTTCAAGCGGTATAATTCTTTTTTCTTTCCTCTTTTAAAAATTATACTGGTTTTACTTGTTTGAAAGATTGGATGGTGCTTGTGAGCAAAAGAAAGCAGATGAAGCTCAGTCACCCCGTTCTCGGAGCGCCCCCCCCGGGGGGGTCTTCTGGAAAGTCTCTTCTCAGGGGAAGCTGCTGCTGGTGCTGTGGCTGTTTCCACGGTGGCCCCACAGCCCCCACCGGCTCCTCGGTGCCTCCCTGGGGGCTGTTCTCAGGGGCTGACACCCACGAGTCATTTGAGGAAGCCGGGAGCCCATTTCGGCACCGGTTCTGCAGATGCCTGTGGGGGAGGGGCAGGTCAAGTGTGAGGGACCCACCTGGCCGACGTCTCGGCCAATTTCTGCTGCACAACCAAGTGACCTGGTCACACATGCATATACACACAGCCTTTATTATCTTTCGTCACAGTCCGTGCCGGGAGACTGGACACAGTTCCCTGTGCCGGACAGTAGGGCCTTATTGTTTATCCATTCTGCAGGTGATAGTTTGCAAAAATACTTTAATTGTTCAGAGCAGTCTTAAGTTCACAATGCAACTGAAAGGCAGGTGCAGAGGAGGTCTGCATTCGGTGGCCTGCAGCCCCAGGTGCGGCCTCCCCACCATCGACGCCCCAGCAGAGGGTGCATTTGTCCCAAGCATGAACCTCCACGGACACGCTGCCATCACCCGGAGCACACTGGTTGCGTGCGGGCTCCTTCCTGAGGACGCGTATCCTGCGGGCCTGGGAAAACGTGTGACGTCCTGGGCCACCATTAGGGCCTCACGCAGCGTAGTTTCTCGCCCGGAAAATTCTTCCTGTTCAGTCTACACCTCTCCCCTCCATGACCTCCGCTCTCACCGATCTCTCTGTCGTCTCGGCAGCTCCCCCTTTTCCACGTTGCCGTCGAGCTGGAATCTCCCGGTAGGCAGCGTTTTCAGACTGACTTTTTTCACTTCAAATATGCGTTTAAAATGAATCCATGTGTTTTCATGGCTTGATGGTACATTTCTTTTGTCTTTTGTCTTTTTCTTTTTTTGGCTGTGCCTGTGGTGTGTGGAAGTTCCCAGGCCAGGGATCGAACCTGCGCCAGAGCAGGGACAAGGCCGAGTCCTTAACTGCTAGTTTGCCTCTTGGATTGATGGTGGTCTCAGCTGGGCTAGGCTAGGACACAGTGACACACAGCCCCGAGTCTCAGGGACTCAACAGACTTCATTTCCTGCTCATGCAAAGGCATCTGAAAGTCGATGAGAGGGACTGGGCCCTGCACTCGCTGGGGAATCAGCCGAAGGGGCGGCGGGAGGCCCGTGTGGCTGCAGGGGACTTCACAGTGTCACTGTGGACCATTACAGAGGTGCTTTTAGTTTCAGGAAGGGCCTTCGTGTTCCTTTTTGTGCAGTGCCTCTGAAGCAAGGGCGAAAAGAACCTTCGGTTACATGGGGCAGAGTGTGAACTCGCTCACGGGAGCCGGGCTGGGTGCCCCCGACTGGACCACGGGGCAGGGCCCAGGCTCTAGAGCCGCTCCTCGCGTCCTAGATGGATGATTTGTCACGGAGGCCGGGTTTGCTGCCCTGCGGCCTGGCCTCAGTGATGCAAGGATGGCGGGGCCAGCCTGGGGCTCTGCCCCAAGGAGCCACCCAGCGCTCCAGGCTGACAGCCCCACCGTCTGGAACGGGGCGCCGCAGGGAGAGAAGGGCTCCTGCCCAGAGGAGACATGGCATCTCCGCCGGCAGCCCGCCGGGGGGTGAGGGGGCAGGCAGAGTATCTGGGGCTCCACTGTCCTGGTCGGGGAGCCTGGCAAGGGCCTCTGGGGAGACGACCTCCTTAGTGGCACGGGGTTGGGGGGGTGGTTACCGTCTTCCGCTGAGGCGCTTGGGCGTGAAACGTGATCGTGGTACAATTGGTGCTTGATAAATGCTTACAGCCCAGCACTGGTGTTGGGTTTGGGGTGGGGGACCCTAGTGTCCTGGAGCCCCTGCGTTGCCCGAGCGAGGGGGCCAGGCAGGGGGCCTCGGGGGTGGGTTTTCCCGCCGCCTGCACCTCTGGGGGTGGTCGTGGTGGTTCAGTGGCTCACGTCCCTCCCCAGAAAGTGACATTTGGAAGGAGGTGGGCCTGGGGCTCACTTAACATTTGAGTGCCACTGCCGACTGCTCCCCGGGGCCAGCCAGGTGCATCGGCAGCGACATTAGCCGGGCTGCAGGAGCTGGCACAGACGCGCAGCAGGATTTAGGGGCCCCAGAGGGGTGCTTAGCTCGGCAGCGTCTTTGTCCTCCGGCCCCACTGGGGCCGGGGTAATGGAAGCCAGCAAAACAGCCTCGGGGTCCTACCTGCCGCCTGGATCTCACTCCACGGGCGTGCGTTGGGTCAGGGACCCCTCCAGCTCTCACCCAGCCTCCCCACGTGGCACCCCACCCTGGCCTCCGCCGCAGGACCCCTCTCCCTCCTCCGCCCTTCGGGTTCCCTGCCCCGTCCCTTGCCGGGTCTCACTCTGGGGGCTGCGGAGGTGGTCTGTGCTGCTGCTGCTGCTGCTGTGGTCACACAGGCTGCAAGGAGGGGGGTGGAGGGGACCGGAGCCGCAGGAGGGCTTCTGGGGCCAGCTCTCCCCTTCTTCTGCTTATGAGGAGCTGCGCGGCCCGTCTGTAGCCTCCTCCCTGGTCAGCCTGGAGTGCAGAGCCTGGCCCCCCCAGGTCTTGAGCCTTCGCAGAGCCCCGCCAGTCGTTCCCAGCCAGGGGCCTGGAATAGCGAGTGGCGCCTCCTGCTGGTGGCCTGACCTCGCCCGCCGGCTGCCCAAGGGCCCAGAGCCAGTCTTTACTGATCCGATCCTGTGCGTTGGGCACTGACGGGGACCTGGGGAGGGCACACGGCAGGGGACAGCTACAAGAAGGGAGAGTGCTGGGAGAGGAGGGAGGAGGCGCTGGGGGGCCGTGTTTACGGGGCGGGGCGCAGAGGGCGCTCTGGAGAGGGACTCTCACCCATCCCTGGGCACAGCTAGCGCACAGTAGGTCCGGAGGGCATGTCTGTGGAGTGCAGGGCTCGGCGGGAGGCTGAGAAGCCCCTGTTCCCCGTCTGTCCCCTCGTGCTCAGTGTGGGCCTGGAGCTGGGTCCCAGCTTGTCCCTTCCTGCAGAGCTCCGCTGCCCTGGGTCCTGATCCAGCCTGTCCACTTCGGCTATAGCTGGTGGGCTTCCAGGAGGGCAGGGAGCCAGCCTCCCTTCCGAACCTCCAGGGTGTGGCCTGACTTGGTCTTGCCCCTCCGCGGGGGTCCCACTCCGGCCCCTGCCGCCCTCGCCCCTCAGGCCCCCCTCTCCCGTGGGCTCGGGAGGACCTCCAGCTCCCGGCTTCGCAAGGCTCTCCCCCCGTCCTCTCTGGAGAACGGCTGAGCTCGCACCTGCACCTTCCTTCTCAAAACAGGGCAAACCGAAGTGGGTTTTGTGTTAAAGTCTCTGCAGGCTCATTCTCCGATTTAACCTCGTCACACCTTGCGGTGAGACCCAGAATGGCTTTGTAGGTTTTCTTTGCTCGGGGTGATTCCGCACACATTACTCAGAAAAAACAGAGGCCAGCAGCAAGGGACAAGACTGACCCCGAATCCAGACCCCTCCTCTCCATCCCCACTGTCGCCCGCTTCCCCAGGCCCCCCGGAAGCTCCGCACCTGTCCTTCTGAGACACGGGGCCCCCAGCGCTGCGCCGACGTGGCTGCCACCGGCTCCTTGGGCGGAAGCGAGGCAGGCTGGCATCGTGAGGCTCTACCGGCAAGGCTGTCGCTCCACCTGTCCCCGCTCCCCGCCCCGGCCAAAGGAGGCTGCTTGACCCTGGCCAGCTTGTCAGGTGCCCTCTAGGACTCCGAGCTTGGAGCAGAGGGCTGAGTGGATCTCAGTGGCAGCCCCCGGGAGACTCAGTCATTTAGTCACTCACTGAACATTATCAAGCTCTTGCTTAGATCCCTCAGCCTCCAGGTGACATGGAAGGGCAGGCGGGCTCTGCTCCCTGGCCCTGACCAGTTCTCAGCCTGATCCCCAGGATCTCTCAATAAAGGTGAAAATACCTGCTCTTTCTTGATTGCTATTTGAGGATGCAAAATAAATTCGTGATAAGCCAAGCCAAGTGCAAGTGAAGGTGACTCTACACAATTATGTTTCGTCTGTGCTCCTCTCACCAGGGATTTTCGTCAAGGAGGCTGATTTCCGTCAGGCCGTGTGACCCTGTCGCCTCCCGGACAGGAACGGGGTGTGTGTGTGTGTGTGTGTGTGAGTGTGAGCACGTGTGAGTGTGTTTGCTCCTGTGGGAGTGATGGGTGAGTGTGTGTACACGTGGGCGAGCCCGTGTGGGTGTGTGCCCACGTGAGCGCACCTGCATGCCCGTGTACAAGCACGTGTGTGCGCGCGGAGGCGAGGGCTTGCTCCCAGCTCCAAGGCGCGCGCTGCGGGGCTGAGCAGACGCCAGCCCTGCATTGGCCACACGACCGGCTCGGAGTGTGCAGGGCAGGAGTGTCAGAGGGGCCCCGGGGACGGGCAGCACCCACCGGGCCTTGGAGACGTGTCGGGGAGGCGTCCTGGGGCTCGGGAGCCACATGAACCAAAGTGTGGGGTCACCTCCCTTGGTGCGCTTTGTCGCGGCTGTGCCACCAGCTCTGTCCTGCAGGTGAAGGCACCTCGGCTTGGTCCTCAGAACCACCATCGGCATTGTCCCCAGCATCACGGCACCTGTCACCGTGTAGAGATGCCTTGGCTTCGTCTTCAGAACCACCATTGGCATTGTCCCCACCATCACGGCACCTGTCACCGTGAGCCACCCTTGCACACCTGCAAATGGCTTTGGCATCTGTCATCTCATTTACAGGGTCCTCGCGTCAACCAACGGGACCAGCAAGGGCAGGTGTTATAGCCACTGTATAGATAAGGATGCTGAGTGGGAGCGGGGAAATGGCCTTGCCTGCAGGCTGGGCGTGGACCCCAGGCACTGCCTGACCCTCTCCACAGATGGGCGCAGAGAATGGACGGACGGGTCACGGAGGGCCGCCTGGAGCAGGTGCTCTGAGGAGGTGACTTAGAATTGGTCGGCTTAGACCTGAGGCCCCAGGGCCCCAGCTCTGCACTGCTCCTCTGAGACTCTGGGCAAGTGTGCTTGGCTCTCCGGCCTCAGTTTGTCGTCTGTAATGTGGGCGCAACGTGGGCTTTGCCAAGGCCCTTTCCTCTCTGAGGTTTGGTGACCTTGACTCGGGTGAGGTGGCAGGGCCGGCGAGGGCCGGGTTCCAGCTGCGGGTAGTGGGGCCAGTGCTGGTGCTGGTCTCAGGCGCCGCCGTCCCAAGCAAGCTGGGCTGGAGCCAGAGGAGGGGCCGCGAGCCTGCCGGTGGCCCAGCCGGGCGGCTGCAGCCGCTCAGATAAGAGAGGGGCAGAGGGATACCCCGAGAGGTGCCAGGAGGGAAATCTGCCTGCTGCTTGCGGCTAGTGGCCAAATGCCTGGGGACGCAGGTGGCCAGGTGGCTGACCCATCCAGCACCCTCGGAGGATCTTTCTAAAACCGTAGATGAGGTTAGGTGCTGGCGCTCCGGCCACCTGTGTGGATCTTAATGGCCAACTTCAATTTGTGGCGTGTGAACAAACCCAGCAGGGGACGAAGAACCATCCATCGGAGGGGAAAATGGTCTGACAGCCACACGGCCAGAAAGCTGACAGTACTGAGCTGTGCGGAAACGGGGGAGGCACCCGATTTCTCTCTCAGGACTAGATACCGGACGTCACGTGGGCAGATGCTTGTGTCATCAGCAGAGTCTCGGTGACCCTGTACGGGGCACACACGTGCAGTTTCTCAGACTGTGCATCTCACAATTCAAAGATGAACAGCAACCCCCGTGCCAAGTGAGCTTATGTCACACGAGGTTTGAAACCAAAGGCTGGCCAGGGTTCTCAGCCTCCTCTGCTGTGCCAGTGACACTAATGCTGCTCGGCCTTTAGGTCTGCCCGGTTCAAATGCCCCCACTTCTGGGAAACTTTCCCAGAGCCCTGCGAGGAGGCTAATCGCTGCCTTCTCTGTTGTGACAGGCCACAGGTGGCCCCAGAGCCCCTTCCCTCCTGCGTCCCTGCCCTTCGCCATGGGCCTCGCAGCTCTGCCATCAAGAGGCAGAGTCATTTTTCCGCCCCTTGAGTTTGGATTGGCTTTTTTGACCTGCTGTGGTTGACGGGGCAGTGGCAACTGGGACACAAAATAGGCTTGAAAAGGGCTTAAGCTTTGGGACGTGCTCTGTCCTGAAGCTCTCGGGGACCCAGGAATGACGTGTGAAGGAGCCTGGGCTGGCCTCTTGGCTGACAAACAGCGCACGGACCAGCTGCCTCCAATACCCCTGTGGGCAGCCCGCAGATGCCGGACATGGGAGTGAGGCCAGCTGACGGCACGTGCACACAGGCCCCCGTGCAGCGTCAGTGGTGCCGAGACAAACCACGCGGCTGAGCCCCGTTCAGAGGACCAGCTCACAGATTTGTGAACAGACAAGTGGTTACTGTTTGAAACGACCTCACTTTGGGATGGTTGTTATGCAGCAGTGGCTAACCGATACACCTGCGCTCCCACAGCACTGCATTCGCTCGTTGCTGTTTCTGCTTGGATGATCCTTGTGGTAGTGACATTACCCCATAACCATGGGATCATGGTTAAAGGAACAAACTTCAGAGTCAGAAAGACTTGGATTCAAAACCTTGCTCTGATGAAACCCGGCCTGTGGCCAAGATGTGTCACTTAACGTCTCTAAGGCTCAGATTCCTCATCTGAAGATGAGGATTAAAAATATTCAATTCCAGAGTTCCCATCGTGGCTCAGCGGTAATGAACCTGATTGGTATCCATGAGGACGTGGGTTCTATCCCCAGCCTCGCACAGTGGGTTAAGGATCTGGCGTTGCTGTGAGCTGTGGTGTAGGCTGGCAGCTATAGTTCTGATTCAGCTCCCAGCCTGGGAACCTCCATATGCCATGGTGCAGCCCTAAAAAAAGATCAAAAAAAAAAAATTAGATTCCAAGCTCCCTGGGTTATTGTAGCGATTAAACACGAAGCCACTGCAGTCCCAGGACACAGCAGTCCCAGTAAGTCTGTGCTGCACAGCTGGTCTACACGCGACCCTTCGTGGCTCGTCCCAGGAACCCCGTGACCTGGACGCGGGGAGGGACCGAGCACTCCCACCCCCCAAGTATCCCTGCTGCTCAGAGGGCCCCCCCCGGGGGCACTCCCACTTCTGGGGAGAGCGGCTCGCGTGTTATTTCTGGGAACACTTTTCTTCATCGTTCATCTTGGAATTTATCGTTGACATTCCAAGAACAGTCAGACGAGATGGATGTCCCGTCTCCAGAACCCAGAGGCAGCTTGCTCCCCTCGCTGTAAATTCAATCCTACCTGTCGGTGCCTGCGCCGGCCGGGGGAGGGCAGCGGGAGCTCGCCCTGCGAACCGGATGCTGGACGGAGGTAACGCCCTTAGACTGGGTGCGATTACAGCTGGTCCGGGCAGCCCGGGGCCCTGGCAGCCCCCACCCACGCGGCTGTGCCAGCTGCGCCTCCCGAGCCTCGGGCCTGGGTTGGCTCGCAGGTGGACGCCTGCCCTGTTATCGTGGCCCTTCGTGTGCTTATCTCTGACCTTGATTTCCTTCCCGCTGGGCAGGGCGATTCTCCTCTGCTTGCACTTAGCGGATGCTCCATAACGTGGCCTCTCGTCCCCGTTTTGCTTTGCCGACACGGGTGCCTTGGGCTGGGTGGCGCACGTGCCCTGTGCCCCGCTCCGTCGTGGTGGGTGATGCTGTTGAATGACATCTGGGCGCCCCCGGACCCTGCACCGGGACCAGGGCCGGGATGCGGCCACGGATGGGAGGCCCTGTGTCCCACCTCACGTGGCCGCGGTCCAGTTTGGGGCCAGAGAGTTGTCACTGACTGAGCTGTGACTCCTTAAACGGCACTGGTGTCCATCATCTCACTTGACCCTACCCATAGCCCAGCGGGACCCACAGCTGAGGACTGGATGTGTCGTGGAGCCCGGGCTCCTCTGCCGACGGGCTGTGTGGCCTCAGGTGGTTGCTTGACCTCTCTGGGCTTCAGTCTCCCCAACTATAAAATGTGGCGATAGCAATGTTGGTGGGAGGCTGAAAGGAGAAGGCACAGGCCCCTGCTTGCATGGTGCCTGCTCTTCTCAGTGACTGTAACTTCTCCATATCACTGTACCCATCTTCTAGGTGAGGAAACCGAGGCCCGGGAGATTGCCTGGGGAGGGGGCTGGAACGAGAACGCCAGGCAGGAAAACCTGACCGCACTGGGGCAGTCAGGCAGGGCTTCCCGGGGGTGGTGGAAGCTGGGTCAAGCCTCAAAGGATGGGCCGTGGGGCGGAGAGAGGCCTCTCCTGTCCAGGGGAGGGAATGATCTAGACCCTCGACAGCCAAGCTGGACCAGACTTAAGGACCCGTGCCCTTCGCTGGTCTCAGCAGTGGAATGAGGAGAGGGGGTCCCAGGGGCTGTGCGCTCTGGGTCCCGCTGGTGCTCTGTGCTAACACTGGCAGCTCCCTGGTGCCCATTTCCGTGTAGAGGGACCCGAGGCTCAGAGAGGGTAAGCAACCCTGCAGCCCTCCGGCGTCTCCTGGCCCTGGTGGCGGGGAGGCAAGCGGCCTGGGCCGGGCTGGCACTGCTGCGTCCCTCTGGTGGTGGGAGCCTGGTATCTGCTCTGTCGGCCCGGCGGGGGCGAGGTCAGGACCCGACCGGCAAGGCAGGCGGCTGGGGGGACCAGCTTCCCAGCAGTGGCGCTCCCGGGCACAGCCACCGGGCTCGGTGATCGGCAGACCTCACGCTGGGGCTTTGGCTCCGAGTGCGGCGGCAGCGCGGCTCCCAGACAGTGACAGCCGCTCAGCTCGAACAGCAGCAGCAGGAGAGCGCGGTGGGCGCTGCGCAGCCCTCCTGGGCTCATTTGAGCCCCACCAGCACCCACCCCAGCTCTGTCCTGCACGGAAAATGCCCAGAGAGGGCCAAGGTGGGGGGTCTGCAGGGGAAGCAGGGTCTGAGAGGACGAGGGGGGAGATGGGGCCACGGGACAGGCTCTGTGCCCACGGCGCTGGCACTCTCCAGGGTCTCTGAAGGGTCAGCGTCCCCCAGCCTGGGTGGCCTGAAGCGTCTGTCACCAGCTCCCCCAGCAGAGGGGGCCTGAGGGGAGCAGGGAAGGGGGGGACCCATTGAGAGGAGGGACGCCTGTGAAAAGCCCACCAGTGTGTGGCCACGACCCTCCCGTGAGGAGGGACAGGCTGTCGGCCACAGTTATAACAGGATTTTCCAAGTGAGGGGACCGAGGCTCAGAGAGCAGTCAGCCTTTCGTCACGGCCGGCCCCTGGGCACTGGGCTCAAACGGGCAGGAACCTGAAAGGTTCTGGGGTCTTGACAGACTTGCTTCATTTCCTGCAAAGAGGTGAGTTCCTGTCCCTGCAGGACGCCAGGCTGGCTCTGAGCATGGACCAGTATCTGAGGATAATGGAGTGACTTGGGGCTGTCGCTGAGCCTTGAGGGGGTGTGTGCGGTGTGCGTGTGTGCGCACACGTGTATGTGCATGTGTGTGTGTGGTTGCATGTGCGCATGTTCCGGGCTCCCACCTCCTGGGGACAGCAGCGCCTGCTGCATCCTCAGAGCTGGCTTCTCCAGCCCCTCCCACCTGTGCCTCTGCCCGCCCCTGGGCCCTGGCCAAGCCTGGGCTGGCACAGGCTGGCAGCTGATGTGTTTATTTGCCCGGCGGCAGGGGTGGGCGGGAAGGCGAGGCTGTAATTGGCACGTTTTGTAAGCAATCATCTCCTGGCACCTTCTGCCGCAGCGTGCGGGCCGCCCAAGCTCGTTAATCATGGCCCGTGGCCGGGGGCCCCTGGCCTGACAGCCTCATTTCTCTCCCCTGGAAGGATGGCGCTGTTCCGGCCCCTAATGGCGTTATCTGCTATTCCCAGCATCCCGCTCCCTCCTGGCACATGGAGCTGTGGCCGCTGCACAGGGCTGGCAGGCGGGCGTGTGGGTGGGCAAGGGGTGGCATGCAGGGTGGCTCTGATTCTGGGGCCTGCGGCCGGCCAGGCCTGGGAGGGGGGTCAGAGGCCTGCTCTTGGCCGATTCTCTGCCCAGCATGGCGTCCGCTTTGCCAGCAAAGGGACAGGCAGGGATGGCTGAGGCCCCACACAGGGTCATGCAATTGGGGCAGGTGGCAGTGACCCCAGGTCCCCCTGGTTGCAGCCCCCCACGATCAGACCGGCTCTGGAGCCCGGGCCACTGGGAATGAAAATTGGGACCCATTGTTCAAAAATTTTTATTCCTGTTATTATCAATAACTGAAGACGGTGACGCTGTCCCTGCCTCCAGTCTCCTCATCTCGAGGAGGGACCCAGGACACAGCCTGACGCAGGCCTGTTGGAGGGACCGGGTGGGGGCGTGGTGAGCTGGGTTGTCCCGAGCAGGTCCCGCAGGGAGGCACGTCTGGCATTGTTATTTGTGCTGTTCTTCGTGACAAAACGAGGGCACGTGTGGGAAAGCCAGCAACAGACACGTGGTTAACAAGCAGCCCGGAGTGCGCTGATACGCTTAGTTCCTGCACAGACTCTGCTGTGTTCATGCACACGCACGTGGGCACACACAGCTCTGCTGGTGCCAGATCTTCATGGGGCACGGGCTCTATGCAGCCAGTGCTCCTCCTAGGCCCACTCAGACCTCCCAGTGCTAAGCACCCATCCACCCACCCACCCATCCACCCACTCACTCATTCACCCACCCATCCACCATCCGTCCATCCATCCACCCATCCATCCATCCATCCATCCACCATCCATCCATCCACCCATCCATCCATCCATCCATCCACCATCCATCCTTCC
>PVHT021183682.1:106269-131607 GCA_004024745.2 Catagonus wagneri
CATCCATCCATCCATCCATCCACCGTCCATCCGTCCAATCCATCCAGCAAGCTGTCATTCTTTCAGCAAGTGTCCACCAAGCTCCCGATTTGTGCCAGCATCAGGGGTCCAAGGGCGAACAGTCCACTGGGCTCTGCTCCAGAGGCCCTCCAGGGGGATGAAGCAGTCAGCTGATGACCACATCCTTTTCACCCTTGGGTTCTGTGCTCCAGGCAGCCGAGGTGTGCGCCGGGCTGCGGAAGCGGCCGGCTTGGCGGAGCGGGGAGGGACGCCCTGAGGGCACATTTGCTTTGCTCTTGAAAGGTGAGGAGGAGTCTTTCAGCCCAGAAACAGCAGTGGAGGCAGAAGAGAGCAGGTGTTCACAGACACTGAGGCAGGAAGGGGGTGGGCTTTTAGCTCCCCTGTGCCGTCAGTGCAGCACCCCAACCAGCTGACGCGTGGGCTCTGGATCCGGCTTCACTGGACTCAAAGCCCAGTTCAGCTGCTTGTAGCCCTGCCATGGGCAGGTCACTTCTTCTCTCTGGGCCTCAGTGTCCTCACCTGCAAGGTGGGGGCCCTGGAAGGTCTCCGAGGACTGTTACGGGGAGTAAAAGCGTCATTGAAGTCAAACACTTAAAACTGTGCTGGCCATACTGTTAACGGGGGCCATGCCAGCTGAAATGCATAAAACTCCTAAATTCATCACTTATAAGTAAGAATACTACAACTGGAGCAGATATACAGGGAATCACTGCCCACCCCATGCCACTGGTGGAGATTCACCTGCTATCGGCCTGGTTCGGGCTCCGTGGAGCCTGCAGTAAGAATCCCACTGGACTCGGTACATCTCGAACCTCTAAACGCTGACCTTGGGGCTGCTCTCTCCAGGCACATGGGGTGACTTGTGATCCCCAGGCCCCCACACTTTCCTGCATCTATGTTCCTGTGGTCACCTCTGCCCCCAGACGGCTGCTGGGGACCCCGAGTCATCTGCTGGAGGCCCACAGGGACTCCTGGTCTGAAGCTGAATCAGCTCAAGAATCCAGAATCCCGCACTTTCCGGCAGAAGGCCTAAGGGTCCCTGCTGGTCACAGGCACCCGCCTGCCCTGGCCCTCGAAGGCGGGTGAGGCTGCCTCGTAGTCTGGGGTTGGCCCTCTGTGCACTAAGACAGCTCGAGGCCCAAGCCAGGAAGCCCATCTTTGAGGACCGCAGGGTCCTTCCAGCTCTGGCCCTGTCAGAGGGGTCCTGAGCTGCTGCTGAGTGACCCAGTCTCAGGTCTGGTCTGTCACCAGCTTCTGGGGTCCCAATCACCACCGTGTGACTTCAGGTTAGATACCTTATCCTCTGAGCCTCAGTTTTCCCACCTGTACGTTGGGGAGTCTCCATATTTGTTGTGTTTTTATAATAGGTCCAAGGTGCTCAGTATAAAAGGCCCCTGGATTTAATTTGTCCTATTGGTGAGGCATCCAGGGCCTCTTCTCCATGCCGATGTGGTCCTGGACACCAAGGTCAGGACCGGTATTTTCACCACCCCTTCTCTTAAGAACTGTGGGCATAGCCGCCGCTGCGGGCCTTGGAATAGGAGCGGGGCCTCGCCATCCTTCTGCAGAAGAGCAGGGCTTTCTAAGATCAAACTGTGAGGCTCTGATACAATCTCAAAGGAATATCGATCTGTCACAGATGCACAGGCAGGCAGCTCTCTGCTCGCTCCCTGGAGCAGGAGATGAAAGCCCTGCCTCATGTTCTGGGTCATCTCTTTTGACCCCACAAAGAGGGTCGGGCTCTGGTGACACTGAGGGTAGCTGATGCCAAGCCCTGCTCTAGAACACCCGGGAGCAATTGTGGAGGCTGCAGCCTCTGTCTTGTGAGGCCAGGAAGGGTGGACCCTGGTCACCTGATCGCCTGCGTGAAAGAAGTGACCTCGGTCCGTCAGCACCAAGGACAGCACCGCCAGAAGGGGAACTTGCTGTCGGCTGTGCGCCTGTAGCCTGAGAGCGGGACGAGAGGCCCCAGGCAGCAAGGGGCAGGGCCGGGTGTGCGGGGGGCCTGTGGGGCTGTCACAGGTGTAGGGTGCTGGGCAGCCCGCTTCCGGTCAGATGACCACTGCGCAAGGGTGGGGAAGGGGCGTCCAGCTCCACGGGGCACACCCTGAGTCGTGCCGGGGCTGGAGCGCCAGGTGCGGGGCAGCGGGTGGAAGGGGTGGGTCGTCCGGGCTCAGCGGGCTGCGTGGGCAGTGTCTGCGCGAGGACAAGCAGAGAGGGACCTCCCCTTGGCCAGGACGTGCGCCGTCAGCCCAGGAGCAGCCTCAGTGGGCCCCTTGGAGGGAAGGTTCTGGGCCCCACACAGGCCCCTTGGCCAGTGCTCAGCCGTGGCTCTTCCGCCCGGTGGCCCCCAGGGCCCAGGACACTCAGCCTGCCTGGGGGCCCCCGGGGGGACGAGGGTGTCCAGCCCCTGAGCGGGTCCCCGTCTGGGGGGCAGCGGTGGGCAGACAGATGCCCAGCCTCCTGCCTCCAGGGGACATTTCTGAGGGTGCTCGGATCCCAAGTGTATCGCGTCTGAGACCTTGGTTTTGTGCATCTGAGGCGACCCCTGCCCTGAAGTTGGCCGGGCCCTTATTCACGGCAGGGACGGGAGTCAGGCCGCCGGCACTCGGGTGTGAAGGCCGCAGCTGGGTGGTCTGGGCCGGTCCGAGGCCCACTCGCCACATCCATCAAGTGGGGGCAGTGATGTCCAACTCCGGAGACTTCGCTGAAGGTCAACGTGGGTAAAAGTGAGACTTTGCACGTAAAGTGCTGAGTGTGGGGCTGCGTGAGGGGCTGGGCGCAGGCTGACCACACTGCGCGTGCTCAGGCGGGGCCCAGGGATCCCGCGGTCGGGCTCTCCTCCGTGTCGCCCAGCAGCACCTGCGGGGCAGGTAACAGCCTCGGCCGCCTCCCGGCTGTGTGAGCCGGGCGTGGTGTGGTGGCTGGACCTTGGCGTCCTCTTGTACGAGTCAGGCGCCAGCCCCTCCTGCAGAACAGGATGGCACCTGCGCAGACGCCTCTCCCCGCCCCCCGCCCCGCCTGCTCTGAGTGCTCAGGAGCTGGAGAGGAGGTGGCAGGGGCTGGGGGCTGCTGGACAGGGGTCTCCTCCTCTGCCGGCCACTGCCCACTGCCCTGAGGCCCTGTCCGTCCGGGAGGGCCCTGCTGGAGGCAGAACTGCTTTGGAGGCACCATCTGAGTCTCGGAGGGCGGGCCTCTTAGATGGAGGACCAGCCGTGCTGGGCACGCAGTGGGGCCCGTGGGAAGACAGAGAGAAATACGGCCGCGTGGCCGCAGCAGGGAGCACCAGCCGCGCGGGCAGTTTATGTGCCCTCATAAAGCAGGGGCCATAATTCTGTCCTTGTCCCCAGCACAGCCTCGGGGACCACGTGGGCCCTCGGACACCTCTGGGAGGGCCGATTCCTCCTCGGAGATCCTTGGATCCGTGTGGTTGGAGGGCTGGGGCCTGCAGCTGAGATGGGGGGCAGCCGGGTCAGGGAGGGAGCACCCACGAGGAGCAGGGTGAGGCGAGGCCATGGGAACTGGCCAGAATGCTGAGGGGGGCTGGCGGGGATGGACTGGGGGTGCAGAGGGCCCGGGGGGTTGCAGTCTGCTTAGTCAGCAGGGCTGGGACAGACCTGAGAGGGGACAGCAGGCTCCGTTCCTGCTGCATGGCCGCAGGCCAGTCCCCTCCCTGAGCAAGCAGCTCCCTGCCCCGATCTGCCCTGTGTGGGGTCCCACCGTGTAGCCGGGCGCCGAGCCGGGGCTCCGGGGGTCCGCAGTCAGTGCCAGGTGGGGGGTCCGGCCCTGCCCCCGCGCCCTGGGGTCTTGGGAGTGTCTGGGCGTTGCTGGATCAGACCGTGGAGCAGACGTCTCTCCTGCCAGTCTCGTGTCCCCGCCCGCGGGCGTCTGGAGGGGGGCGGGTCGCGGGCAGCGTCGCCCGAGATTTTTCCCGACAGTCTGCTGAGCTTTTCCAAAGTCACATTCCCTGCCCTTCTGGCAGGTTGTGTCACCACCACCTGGGGGCTTGAAAGAAGCGGCACAGGTGTGGGCTGGGGAGGTGAGGCTTGGCCCTGGGCCGAGGCCCCAGAGGTGCCCGGGCAGCACAAAGGCCAGGAGAAGGGCCGTGTCCCTGAGCAACACGGAGGCCCCCTGGGTGGGCGGCCTGGAGCCCGCTGGCCAGGCGGAGCAGGGGGAGGTGACCGGGGATCCAGGGGGAGAAGCCGCTGCCAGGAGCTGGGCGTGGTCACTGGGTCAGGGTCCCCAAAGGAGGCGGGGTTTGCCCCCGGTGTCCCCCGATACCTCCCAGTGGCCCCTGAGCCTGTTTTCACAGAAGAGAAGGGTTATTCGTAGGCAGGCTGAGTTGTGCTGGGGGGTGGGGGGTGGGGGCTGGAAACAAAACACACCCTTCCCCCCAGCACGTGGGCCCCGGGGTGGGTCGGGGGAAGGTGCTGTTTGCTCTTCGCCGCGTGGAGGTCTGCGCCGGAGCCCTGGCTTGGTCCTGCCGTGCACACCGCGCTCCGTGCACACCCGCCCGCGCCTCCGCGCCTTTCCTGTCCCCCGTTCTTGGAAGACACACCGGACCTTGCTTTGCTCCCGGCCCCCTTCCTACTCAGCTTCCCGGGGGCTCTGAGTCCCGCACACGGCCCTGCCATGGGCCCCGCCCGCCTTCCGGCCCTGTCCTCCCACCGCGTCCTGCACCCCAGCTCGCTCGGCCGTCCTGGCGTCCGCAGCTCCCGGCACCCTCCAGAAGGTCATGGAGGCCCCGCCCATCTCCGTGGAGGCCTCCGGGCACCTGGCTGGGGTTCCCCACACGCTTCCAGGCAGGCAGGAGTGCTCTCACGGTCGGAGCCAGACCTGAGCCCAGTTTGCCAGAGACGAGCCGGGAGGGCCCCCCGGTGGCGGGGGTTCCCCTCCCCACCTGGAACGCGCAGCCCGACCTCGAACGCGCCCCAAAAACACATTCTCAGGCCTTTGCTGGGGCGGGGTCAGCGGAAGGCAGGCAGCCCCCGGAGGCCAAAAACCGCTCCGTCTGCGGTGCCCTAGCCTCTTGGCCTTCTTTCCAGGGCGACTTTGGAGATGGGTGCTTGCGCTGAGGCCTGAGAAAAGTGTAAGCGGGTGGGCGCGGGGCGGGTGGGAACCAGCGGTGTGGTCATCACGGACATGGCATTGCTCATAAAGTTTAATCACTTTCAGGACCATTTTCTGGGTGTTAAACTTCACTGGCTGTTTAATACCCTTGAAGCTGGGCCTGGGAGTGGGTGTCTGAGCCCAGGCCATCCTCACGAGTGTACCTGGCCTGAGGCTGGTCAGGGTGCCTGTGGGGCCAGGGCCTCCCACGGGGGCGCCAGGACTGGGTGTGCTGAGCTCAGGCCTCAGACCACGGATTCAGACCACGGATGCGGTGCTGGTTCTGGGCCCCCGCTGGCCCCGGGGCCTGGAGCAGGCCTGGTGAGATGCTGTGGTCCTGGGTGCCTGGAGAGGCCCGTCAGGTGGTGGGCAGAGCTGGGGGTCCCCGGGCTGCACCTGCTCCAGCAGCTCCCCCTGCGGGTGGGAAACCCAGGCTCCGAGCGGCCCCACAGGTCTCGCAGTTTTACTAGCAGAGTGAGGGTGCCCAGCAGGCCCATGGATCAGATACACAGTGGGTGGTCCGCAGTGGGGCCTCTCTCGCCCCACAGCCCATGGATGAGGCAGCCCTGGGTTTGGGCAGAGTGCTCCTTCCACACCAGGAAGTAACATAGTTGTTTTTGTCCCCTCTCCACCCTTAACATAGGGGCCCTCTGAGACAGGGGACTCTGGACAGAACCCCCGACTCCTGACACTCGGGTTGCTTCATAAGGGGGTCGGGGTGACTGTGGGGCCCTGGGGTGGCCTGATCCTTTCAGAGCATGGTGGTGTCCATCTGTCTCCTCCCTCCACCCCCAGCTCTGTTTATGGCGAAATGGGTATTGAGGGATGAGTAGGAGTTCGTCAGGAAGAGAAAGGGAAGGGCATTCAGTGAATATTGACAAGTCTGTGCAATGGCACAGAGGCACAAACCAGCTATATGAGGCTTCAGATAACACCAGAGGCGGAACTAAAAGGGGCAGGATGCATAGACAGTGTCTAGAGAGGGAAAAGATGCTATCCACTGGAAGAGGTTGTGTAGCTAGGAAGGCTTCCTGTGGGAGGTGGCCCAGAAGGGTTAGAATGGTTATAGGGACCATATGGCCTTTCCCACCTCCGCTCTTCATCTCCCCAGATGATCACCGTGGGGGCCTCACCTCTGTCTCTGCTCCCCCGTGCCTGACATCTGGGGACCAGAGGCCCCTGACCACCAGCCTGCCTTGAACCACAGAGCCTGCACTGCTGGTCTGGAAGGGTCCTCAGCCCCACCCGTCCACCTGAGCCCTGCAGCCCCGGGAGGGGAGCGTCCAGCCCTAACCTGTGCCCCCTTGCTGTGCGCCAGCGTGGCGGGGCTGCAGGCACAAGCCCGGGATGGAGCCCTGGCTCCCGTCCCAGCTCTGGGACTTGGTGAACGCTGTCCCTTCCTGGCTCCCGGTTTCCCACCTGTAACCACGCGGGCGGACTCAGCGATGTCCAGCCCTAATGTTAGTAGTCCCATTATCTCCTGTGGGTGGGGGATTGTGTCCCAGCCCGTCCCTCCCCGTGGGCCTGGACCCCCGGACCGTCTCACCCACGGGGCTGGCTCCATTCCAGGGTACTGTCTGGGATCCAAGCAGCGAGGAATCCACGGAGCTGCAGGCTCCCAGAGGTGCAGGAAGAGTGCGTGGGGGGTGGGGACGAGAGAAGGCAGGAGCCTGGCTGCTTCCTGGGACCAGGGGGAGAACACCGGCTGGCCTCGCCGCCGCTGCCGCTCCAACGTATCACTAATTACAGAGATGTCCCTCAGGACAGGATCTGTCACCGAAGAAGAATGTTGCATTTTGTTTTTTGAGACCTTTCCTTGATCTTATCTTGCAAAGGAGAAAACAAAACAAAACAAAAAAGAAAACGCAAAGTTGGCCAGAGAACGAGATGTGGGGAGGGGTCTCCGAGGGAAGGGCGGGCAGCAGGGAGGCTGAGGCTTGGCTCACAGACACACCTTGCTGGCTGCCCACGCCCCGCGTGAGCCCGCGGAGTGCCACCGCCAGCCATGGCCGGAGGAATGCTGCATAACAAAGCGCCCCCGTCTCAGCGGCTGAGAGCTACAAGGATTTAGTTTTCTCGTGAGTCTGCTGGACTGTGTTGGATGTGTCTGCTCTTCTGTCTGGAATTACAAGGTGAGGGAGCATCGGGGGCGGGGGACACAAACGAGGGTCTGTCGCACACTTACCTGTGCCAAGCCGACACCTAGGAGGGACTCAACACGTATTTGTTGAAGGAAGAAGTTACGTGGGCTCCAGACTCAGCCCAAGTCTCCCCTCCTCCAGGAAGACCTCTCTGATCATTCTGTCCGGCGTGAAGCATGCCTGCCTCCCGAGAGGCAGGGCAGCACCGTGGTTCAGATCATAGACCGCAGGGTAGGGAGCCCAGGTTCAAATCCTGCCCGGTTCCTTCCTAGCCTCTCTGTGCCTGAGTTTCCTCATCTGCGTCGTGGGCAGTGTACACAGCGGGCACTAGCGGCAAGTGCTTAGGGGACCAGCACGGCCGATGCACAGGCTCTGGGCGCTTACGTGAAGGAAGCCAGGCACGGAGGCCGCACATTTCGCCTGCATGGAGCGTCCGGAGCAGGTTGCTCCACGGGGACAGAGCACAGACCGCGGGCTCCAGGGGCTGGAGGGACGGGGGACAGGGGACAGGGCTTTCTTCAGGGAAATGAATGTGTTTGGGGACTAGGTAGAGGACGCATTTGCACGACGTTGTCAGAGACCTAAATGCCACGAATTGTTCACCCCGAAAAGGTTCATTTCGTGTTATGTGAATTTCACCTTAATAGAAATAATTGCTGGCTGTTAGGCTTCCTCACCAGGCATTCCCCTCATCCCCAGACGCAAGGTGGACCAGACAAATGCGCTTCCTGCTCTCGAGGAGCCTGTGGTCGTTCGTTTATTCATTCAACAAACTCCTGCCCGTGATTAGCAGGCCCCAGGATGTGCTTGCCTCGTCTGCCTCATGCTGCCCCTGCCTGGTGTTTTTGCCGCTGGGCTGTGTTCCCGGTGGTCCCTGTTGTCTTAGGATGCAGCTCATACCCCCCACTTTTCCTGCTCGGGTGCGGCGGGGCCAGGCCCTCGGGGATGCTCAGAGGTCACTTAGTGGATTGAACTGAAGACGGCTCATCGCAGGCCGCCGTTGCTCTGAGGTTCCCGAACCCCATCCCCGTGACTTCCTTCATGGCCCCTCACCCAGAAATCGAGGGGTTCAGACCAGCGAGCCCTGAGGTCCCGCCTAGCGCCTCCTCTGGGCCAGCTCTGCGGTTTCACGACTCCGCCCCACGACCACACCCGCGTGTGCAGACTCCACTCCGGGTGTCTGGGACTCTGGTTTGATTACATGACTCGCTCCTCGGACCCCGTCATTTTATCCTGTGATCCAAGCACATATTCCGTTATTACTGTCCACCACCCCAGGGCTCTCTGGGTCCTGTGCAGGTGCGCTCTGAAGCCGGGGCTGCAGGGAGAGGAGAGGGACTGGCAGGGCCACACCGCCAGCCCCATCGACAGAGCCCGGGCCGCGTGAGCCCGTGTGCGGGGCTCCACCTCGGGGCAGCTTCGGGGGGCTGGTGGTCCTGCAGTTGTTCCCCCCAGGAGGGCAGAGCCCGGGCAGTGTGTGTCTGCCCCCTGCGTGGTACATGACTCTGGGTCCACAGAGTGGCCTTCCGTGCCCCTCTCTGTGTCACCACCCCGCCTCCTGGACCCTGGGACCTGCAGGCTCCTCCCACTGGGAAGGGCTAAAAACCTTCAGGTCATTTTTCTGACAAGTGAGCCCCGCCGGCCCGGCCCAGCTCTCACAGGCCTTATGGTGATGCAGGAGTCCGGGGCGCGGGCAGGCTGGTCCAGGGAGCTGCGATGACAAGGGTGCAGACCCCTGGCAGGGGGCCGGGGCCGGCTTCCAGGCACAGCAGTCTCAGACCCAGAGCCCGTCCTCGTAAGGGACGGCTGCCCTGGTGGGGGGCCCTGTAACCGGGGCCAGCGCTACGTGGGCGAGCCTGTCCTGTGGCCGCTCACACGGGAAGCCACTTGCTCGGGGGCCGTGGGATCTGGGGGCGTCAACGTGGGCTCGGTTGATGCTGATACCTGGGTTTCCTAGCACCCACCCTGTCCCCTGCCGCTGGTGGGACGGTGCGCCCGGGGCCAGGGGCTAAGCGCGCCCTCGCCTGTGTCCGTTCTGCCGTCAGTCCCCCTGCCCGCCCAGCGGGGACAGCTCCTAGCTTTCTGCGCGTGGACGGCGAGGGGCATGCTGGGTGGTCAGTGGAGTCTGACGCCCGTTCCTTGCCCAGCAAAGCAGGCGCCCCAGCTCCTTGCTCCCCCTGTCCCTCTCCTCGGGGGGCACCCGGGCTCCCCGCAGCCAGATGACCTGGGCACTCTGGTTCCCTCCCCCAGGGGTTCAGCCCGCGCTCCCTGCCCCACGCTGGGAGATGGGAACGTTCACGCTTCTCCCTTCACCGGCCAGCGGCACAGGGATGACTTCCGGTCTTTTTGGGGGTTGGGGTGAGTCCCGCCCCCCGCGAGGCCCTCGTCCTCCCTCCCCGGTCCCCCAGCCCGGGGCCTGAGTTCTGCACCCCAGGCCCGCGCTGCGTGTGTGGACTGGCTCCCCCGAGGTGTGTTCCGAGGTCAGGGCTGGCCTCTGCGCTCGTGTCCGAATGCCAGCACGCGGCTTGCCCCCTGCCCTGGAGGCTGCGGGACTGGCCGCTGCCGCCTCCGTGCCGACGGGCTTGTCTCCCCTTTTCACAGCACCCCTGCGGTGAGCTCTGCGGGGCTCATACCTGCCCAGGATCCGCTGCTCTGTGTCTTCTCACCGTTGCACGGATCCGATTCTCTCCCTCAGCCCCGGAAGCCTGGCCACCTCCGCGGTGACTTCTCCCGAACTCTGGGGGCCCCAGCTCATCATTAGTCACAGCCAGGGAGGTGCCACCACATCTCCCGCTGGGAGCCAGCAGGCCCGCAGTGGCCACGCCGGACGGCCACACCGTGGGTGGGCGGAGGAGGGGCCGTGGCGAGTGAAGCCCGTGCACTTGGCCATGTGGGCGTTGCTGCTCCCGGGTGCTGACTGAGGCCCCTGTGCCGGGCCTGGTCCTCCGGGAGACCCCGGCTCGTCCCCAGCTGGCTCCGTGCGGGGAGGCGCGGGCTGGGGCAGGGAGCCCAGGCGTGGGAGCGGTGGAGGGGACAGCACCCCCTTCTAGGCACCGACGAGTGGGAATTTGCTCTGTGAGGTGGAGACGGGGCCCTGCAGGCTGAGGAACAGCTGCGACCAGGGCCCGGAGTGTCCATCCACAGCCACCATCCAGCAGCCACCCAGGGCAGCCCTGGAGACCTCCGCGACGGGCAGCAAGAAGGCCTGTCTACGGCCCAGTGTGGGGCAGAGCCGCTGGGCAGGGCAGCGTGAGACTGTGCGCTTAGCAGGGTGCCCTGGCCCATCGGGATGGGCTGCGGGGAGGGAGCAGGGGGAGGGTATTAGGGAGACACTGGGGGTGGCCCGCAATGGCCCAGCCTGGCCTGGCCTGGGCCACCCTCTCAGCCTCTTTGTCCCCAGAAGAGCCCCGCGGCGGCTGGAAAGCAAGGCTGTGTGTGTGGGCAGGCTTGGAGCCTGAGGAAGGGCAGAGCCTTGGAGGGCGGAGCTGGCGGCTTGGCTGACCTCATTTTCTCACCCACAGCAGCGCTCGTGGCCCCGCAGCCGGCCTGAGCAGCTCTTCCTAGCGGGAACGTTCTGGATCCTGACTCGCCGATTGCTCATGACGGCCCTGCGCAGTAAGCCGTGCTCCCACCCTGCTTTCCAGACCAGGCAGGAGCCTGTGGCCTCGTGGCATCTGGCTGAGGGTCCTGCGTTCCCTCTGCACGCCCCCCCCCCCGCCCCCCGGCCCGGGCCCAGAGCTGGTCCTCGGGGCCCCACCCACGGCCAGCTCGAGGGGAGCTTGAGTTCTGGCTTCGGGCCTGTGTCTGCAGATGGTGGGGCCCTCAGGCCCCAGGGTGCGGGGGCGGCGGCACGGACCTGGAACCCAGAGAGGCCGAGCCGAGGTTCCATACACCCTCTGTGGGACCCGGCTTCCACTCTGAGCCCCGCACGTGCTCTCCCTGAACCCTTGATGCACCCGAGACCCAGTCTTTCCATCTGAGCAATGGGCTCCTGGAATCGGCTGCCTGCAGTGGGGAGGCTCAGGGCAGCTAAGCACCGGCACCGACCCCACCCAGGGCGAGCGCTGGGAGGGGAAGTCTCGGGTGGCCACGCACAGCAGGTGCTCTCCTGCCAGCTCCCGGCACCCACGCGCCTCCACCAAGATGCCCTGTGCCTCCGCTGCTTCGTGGTGACATTTAATCTATGCAGGGGCTTTATTTTTGGAGCTGGCTTTTATTGGAGGAGGCATCGTTGGCTGTGGCTCCAGGGAGCAGATTAGGAGCAAATATTACTGTTTCTTATCAGAGGCATCTGGAGCCGCTGCCAAGTCTCCTCCCTCCTGCAGAGAATTCTAGACGTTGCAGCCTGGCGCCCTGCCCGAGGGGGCTTGTTCACTCTTGGAGAATGAGGAAGCCCTGGTCTGGATGCGCCCGGCCCGCGGCTCCCTCCGGCCACGGTTTCCCCGTCTGGCCCGTGAGAGGGCGGGTGACCGAGGTCTCCCCTGGCCCTGCGTCTTCACAGATGATGGGGTGGAGCTGACCCTCCTCCTGCCCGGAGGGAAGAAACATGAGGCAGCGACATTTTCCTCCAGCTGATCTGGGGGTGGTGTGATTTGCATATGATTTGCATGAATATGCATGCAGATTTCATAAAGGCCCTGGGCTCCAGGCATTTAAGACAATTCCTGCAAACAGATCCAGGCAAAATGCCTGTGATTATCCTGGACCCTAAGGCAGCTTCAGAGAGGACTGTCCCTTCGGGGTGTCCCACAAGCTGTGTCCCCTGTCTTTTGTCACCCGGGCCCCTCATCCAAGTGTTGGGGAGTTTAGGATTGAGTATTAGGGTTCCCTGGCTTGGCCGAGGCCACTGGGCTCCAGATGGGTCTTAGGACTTCCGGAGGACTCCCAGCAGCCTGAATGGGGTGGATTCTTGGGTCTTGAGGTCGGGGGTCCCCTGGGGTGCCTCTGCGACACTCTGTCCCCGTGGAACTCCTCACTCAGGAGGCCCCAGGGGAGAGGGATGGGCCCTTTAATTCAAGTCACAGGTGCCCTCTGGCCCCTTCCTTGCCTGGCTCTCCTCTTCCCCCGCCCCCCAGGAAGGGGCCTGGAGTCAGGAAGCTTCCCTGACCCATTGCTTTTTGTCAATTTTACCCCAAATAGCTCTCATCTTTCACATTTTGAAGTTGATCGTACTCTCCCTTGCAAAAAAAAAAAAAAAAATCCTCAGAACAAAAACCAGATATTCCAGTGGCTCCTTCCTGCTCTTGGAATAAAGACAAACGTTTTTTTTCATCTTTTTTGGACCGAACTTGCAGCGTATGGAGGTTTCCAGGCTCAGGGTCAAGTTGAAGCTGTAGCCACCAGCCTACGTCACAGCCACAGCAACGCCAGATCCAGCCATGTCTGCGACTTACACCACAGCTCACGGCAACGCTGGAGCCTTAACCCACTGAGCAAGGCCAGGGATCGAGGCTGCGTCCTCATGGATTCTAGTCATATTCATTTCCACTGAGCCTTGGGGGGAACTCCGAAAGACAAAACTCTCTATTTACCTTGGTCTGCAAGGCTCCTTCAAGCTCGCTTCACCAGTGCAGGCAGCCTGAGCTCAGCTGTTCTCCTGGCTCCCCATCCTGCCTGCTTCCTCCTTTCACGGGGCATTTGAATGTGCTGTTCCCACTGGCTGCCATGCTGTTCCCTGCTTCATCCCTTACAGGTTCTGCCCCGTCCCCACAGAAGCCACTCATGGAGCCCACTCCCTCCTCCATGCTCTCACGCCATGGCTGTGCTTGGACACTGGATGGTGTGCAGTGGGCGCCACCGGGCAGGGACCGGGCCTGCCCTTTGATCCTAGGACAGTGCTGGCGCACAGTAGGTGCTCACTGGATGAATTAACAAGTGACTGTACACACGATGCCTACTTTTGGGTCAGACAACCATGCAGACGTGGACTCTCTTATGCCAGGGCAGCGTCTCCCCATGCAGGATGGCCCCATGGGGCAGAGCTGAACACACAGTAGGGCCAGGCCCACTGGGAAGGGAGCCCCTTCACACACTGTCAGACCCAGGGGCACTGTCACCCATGCTGGTAGGTAGAACCGGGGTGGCCAGGGCAGAGTGGGCCAGTGGTGGGCTGGCCAGGATGGGAGCAGGGGCTGCTGGCGGGGCTTGGCCCGTGGGAGCTCCCGGTGGGAGATGGAGAGTGGGCTTCCTGGAGCAGGTGATGCTGAGCTAACTTGAAGTAGGAGCGGGCGCGCTGCGGGCTGGGGAGAGGGGAGTCCGGCCGACGAGAGCTCTGTGCTGAAAGAAGGGTGGTGGCAGAAGGGAAGGGGCTCCAGTTTGCAAATTCAAGAGCGAGTGGGCTGTCAGAGTCCCCGCAACCGTGATGAATGTGCCGAGCTTGCAGGGCCAGCCCACATGCTCCCCAGCGATGGTGATTTATGACGGCTGAGATTTTTCTTAAGCAAGTGGTTTTCGGAGAAAAAAGAAAGGTCACAGCCAGTTAGGCCTTACATGTCTTATCTTGTTCTCTGCCAGCCGGCAGTTCCCTCCCAACTTGGCAGTGCCCATGAGAGTGTCCCGTGCGGGCGGCGGGGGGTGCCCATAAACAGAAGCAGAACAGCCGAGAGCTGGAACGCTGGCCTTTTTCTTGGGGTTGGGGCAGCAGGGGCCTGGCTCCCAGCAAAGCACACGGCTTAGATGAAAAAACACAGTCGGAGCTGGAGGCATCGCTGCTGTGCGGGGGTGCCCGCTGGAGGGGACGGGGCAAGGTGGGCGGGGACCTGGTCCCGGTCCCGGCTGCAGCCAGGTAAGCTCTCTCTCTGCAAATGACGGGAGCGGTTTGAGTGCTGGCCTTCCTCCTTCAGGGCGGTGGGGCCCTGGACAACCTGTTCACTGTCTCTGGCCGTGGCCTCCCCGACACATAACATAAAATGTACCGTCTCTAAGTTCAGCAGCGTTTAAGTGGCTCGTTCCACATTGTGTTGCTTGCCTGGTAGCAATCTGTCTCTCTCTCCTGTTCTCAGCGGGGTCCCGCCCGGCCGTGCAGGACACGCCGTGAGCCCTGGACACTGGCTGCTGTTAGACGGAAAGGCACCATGTGGAGGTGAGAGGGTGAACCGAGGCAGATGTGGCGCTCGGAGGACAGGCCGGAGGGCTCCCTGGAGGAGGCGGTTCTCTTTGACATGTCATCGCCTTACCATGTAGGCTCTGTCCCCAGAGTTGGGCCCCGGGACGACACGTGACAGGTGTAAAGAGAGGGTCTGCTTCGTGGTTGGGTCATGGCTTGGCTTTTAACCAGGCGGTGGCCCGGCCCGGCAGCTTTAAGAGAGGGTGGCAGTGTTGGGACGCCCTGCCACAGCCAGGACCGGGTGCGGCACCAGCCTCTCCCTGCAGGGCACGGGGCTCTGCTCCCTGGAGAAGCACAGGGCACCCGTCAGGACGGTGTGCAGCTGGGTCGAATAACTGTTTATCTGACTCTGCGGCAGATAAAGCTGACTGAGCAGCTGTGGGCCTTTGAAATCGGCCAAGGCAGACAGCAAGGCCTCAGCATTTGGGAAACGGGACGCTGGGGAGAGAGGGCCGGCTCTGGGCCAGGCAGAGACGACTCGACCAAGGCTGGCACCCGCTGCGCGCTGGGCCCCCGGCAGGTGTGTGTGGGGGGGCAGATGCTTGCCCTCCTGGCTTCCTGGAAACCCACCTCTTGGTCCCGGGTCCGAGAGCATCCTTCTCTCGCCTGCTCCCCTTTCCTGGCGTCTATAGCTTCAGCCAGTGCCCTTGGCTCTGGGCCGCCTGTCTGCCTGGCTTTGCCTTGTCCCCTTGTAGTCGTCCCTAAAGATATTTCTCCACCTGGAACCTCCGACTGTGCCTTTTTTTTGTTTGCAGAGGTATTTGTGGTAAGGGTCTCAGACTGAGACTGACCTGGGTTAGTCTGGGCCTTAACTCCCATGATGGATATTCCTGCACGAGACGGACACGGGGCACAGCGGACTCGTAAAGGAGGCGGCCTGGTTCAAATCCTGCTCATCCATTGCTCGTGACGTTTTCTGCCTGGCTCAGCCTCGTCGTCTGTAAAATGGGTCCACAGCGGCACAGCCGCACCGGGGCTGAGCTGGGAGCAGGGAGACGAGCATCTGTGCCTTGCAAGCTCTAGCGAGGACTTCTTCCCTTTGTCCTTTTTTTGGGGTGGTAATTATAACCCTGGCAGCTTCCTTTGTTGCGGCCTCGAGGCAGACATCTGAGATGTCACTTTTGGAAGCTCCGGGCCTCCGGAGTGTGTGTTTCTGCCGCTCCAGACCCTCTTCCCTGGCCCCAGCCCAAGGCGGGAAGCTCAAGCGTTTCCTCCCTGGCTGAGAGCCAGCTCCTCCCGGATCCTTCGCGTCTGCCCCGCGGCGGGTGGAGGACCTGCCGGCAAAGGTACAGGCGATGGTTTCTAGATGCTTCTGTGTTTCAGCTTTTATCCCTTCTCAGTGGCTGGGGGTGGGGAGCATCAGGGCAAGAACTGGGCAGGTGGTGACCTCAGCTGAGGCTCTGCAGCTTCTGGCTTGTCTTCGCGGGGGCAGCGGGCCGGCCGTCTGCGCTCACCGGCACGTTCAGGCCCGGGGGAGCCCTGGATCAGGACGCTCCTGCGCCCCGGCTGGCTCGAGACGGAAGTTCCAGGGGGAGCTGAGGCGGAGAGGCGTGTGGGGGCCCTGCTGGGCTCCGGTGCGGTACCTGCCCAGGTCTCCGGCTCCCCAGCACGCGATGGGGTCCCGAGCACAGGAGGGGCTCGCGCTGGTCTGGCCAAACCCCCATTTCTGCCAAGGAGACTGTGGACTCTGGCTTAGAGCGGGGGGAGGGCACTGTCGGGCCCCCATCCGGCCCGCTACCCCGGCTGTCACCCTGCAGGGCCCCGCTCCCTCTCAGGGCCCCTGGGGAATCCGTGTGGCTGCGTTACTCGCCTCCCCCCACCCCCAGCATTTCTTCCGCCCGATCCATCGAGATCGTCCTGGGACCTCGTCTGCTGCCTCCCGCCCTCCCCTCGGGCTGTTACTACTCGGGCCTCGGGGGTTCAGGGAAAACTTTTGAAGCCCCCAGGCCCCTGGGGAGACGGAGACAAAACTCCAACACGGAGTGGGGAGCAGCATCCAGATGCAGGTCGGAAGAGGGGTGCATGCCTGCCTCCCGCCGGCCCCGGCAAGCCAGGCACCCGGGAGCTGATGCGGTCGGGGCGGGACCTCCCGGGCCTTCCCTTCCACCCACCCACCCGCCTCCCGTGGCGCCCATGTCCCAGGGCAACCAGGGCTGTGCGATGGCCCCTTGCCCTGCAGTCGGGGCGTCACCCAGCTAGGGGAAGTGAGGTTCGGCTCGTTCATTTCCTTAAGCCGTGCGTGGTCTCCTGGTGGACTTTAAACCACGGGACACCAGATCTCGGGACCCAGATCTGGGAACGGCCTCTTCGGGGCGGCTGAGGGCCCCGTGACTGGAGGCCCAGCCACCTGACCTTGCCTGGCTGAGGTGTCTGCCTGCATCGTGCTGGAGGCCGGGAGAAGACGGTGGGCAGCGCCTGGCTATAAAAACACCGGAATGGACTGACGGCGGACCCCAGAATTAAACTAAAAGCTGCAGCTATTGATGTTTAAAAAAAAAATAGCATTTAGTCAGAGGCAGGGAGGTGTTTTGCTCTGCAGGCTCCTTTTCCATTTCTTTGGGTGCATTTTATTGATTTCTGCCCTGAAATAGTGCTTTCAACATTTTAAAATAGCGTCCCAGACGAAGGGATCCCAGACTCAGGATTTAAGTGGAAATTGACATGGCTCTTCATAAAACCACCTTAGAAACAAGACACTCATCGCCAGGCTTCTCCCCTTCCTTTGTAAATCCCCGTGTCTGCTTTCGGTTGAAAAATGTCACTTGGACAATTGCTCCTTCCAGCTTCATCACTTGCTGTAGATTATCTTCTCTTCTCTCTGTCGCCGGACATGGCGGGAGAGAGTGACACCACGGCTCAAAAACCTGGAATTGCCCATGGAATTGCGGCTGCTTTTCTCACCAGAAGGTTCCTCTGCCCAGGTGTCCAGGGGCCAGGCAGCCGCTGCGGGGTCCCCCCGCCACCACAGGGCAGCGCCTGCTTCCTGAGGGGGACAGGGAGGCAGGGCAGGCTTTGGGAAGTCCTCGAGGCCTCAGGGAAGACAACCTAGAAAGGAAGTTCCAGCATGAAATTCAGGTTCCCACGGCTTCCTGTCCAGGCGTCAGAGACACACGCCTGTCCTGCTGGAGGGAGGAAGAGGCGTCCTGGGCAGCGTCCCGGCCACACCCGCATGCCCGTGGCCGTGGCCGCGGCCTTGGCAGAGGCGCTCTCCTGCCGGGTCTGGTCGGTGCCCGGGCGCCGCCTGGGCTGTGCGGGGCCCCTCTCAAAGCCTGGCCTTGTGCGGGCTTCTGTGCAGAGCCGCGCCGGGCCACCCGATGCAGCTGCCAGCGGACCCTCCTCCCCACTGCCCCACCCTGGGGCCCAGGATTCTCCCTCGTAGAGGGCCCTGGCCGGGCTGAGCCCCTGGGCCCTGCTTCTCTCCTGGAGCCGGCTTCTGGCCCATCTCTGGTCGGCCCGGCCTGCATCCTCCGACGTCGCCCTCAGCCCCTCCCTGCTCTGCGTCCTGTGTCCCCGGCCCTGGTGAGACTCCCGGCCCGCTGCCAGCCCGGCCCCCGGGCCCCGGCCTTTCTGTGCGGCCCGCTGCTCTGACTCAGGCTTCAGCATCTATAAAATCGGAGTTACCAGCGCCCATGGGGTGAGCGGCCGCACCCTGGTCCTCCTCACGCCTGCCTTCCCGCCCTCGGCCTTGCCCTGCTCCCAGATCTTCACTGGCTCCCCAGTGCCCTTGGAATCCAGAGTCTGGCTCCCTGGCCTGGCACGCGATGCCTTGCAGGCTATGGTCCCTCACGCTGGCGCCTCGGCCCGCAGTGCGCCCCGCGCGCTGGCCCGTCGTCAAGGCTGCGGCCCGTCTGCTGTGCAGCGCTGGTCCCCTCGCCCAGGGAGAGCCGTCTCCACAGCCTGTGCCAACGGCCCCCGGGGCAGCCCCGCCCAGCCCGGGAGCACGCCGAGGTGGACAGGGCTCCTTGCCCAGCCAGGCACAGGCAGGAATGGCCGAGGTCCATGAACGTCCCTGTGGGCCTCTGCACCGCCCGGAGGAGGGTCCCGAGTGTCCCTGGGCCTTGGGACCCCCTTCCTAACGGGTGGTCTCCCTGCTGCCGGAGCCCTGAGCTTCCCCTGCCCTGACGCTTCTCTGCTCAGAACCACTGACCTCTCCCCAGCTTGCTTCCGGCCCCCATCAGACACTCTGCCCTTGACCTTTGTGTTGACCTCTAGTGATGGCCCTTCCAGGTGCGGCCCTTCCAGGTGCGGCCCTCAGGTGGACCATTTCTGGGGCCCATGAAGCTCCCCCCAACTGCACACCTGCCCCCCAGCTTGACCCCATCTCTGGGTGGTTCTGGATGTGGAGAGAGGAGAAAAGACAGTCAGAAAGGGCGGGGGAGACTGCAGAGGGAAAGAGGAGGCAGGTGGGGGCGGGGGCGAGAAGCATGAAGAGCTGAGAAAAATGGTGAGGGGGCCCAGAGGACAGCTGGGGCGCGTGGCAGCGGAGGCAGCGCTAAGGTCGGCACCAGACCCGCCGGGCCCACAGCCTTCTGGGGCATCAGGGCCGTGGTCCCCCTTGTGGGGAGCCTCCTGGGTGGCGGGCGGTGGCCTCTAGCCATCAGCTCCTGGAGAAGCTGGGGGGCGAGCAGGGGCCGGGCTGGAAGCTGAGGCCTCCTTGCGGACCCTCTCGGGCTCCTGCAGGGCACACGCGGCCCCCACGGGCGAGCCGGCCTCGGGCCCCTCCGCACGGCCCCTCATCAGCGCCCTTGTTTCCCCAGCTCTCAGCGCATTCAAGGGGGTAATTAGCCTGTCAGCTGGGACCACATTTTCTGAGCAGATGCCGGTGAGAAGTTAGTTGTTCCGGAGCTGGAGTTGCAAATATGCAGACTCTTTCTAAAAAACGCACATTGTCCCTGCTTTCCCCTCTTCTCCAGGCTCCTTTCTTCCAGCTGGTGGTTCGCGGGGAAGGGAGCACAAGGCTGGGCTGAGCGGCTGTGACCACGTGTCCCGCGTTGCTTCCTGCCAGGCAGCGGAGGGGGCGGGCCGGGCAAAGGGGCCGAGTCGAGGCTGCCCTGTGCGACACCCCCCAGCTCTGTGAGGCCCGCAGGGTGCCGGCTGCCCTGCGTTCAACGCCTCCCCCCAGCCCCGAGGGACCAGTCGTGGCAACCCATTTTCAGATGTGAGCTGTCCAGGTCACGCTGTGAACAGGGCCCTCCTTGGGCCTGGGCCTCTCACTCCAGGTTCTCTCCAGAGCCCAGCCCCCTGGGATTTCGGTCAGCGAGGCCCCGGGGCCAGCCTGGCCCCTCCCTGTGGCTCCTGACGCTCAGAGAGAACCAAGACCGATGCACAGGGTGACTGGTGGACTGAATGGAGCCCGAGGAGAGCACCTGCGGGGTGAGGACCCCGTGCGCCGAGCCCGGCCCACCCAGGCGAGAGAACGGACCCTGGGGTCCCGGAGGGGCCGAGAAGACCAAGTGAAAGCCCCGCTGCCGCCAGACCCCACCCCCGTGAGGACCCGGAGTCTTTCCCCGTGAGCACGAGCTGGGGTGGTCGCCACCCGGTCTCGGAGCCGGCTCCCTCTGCCGACGGTCGGGCTCCGGCGCGGGGGTCTCGGTGCTCCCTGTGGCCCCGGGGTCCCGCAGTGCCTTTCTCCCGCCCCGCGCCTCCCGGCGGGGCGATGCTGGAGGGGTTGCGCTGACAGTGGCCGCTCGGCCCTTTGCCCTTCCGTTCCCCCCTCGGCGCCAGGGCAGCGGGAAATGACGCCGTCTCATTGAGCCTCGAGAGCAAAGCGTCCCGGGTGGTTGCTTTGAGCCTAAAGGCAATTTCTACGGCCGGCCAGGGGCCCGTGTCTTGCTGGCACCTGGTCCAGGGCCCAAATTCCACCTGTTCCCCTGCCTCTCCTTTTCCGCCCCTTCCCCAGCGTTTCTGCCTCCTTTTCGGAGCTGCCTTCAACTCTGCTGCGGAACAGCCCGGATCCCCGCTGCTCAGAACAGGAGGTTTTCTGCCTGGCAGTGGGAGGCTGGCATCTTGTTAGAAACAGAGCCGGTGACGGCGTGGGGACGGATGCTACAGGTGCTGGGGAGAACCGCGCTCTGCGCAGCACCAGCTCCCCATCCCCGCGCCCCCTGCCCCCGACGGGGGCCTCGGCCTCCCCGGAAGGGCTGCGGGCTCTGTGGTTACACGGAGGCGCCCGCGGGCAGGGGGCATTGGGACTGTCACTGGGACACCCACAGGGGCTTCAGGATGTCCACCCTGTTGGAAGGCGGCCAGCAAGAGCACGAGGGCAAGGCCGCGCCTCTGTCCTCCCTGCCTCCCGCTGGAGCCTGAGGCCCCACTCGCTCAGCTGCCGTAGCAGAAGAAGAGCCAGGCCCATGGGGCCCGCAGCAGCCTGGTGCTGCCCTGGGCTCCTCCAGGGTCCCGGCTTTCTGGCCTCTCCAGCAGCCTGAGCCGATATGTCTGTCCCGCATTCCCATGGCTCAGCCGGGCAAAGGCTGGGAGGGCTGCGGTGCACGCGCCCCGCAGGACTTGGGGTCGGAGGACAGTTGTGAGGGTCGGTGGGAGGGCTGGGGGGCGGGGGAGAGGGGAGCTGTCCCGGACAGCACCGTGCACGAGGCCTGCCTCCCTGCCCCACGCCTGCCTGCTGGGCTCCTAGGGAACAGGAACGAGGAGACGGCAGGCAACCCCATCTTCTGCCCCCCCACCCAGGACCCACAGGGGCCGGTGCCTGAGCCTGGGGGTGGGGGACCAGGCCGAGGGGCTGCGCTCAGGGCTGACCGTCCTCCCAGGTCGGGTTTCCGCCCCTCGGCCAGCTGGTCTCAACACCTGACTCTCATGCATGTTAACTGTGCACCTGTTATGTGGACGTGTGAGCCCTGGTGAGCAAAGAAGAGAAAACGGAGTGGCTGGGTCACTAGCAGGAGAAGTTTGCAGGAGCAGGTGACCTTGCCTGTCACCATCAGGAGCAGGGGGGAGGGTCGTTCTCCCCGGGGGCACACGGGCGACCACGACCCCCGTGCCTGACCCGGCATCAGTCACAGCCGCCTAGCAGTCCCCAGGGTCACCAGATCAAGTCCAGGCTGCTCAGTTCAGTTCGAGTTTCAGATGGTCAATAAGTCGTTTTCAGTATAAGTATATCCCACTGATATCTGGGTCATACTTGTACTAAAAATATCCATTGGTTATCTGGAACTCAAAATTTCAAATTCCTGTAATTTTATTGCATGAATCTGGCAAGCCTGGCTCCCTCCTTGGGAAAACCAGGAGGAGACTGGGAGAGACGCTGTCCCTTCCGCCCCCAGCCAGCACCGCGGGAGGAGGACCGGGCCGGGCGGTGGCATGGGGCCCTGCAAGGCCTCCTGGAGCTGTCTCAGCCCGTCTGTGGTTCCCGGGGGAGGCTCTGGCCCGTACTCACCACATCTGCACGGGAGGGCTCAAACAGGGCCTCAGCTCCTGGTGGCCCAGCGAGTGAGCGACTGCCACCCGACGTAGCTGAGCTGCTTCTCACATGTCCTGGGAATCACACGACCGCGTGCGTTTCATCGCTGCTTTGGTCGCCGGCTTAGCCGAGTGTTGACTACCTTTGGCCCCGTGGGTCCTTGGCGTCGGGGCCCCGGTGACCTCTTGCGCGCCCAGCCCCGCTCCCCCGCCAGCTTGGAAGGAACACGTGGATACAGGGGTTGGTGGAGGCGTGTCATCAGCTGTGTGACTGGGCGCCAGCGGCCGCCCTTCTCCGGGCCCGGTTTCCAAATCTGAAGGTTGAACTGCGTGCCCGTGGGGTTTCGGCCCCTTCTCAGTGCCGTGGCCATGGGACCGTTGCCAGCCACGCGCTGCATTTGGAGGTGGCTGGGACAAGAGGCCATGAGAGCTTCTTTATGGAGCCAGAGGTCTCGGGCTTTCCCCTCGAGGCCTGGTTGCAGTGTATCAGACCCATCAAGGCCCACAGCTGTTCCCCCCTAGGGCCCAGTTTCCCCCCACCCTGTCTCCTGGGCGGCTGCCTCCTCCCAACTGGGCATGTCCCACCCCAGCGACGCCCGCATCCGTCTGAGCAACGCCCCCCACCCCTAACCATTTGGAAATCAGGCTCCGAAGTTAGGAGAGGAGAGATTAGATATTAATTTAATTTACTCCGGGTTCTAATTGTCTGGGGAGGCTTCTTATGCACCAACATTAATTTATTGCCACTTAGGGCCGGTTATGCTGATTCAAATCCGCTTTAAGTATGAAAATACTGATACCGTGAATCAGATAATATGACGGATGGAGGGCAGCTGAAGAGGCGCGAGCCGTGGGAAGAGCGAACCCCGCCCTCGACGCCTCCAGCCAGGCAGTGGTCCGCAGGCCGGGATGAGGGGACCGCGACCCCGGCTGGAGGGGCCACAGTGGCACCTTCCCTCCAGGGCCTGAGTGTGACTCTTGATCATGTTGTCACCACTGCCACTCCCAGCTTGACACCGGGGGACGGCCTGCCCATCGTCCTGAACTGCCAAGACCTTCCCTCAGTGTGACAGCCCCGGGCCCCGTGCCATCACCTGGGGGCGGTGACCTGCCCACGGTCACCTGAGGGGGGGGCTCAGGTCCTGCCCTGGGCGTGGGGTGATTCTGGGATGTGCAGGGGCGCCCTTAGGTCAACTCAGACCTGCTTTCGAGGGCCAGAGAGCCTGACCCACTGCTGCCCTCAGCTCCATTGCGGTCACCGCATCACCGCTTCGTCCTGGCCATCCTTTTGGGTGTCGCTTGGCACACCTTAGCCAGTGGGTCCTGGCCCAGGGGGCTCACAAGGGGTCCCGGGAAGGTCTGTTCGAAGCGGGCCGGGCGGGGTCAGAAGCCAAGGCCGGGGGGCTGCTCTGGGGTCTGAGCTTCCAGGTCCAGCCTCGTCACGCGGCCGCCACACGCAGTGGCTTCACGTGCAGCCTCAGCCTGGCGGCTCCTCTTGCAGCCTGAATAGGATTCAGCTCCCGCCCCGGGCTGCCTCCCCGTACCTGGCACTGTCTCCCTCCTCCCGGGGCCCTTCCGTCTCCTCCCCGCTGGCCTGTGACTCTAGTCTGATCCTCGGGGGCTTCAGCACCTTGGAGAGCCTGCAGGCCCCCTGGGAAGTCAGTCCCCGGCTGGGAGCGGGGGTGGCCTCTCAGCACGGGCCAGGCAGCTGCCTGCCGTGGGCGCCGGCGGGTCCTCCAGGCCTCCTCTGCTCGTGACACCTCGGCCACATGCCTGCTGTGAGCCTGGTCCTCTGCTAGGTCCCAGGGAGCAGAAGTGGGTCCAATTCCCCGCCTCGAAGGAGGACGAGGAGCTGATCACGAGCGCGAGCAGGAAGGCGTTACAGGGGCTGCGGAGCGCGTGCGGGACCCCAGGGGCCCGAGAAGGCAGGAGGTCTGCATGGGGGCAAGGCTGGCGGGCTGTTCCCACACCAAGGCTGCAGTCAGCTCCCGGGACGGCTGGGGCTGACCCAGCAGCCTGGCAGGTCTAGGGTGGCTGGGGGCACAGAAGCAGGCCTGCGTCCCTCCACCCCACGGGTCCTTGTCGGAGGAGTGAATGAGTGAGTGAAGCAGTGAACCCCATGGAGGGACCGTGGCGAGGACGCTGTCCCATTCGGAGGGACGTCCAAGTCAGGGGCCGTGAGGGCCGGTGGGCCTGCAACTAGACCCGGGTTCAGTGCAGCCAGGTCACCCGCGGACCTGCGGCCATGGGCCAGTGTCTGTGGTCTCTGGTCCTGTTTCCTGCTGGAGTCTGGGTGCTGCCCCTGGGCTGTATCAGCTGTGAGCCTTCTCTGGGCAGAACCTCTGCTCTCCGGCCAGGCTGGTGGAGGGGGTGGGTGCCAGGAGGGGGGGCGTGGGTGTGTGCGGGGGTGGGTAAGCCCTTGCGCAGCTGGGGGCCCATCTGGAGTCACACTGAGATGCTGGTGGGGACAGCAGAGCAGCCAGCCAAGAAGTTCCTGTGAAGGGCTGGCGGGGTCTTGTCCTTGATGGGGCCCGGCTGAGCTGTGTGGCTTTGGGCTGGTCAGCCCACCTCTCTGGGCCTCACTGGCCTCATTTGTCAAGCTGGCCGGGGGATGGGCTTCTCGTGGGTTGGGCCTGGGCCCCAGAGCCCTTGACACTGAATTCCACCTACGAGCAGGCGGTGCCCGGGGCGGGCTGAGCCCTCTGTGTGGGGGCAGCTGGAGCGGCGCCCCCCACTTGCCAGCGGCCCTGACTCATCAGGCGTTGACAGGCTGAGTCACGGTGGGGGGAGGCAGGAGTGGTTCCCAGGCTCCAGGACGCAAGGCTGAAGCACGACTGACAGCACGTCCTGCGCCTGGAGCCTGGGGCTGCGTACTAGTGGTGACACGCCCTGCCCTCTGTGGGGAGTCCCAGGCGGGAGGACCGCTGGGCTTAGTCTCCCACTGCGGGGCTGGGTGGACTGAGGTCCAGGGAGGAGTCCTGGGGAGAGAGGGTGAGGGCCAGACACACGTGCGGCCCGCCGGACCACGCCGGGGACCTGGCCTGGCAGCTACTTCCAGGCGCGGGGCAGGGTCTGGGGCAGGCAGGGGAGGAGAACAGGTCCAGGGCTTGCGCCGCTGCGCCGGTGGGTGACAGCGCGGCGTGGAGATCCGAGAGCGCAGAACGAGGGCCTGGGGTGCAAGGCTTGGGGTGGGCGGCGCGGGCGTCACCACTCTGAAGAAAGATTCCGTCCCCCTTGTCCTCCCCACTCTCCCAGCCCTGCCGTCCCGCGTGCGCAACGGGCGGAGTCGAGCTAGGTGTGTGTTGAAATCTTTTCCGGTTCTAATTGTGTATGACTGGTTGAGTCAGAGCCAGGAGCGTCTAGGTGTGTGCTCCCCCAGTGATCTTGGCAGTCTGGACCTGAGCGAAGGCGGCTGGGAGGGTGGAGGGACAGACGCGGAGACACGTGGACGGGAGATGGTAGGTGGCTGGGAGGATGGGTGGACAGCGGGCGAGTGGACACGGAGGTTAGAAAGGATGAGGGATAGATGGGCGAGCGAGCGGGTCGGGG
>PVHT021183682.1:132607-197167 GCA_004024745.2 Catagonus wagneri
GCGGGAGAGGAGCGGTAGGTGGATATGGATGCTAGTGTGGCGGGTGGGAGCGGCTGGGAGGCCGGGGGGACGGAGGGAGGGTGCGGGGGTGAAAGTGCAGACGGGGGGCGGACGGACGATGCTGGGGGTCTTCCCATCGCTGAGACCCTGTGCCCCCTCGGCCATTAGCAATTCCACGCTCGGCGGGTTACAGGCACAGCACGAGCCCTGGACTGGCAGGTAGAAGCCCTGGGCCTAACTGTCACCGTGTCACGGGGTGACCTTGAGCAAGCCGGCACCCTCTCTGATCTTCAGTCCCCAGTCCGCAGAATGGAGGCCGGGGTCCCTGGCCCCTGCTTCCTTGCGTCGCTGAAACTCTGGGAGCGTCCTGCCCTCTGCCCGCCCTCCCGGGACCAGGGCCACTTCCTCCTCCCTCCTGGGAGCCGCAGACTCGGGGCGCAGCCGCTCAGCCGGCCCGCGGGGAAGGCCCGGCAGGGGCCCTGCTGTGACGCCTTCTGCAGCCGGCCCATGATGCCAGCTTCCCGGCCGGACTTGGACAGGGGCCCGGCCCGGTTTTGAGCTTGCCATTTAAGTGCCACGGGAGGCCGTCTGTGCGCATAACCTCCGCGGCTAAGGACACGGCCCCCTCCAGGGCCCCAGACAGCCACCATCTGGCAGGGGCGGTCAGCGGTGGCTAACCTGATATTGCAATCAGCCTTATTTTGGTAAGACTGAGGTGTCACCTCTCACCTGGGGACACGGTGGGACGCTCCGCCCACCCCCGGCTTACGCCTGTCCTCCTTCCGCGCTGCATCGTCTCATCAGCACGAGGATGCCGCCCACACTGCTTGGTGTCCACAGGACAAGTCAGAAAAAAGAGAACAGTTGCCGCTTTCCTCAGGATGACTCGAGACTGGCAGAGCTGACAACAACGCCAGGCTGCGGCTGAGAGCCCGCGCGGCTCCGGCCGTGGACAGGCTCTGTTCAAGCGCGGATGGGCGACCTTGGCCTCAGCCTCCTTCCGTGCAGGTTGGGGGGCGGGGGACACGGCCCCTTGCGAGGCGGTGAGGACGGAAAGGGTCCGTGCAGGGCCGGCGGGGCCTTGTCCACGGTGACACTTTGTCCCGTTCCTCCAGGCTGTGTGGACGCTGCGAACCATGACCCCGGCCTCTGGCTGGGCCTTGGACCCGGTTCCTAGGCTGCCCTGGGGCCCGGGCCGCAGCGTGGACCATCACAGGCCCAGAGGCCAAGGTGTCTGATGAGAGGGGTTGGGGGCCAGCGGAAGGGCCACATCCTCGACTGGGTGCACCTTCCCGTTTGACAAATGTGTGCGGGAGGTTTCGCGTAAAAGGGATTTCTTAGCTTCAGCTCCTGCGTCCCTGGCCTGAGACGGGAAGGAGGAAGGCAGCGCGGTACACGTGCCTCCTCGGTGCGGGGCCTCTGCTCCAGACGTGGGCGCGGCGGCAGCTGGGGGCAGCCCCCGGAGACGTGTAGGGTCGCAGCCCCGGGGACTCCCAGGGAGGGGACGCCTTTCGTTGTTAGACAGTCAGGACAATGCTCCGAGGGGCCAGGGGCACAGCCAGGCCCATGGTGCCAGGGAGGGGGGCCTCCTGGGGGCCAGTCCCGGCCAGTGAGCTGGGAAGCCGGGGTCAGCGGCCACCATAGGAGAGGGCCACTCTGAAGTCGTGAGGCTGGCCTGGGGGTGGCAGAGGCTGGGGCCTCAGCTGGGCCTGAGTTACTTCTGAAGGGCAGTGGCCGGGGTTGCCAACCAGCCCATGGCTGTGCCAGCCCGGGGCCCCAGGGACCCCCTGCTCCCCTCCCCCCATCCCGGTGGCTGCTCTTGGTGACTCTGGCCCGGCCTTGGCAAAGTCACTTTCCCTCTGGGGGCCTCCACGTCCCCTCTGGAAACTCGGCCCCCCGACTGGTGACAGGCGAGCCAGGGTCCTGAGCGGCAGGTACGGCCCGGACATGCAGGGTTAGAGGTTTGCGGAGCGGAGGGCGGGGTTTTGGGGAGCTCAGCAGGGAGGAGGCCCCGCCGCGGAGCGGGCCGCGTGGCCTTGGGGACGCGGCCCCCCCAGCCCGAGCTTGGGGACCAGCCCAGGCACTGGCTTTATGACCCTTGTCCCCGTGGAAATGAGCCGCTCAGGGCCGGGCCTTGGTGCAGGCTGGGGAGGGGGCTGCCGGGCTCCAAGCGGCGGGTCTGCTTGCCTGCCACCCAGGGGCCCGGGTCTCCGGCGGAGGAGCGGGTGCCGGGCAGGAGGGAGGCCGGGGGCTTCGGCACCGCCTGGAGCGCTTCTCAAGCCCAGGGCCCTGCCCAGGCGAGGCTGCTGGGGCCCAGGGAGGAGCAGGCCTTGTCCAAGGAGACCCCAGCCCAGCCCATCTCCAGATGAGCGGAGCAGCCGCCCACCTGCTTGGCGTGAGCGGGCAGAGGGTCCCAAAGCTGCAGTCACCCTTAGCTGGCTCTCGGGGTCTGGGGGTGACTCCGTGCCCTCTCTCAGCCTCGGAGTCTGACCTGAAGCCTCCTGAGCCCGTCGAGGGAATTGCTGGGGCTCCCCTCATGCCCATCCCCCAGCGACAGGCCCTGCTGGCCCGCTGGGTGGGGTCTGGGGCTGTCCCTGTGCTGGACAGCCCGGCTCACGGCCGGCCTCTGGGTGGCAGTGGTGGCCCAGCTACCTCCGGCAGCCCTGCTCTGCCCCAGGCTTCTGGCTCTTAAGGCCCTGCCTGCCAGGGCTTTTCTGGGGCTGCCCTGCCTCCAGGGGCCAGCAAGGCCAGGGTGTGCGTGTGTGTGTGTGCATGTGTGTGTGCGTGGGTGTGTGTGCGCGCGCGCGCGAGTGTGTGGCTCCATTTGCTAGAGCTTATTGCGGCTCTGGGCCAGAGGGTCTGCACGGCCCGTCCCACGACCGCTCTGTCCGTGAGGTCTCTGCCCTTGGCCCCGATGAAGCTGGTTGAGCACCTGCACCTTGTCCCGTGAGCTTCCCCATCTTTGGCACTGGGCTGTGCCACTGGACACTCAGAGGTCCTCTGAGAGCCAGAGACTCTTGGAGAACAGGCCATGACATCATGCCATGTATGCCTGCGGCCTCAGCTTGGTTGCCTCCCATGACGGGCAGCTCACTACCTCCTGTTCCACGGCAGCCCACTCCATACAGGGACAGTCCTAGGCTGTTTGTGGAACTAAGTGCTACAGGTAAGCACACCTGCTGACCCCCGGGCCCACCCCCGTGGGAGGATCGGACAAGGCAGCCTGTGGTGTGAGCACACTCTTTCCTGCCCTGCTCCCTTTCCACGGTGAGAATTCCGGCCTAAGAGCAAACCACAGGCTTCCCCAGCAGGCCCTGCCTCTCTTCTGACGCCAGCCCTCCAGGCGTTTGTGGACAGTGACCCACTCGGCCTGTCAGAGGGTATGGCCGGAGGGGGGACACTTATCCACGTGCACAGGCTCAGCAAGGGTGCTGCCGTGAGCTGGGCCACCCTGAGGAGCGGAGGGTGCAGAGTCAGGAAGGGAGGCCTTTCCATCTGGAGGCCGGGGTGGCCTTGGGAAAGCGGCTTTTAAGGGGAGGAGTCCGCAGGCAACGTGGTGGGGGGGTGGCCTGGGGCAGCGGGGGGCCTGGGGCGGTGGGCCAAGGCCGTGGGGCCGGGAGGAGGTGAGAGGCAGTGAACTTGGAAGCTGTCTGTTGTGGCTGGGACTCTGAGCTTGTGAGCTGAGGGCACGGGGTCCTGGGGCACGTTCGGGAGTTCGGGCTTTGTCCGGAGGCTGCGGTAACCTGCCGTGCCCAGGGTCCCCTGTTTTCTCGGGGACCTGCTCTGCCTGGGACTCTGGTTCTGGGGGAGATTTCCAGCCTGTTGACAGTGTGGAGCTTTGGCCACTGGGGAGAAGGGACTGGCCAGCGGAGGAGGGGGCCTGGGGTCTTTCTCTTCCTTGCTGCGTGTTTGCTGGCACCCTGGGGTGCCGAGGCCCGGTTCCCCGAGGCTTCCCCACCGCGAGGCACCTGCACCCTCGCTCCCGAAACTCCTCCTCCCCCACTTCCCCTGCTCGGCGTGGTGGCCCTTTCCAGCTGCCGCCGATCTCTGGGTGACGTCTGTGTCCCCAGCTGGCCTCTCAGCTCTTGTCCCATGCGGACACCTGACACTATGTCCTCTCTGAAAGCCCTGAGTGGTTTCTGCATCCTGACCGAAGCCCATCTGATACCTGTCCTCGTCTTCAGCGGGTTTGAGTCGGGTTTGTGCCTCCTGTGGCCACAAGCATCTTCACTTTGTGCCTCTTGAGAGCTGATGAGGAGGAGGAGCGAGGTCAGCCCCTTGGACAGAGGATTTAGGAGGAAAATGCTCTTGTTTCAAGAATGTGACATGATTAGGACAGCAAATCTGGGGATTCGGAGGAGGGCTGCGGGGAGAGCTGGGACCTGCTCCCTGACCTGTTTCTGCCACATAATGAGCCACCCCAACCGGGGCGGCAGGGTGGCAGCAAGAAGACTTCTGTGATGAGCTCAGGGACAGTGACCGTGGCTGGGGAGGGGGCTGGTGGCAGAGATTTCAGAGGCACCTTCCCTCATTCATTCGTTCAACGTATATTCAATTTATGGCTTCCGTGGGCCACCTCTGCCCGACATCAGCTGGCGTTCTGGTTGGTGGGAAGAAACAGACCCAAGGGTGAACTCCTGAGTGTTGAAAGGGTGAGAGAGAGCAGCAGTCTCTGAGACGGGAGCACTAGGAGTGATCCAGGAGGGCTGCCTGGAGGAGAAGACAAGGACAAGTGGATAAGGGGCCAGCCGCTCCAGGAGGAGTGCAGGGAAAGGCATTCTGGGCTGGGGAACAGCATGTGGGGAGGCTCTGGGGTGCCATGTCCGAGCGAGACTGGCGGGGAGGGAGCAATCGTTGCGCACGTTTGAGGATGTTTCCGGGAGCAGGCGCGTGCACTGGAGTCTGCCCGTGGGATGGGGGTTAAATGCAAGCAGTCCGTTTCTCTGGGAGACACGGCCTGGTCTGCACATCCACCTGAGAGGCAAAGCGTGCCGCCTCCCCGTGAGACCGTGTGAAGCTCCGGCAGGGCTCAGGGCCTGTGTCCCCTGGGCCCACAGCTGGATGCAAGAGGACAGCTGTGGGGCTAAAGCCAGAGGGGGCTGCACGGGTCCTGTCCCCCTGCCCCTCCCGCCCCGTTCGGCTCTTGCCTGGGCTCCCAGTGCAAGAGGTGACTTGGGCTGTGGGTTGAGGGCCTGGAGGGGCTTGAGGAGGGAGCCAGCCTGTCACTGAGGGACTGGTTTAGTAGCATGTGTCTGGGGGAGTGAGGCCCTGGACACCTAGCCAGACTTTGCTTCCCTGGGCGGCATGTCCACGGTGCCAGGAGTGCCCGTGCCTGAGGCAGCGTGTGTGTGTGTGTGTGTGTGTGTGTGTGTGTGGTGTGTTCTAGAGCTTCTGTGGCACTGATGTCACCCCAGGGTCCTTCATCAGACCGGGATCTCCTGAGTGTGGCTTTGTCTCTGCCATCAGATCGGGGCTTTCCCGTCTCCCCGTCGCGGGTCACAGGAGTCCCAGGGCGGGGCCACGCCTCCACTCTGCATTCTTGGCCGTATGGGGCCCGATTGCATCATTTCTGTCCAGCCTGGAGTTGGGAGATGAGACGCTGTTTCTAGAATAAGACCCCCATGTCCCCTCCTTGCCTCTTTTTTAATTTTATTTTTCAACTTTCCATTTTCCATGAGCAAATCCGCCTCCTGCTGCCGGTCTCTTGGTTCGATTAGAGCAGTCACTTCTAAGCTTGAAAATACCCAAGTTGAGGGAAGAAGAAAAAGACGGAAAAAAAAAGAAAAAAGGGATGAAAACTCCACCCCACGGTTGTCCTGACGGAAGATTTCCTTATCTCCCAGCCACAGTCTGTGGGTCTGTGAGTGCTTAATAACCAGGCCAATCTTGTCCTCAGCCAGAGAACATGACAGCCTTTCCGGCTGAAAGCCCATTTCAGTGGGACTTTTCCCTGCACGCCTCCCGCTTCCCCCCAGGCTTCAGCCCTGGAGCCTGTCTGCTGTCACCGAGGACACAGACCCCGCGAGGCTAGAGCTGGGGGGGAGTGGGGGGACCTCGATGACCCACTGTGTGCCTGGCTTCCTCCAGGCACTGAGCACACGTGGCCCCTGGTGGCCCCCTCTCAGCTCTGTGGGGAGGGCCTAAGCAGACCCATCTTACAGATGGGGAAACTGAGACTCAGGGAGGGTGGGAGTTCCCAGGGTGCGGCTCCAGGGCCCTTGAGAAGGATGGGAGCCCAGGGCAGAGAGCCTGTCCCTGGCCTTCACTTTTCTCTGGACCTGGTTTCCCCATGTGTACAGTGGACAGGTAGGGGCGACGTGTCAGGATTGGAGGGACCCCATCTGAGCACAGAGCAGGAAGCCTGGGTGCCAGCCTGGGGGCTTCCTGGAGGTACTGTGGAGGGCGTGGCTTCCTGTAGGGGGTGTGGCTTCCTGTAGAGGGCGTGGCTTCCTGTAGAAGGCGTAGTTTCCGACTGAGGGCTGTGGGGGGATGGGGGTTGGGGGTCGTCGGGCCATCAGCTGCTAAAGGAGCTGCCATGGGCGTTGAATGACACTCACTGTCCCTGACCTGGAAGTTACTGAGCCTCTCTGAGCCCCGACTTCCTCATCCGTGCAGTGTAGACAACGACCCCGCGAGGCAGGCTGTGCTGTGGCTAGGCCAGGGTTAACAGAGGCCGGGTGTCCAGGGCACGGGGACCGGGGGGGCTCTCCCGCACTCCTCCGAGTGGAGGCAATTACAAGCGCAATCCCCTGCCAGTCCAGCCTGCTCTCGCCTCGGGAGATTGCTTTCGGTGTCGAAGCGCAGGAAGTGGCCCTCGGCGCTCCTCTCCACTCGCCGGGCGGTTGTCTGCGCTGGACGGTCTGGACTTGAAGTGGAGAGCGGGGACCTTGAGAGGGGCTGGAGGGGCCTTGCAGGAGCGAACCCAGATTGGAAGAGTTCCCAAGATCAGGGCTGAGATTTAGCAAAGATGAGCACGATGAAGGGGGCTGTGGAGAGGAAGGTGGGTGCTCTCCGTCTCCCGGGTGGGGGCTGGGCAGGCGGGCGGGGGCCATGCAGCCTGACCACGTGCGCTCCGCGTAACGCGTGGGGTGGGAAGTCTGGGCGAGGAAGACACACGGGACCCGGGGCACACATTTTAGGGGACCGGAGGTCAGTCCGCGTTTTAGCACCAAGGACAGCGGCCAGGCCCCCCACACCTGGAGGACACTCTGCCTGCTGCCGGCAGCACCGGTCACCACCAGTCCAAGCAAACTGACTTCCTGCTGGTTCTCTAGGCGCAGCCCTCCCAGGCCTGTTGGGGGAGGACAGCTGGACACACGACAAGGAGGGTTCGGGGCTGGGTTGAAGCAGGGTCCTGCGGTGACTCTGAGGGACCGTGCCCACACAGTGGGGGCTCTCTCAGCGAGGGGAGCTCCCAGCAGCTGCAGGGTCTCCTCTGTGTCCCCCTCCCCCACAGCAGCTGGGGGCCCCCTGCCAAGTGGACCTGAGAGGTGCTTCCTGCGCTGCGTGGACAATGGGGGCAGAAGCCCACCAAGTCACTTCGACCCGATCTCATTGGTAGGTGGGGCTTGGGAATGGGGGTGCTGGGTCCAGCCCAGGCCCGATGCGGGAGGCTGTGTGAGCAACGGGGGCTGGGACTGGAGGGAGACCCTCAGCCCCCCAGGAGGAAGGGAAGGGGGGCTTCCTAGGAGGGGGTGGCGCCAGAACCAAGGCTGAAGGAGGAAGAGGATTTGGCGGGTGAGGAAGGCGAGAGTACTCAGGTGTATCTGTAACATTTTCTGGACCATAGTCACCTGCTTCCTAATCAGGGAGAGCCGGCGGGTGGGGTGCGGCTTGGGTCTCCTCTGCTCCCGCCAGTCGGATGGGGGTTTGGTGCTGAAATCCCCGCCCTCAACGTGGTGGTGCTGGGGGTGGGGCACTTGGGAAGGGACTGGGTGGTGCGGGTGGGGCCCTCATAAAGGGGAGCCGTGCCCTAAAGAAGAGGCCTCAGGGAGCCCCCCCTTCCATGGGGGGAGGGGGCCCCGCGAGAGACACGGCCTTCGGACTAGGCGGGGCCTCCCCAGACACAGAGCACCTGCCTCGCGACTTGCGGCCTCCAGCTGTGACAAGCGGGTGCTGTGCAGGCCACATAGTCTGCGGCGTGTTCGTCGTAGCGGCCCGAGCTCGCGGTGTCAGTGGGACTCCCCCCCGAGTTGTCACAGGAAGCTGCTGTTTTCCATCCCTTCCTGCCTGGAGGGGGACCCTGGGGCCTGGGGTCTCCTCTGAGCTGGAGGAAGGTGACGTTACTTTGGTTCCCTCAACAAACCCCCAGAGGGCCGGGAGAGGGGGTGCTGAACCCGGGCCTGGCGGCCTTGACCCTGGCAGCCAGACCCTTGACAGGGGGGTGCCGGCCTGGGCTGGAGCGAACCAGCTACGGCAGGGCGGCCGTCAGCTCCACACTGCTCTGTGACCTTGTCAGGTTCCCTGCCTCTCTGAGCCTCGGATCCTGACGGCGCTCAAGGTCATGCCACATACGTTCCAGGGCCCAGAGAGTGAGGTGAACCCAGGACTCCCCATCAAGGCGAAGGGTTCCCTCCCCTGCTATTCCCCATGACACAGCTCTGGAGTCCGTGTCCCCGAGGGCAGGCTTTCCGGCTGTGGGCGCCAGGTCTGTTGGAGTTTCCTGAGCGGGAGGGGCTTGTGCTGGGGTTTTATGCGCGTGGAACTTGGAGGTATTTTTCACATCATTTCCTACTCGTGTAAAAAATGTCCTGTCTTCTGCTTATCTTGTTTCCTCTCCCTTTGTGCCAAAGATCATCAGGGCATCAAACTGGGGTGCCTCTGTTTGGGGGCGATAAAAGCGAGACGCTGTCCTCGACCTGAATCCCGAGAATTGAGACTCGAGTGAACCAGCCATAGCGACGGCTGCTCTGAAAGCAACAAGACTCATCGCGGGGCGGCCGAGCAGTCTGGTTTGCGGAGCGGGGCGGGATGGGGATGGGGAGAAGTGGGGACCCCGGCTCTGGATCTGGGGACCCCTCGTCTGGCTGGGCCACTGTGCTGGTCCCCCACCTGTGGAATAAAGAGGCCGACAGGTGTCCCGCTCAGACACCTCCCCACGACATCTCTTTTTGAAAAGAGCGTTAATTGTTATAAATAGTGTTCTAATAGCTATGGTAATCAGAAAGGGTCCCTGCCTTGGAAGGGACAGAACTCCGTCCAGACAGCCCCCCGGGGGCCTGTCCTGAATTGCCTGCGCCAGCACCCGCCACCCACCGCACTGCTCGGCTGTTTCAGGCTTCGTCTCATTTTAATTCTTCCTCTTTCAATATGTGACTGTAAAACCTAAGATTCTTTTAAGAAACATAACCATGACATCACTATCGCCCCTAAAATAGCAGCCGCTGCTTAGCATCAAATACCCACCTCTCTGCACATTTCCTTACTGTCTCACATTTTTTTTTTTTTAAGCTCATTAGATTCCAGATCCAAATAAGTTTCAAGCATGAAATTTTCTGGCATTAAGTCCTCTTTTAACCCATGGATTTTCTTTCCTCTCTCTCTCGTTTCCATTAAAATGAAGATGTTGTTGAAACTGACTGACTGTCTGCGGGCTGTCTGCATTCTAGATCTGGCCTGTTGGAGTCTTTGGTTGTGCTTCTGGGACCGGCGGACGGGCCTGGAGCTGGTCAGATCCAGGTCTGAGTTTGGCAGAGCTGCGATGCAGGTGGCCATCGGGCGTGGACGTTTCTGTGATCTTGCTGCTGTGACGATCAGTTCCTACATCCGTTAACTCACTGGAGGAGGCCGGGGAGTGACCTCATGTCTCTGCTCGCACAAAAACCACCACTGAGAGCCAAGGGTGCCCTCCTCAGTCACCTTCTTCCCAGAGGTGCCCAGGGCCAGCACCCTGTGTGCTCCTTCCAGAACTTTCTCCAGGCGTAAGCAAGCACGATGCCACCTGGACATCCAGCTCTGCTCTTTTCTTCCCCAAACCAGTTGGGCCACATTTGATTGATCCGTCGCAAGCCACATTCACTTACAATGATCAGTGATGAGCGTTCTCCGTGTCACTGCACAGAAAGCTATTCAATTTTTATCCACAAACATTTAAGTGTCTCTGAACGATAAGAGCTCTTGAAAACGTCCACCCACAATACCGTTCTCCCACCCAAAGGAAAGAACCGTAATTCCTCCATTTAATCCAATGCCTAATTCCCATGATTAAATTATAAGTGTTTTGTTATGTGCACTCTATGAAAATTATTTTCAGACCAAGTCCACACAGTCAGTTGACGGGTCTCTCAGATCGCCCCTCCATCTCGCCTTCTCTTTTTCCCTTGTGATTTGGTTGCTGAGGACGCCAGGTGTCCTGTCCCGCGGAGGCTCCCAGCCCGGACTCGGCTGGCCCCTTCGGTGTCGTGGCTCTGGTCCCTCTGACCTGGCCTGTGTTTCCCGCACCGGCCGTCAGTGGTTGTCTGTCCATCCAAAGGTGTGCGGTGCTTTCCCATCTCCCTGCAATGTTCTCGCTGTTGGCAGTCACTGCCCATGTCCATCAGTCACCGAAAGGCGGTGACAGAACCCTCTGGCCCCCTCTGCGCCCCTTGGCGGGGGCCGCCTCCCCACACAAGCCCACCTACTGGCCAGCTGATGGTGGCTGGGGACGTGCAGTTGGAGACGGACGACGGGCGGTCAGGGGACAAGCTTGATCCTCTCCCTTTATTTACTAGTTTTCAAAACAGTGAGTTGGTTTCTCGCTTTCTCGACAGTTGTGAGGTTCCTGCCAGCCACAGCCGTTGTGAACTCAGGATTTGAACGTGACGTGTTTCAGTGTGTGGCAGCTGCAAACCTGCAGTGCCACTCAACTGGTCCCATCTTCGGCTTGTGGAAACCTCTTCTGATTGGTTCCCAGCCCTTCCACGTGACCCTGGGCCACCCCGGCTGCCCCTTGCTCTGGGTCCCAGGCTCCCAGCGTCTGGGATCTGCCGCTTCTCCCAGGTGCTCTGGGTCCTTTTAATGAGCCATGACACCACGAGGCTATTTGGTGTGGGGGCCCGAGGACCCCTTTCCTCCTCTCCTCCTCGACTGGTCTTTGCTTCTGAGCCTTTCACGGGGCCATGAAGTTTTCTTCTTTAAAGATTGAAACAGGAGGTCGGCTTCAGGCTTATAGGGTCTGATTTCATTTGCTGACACCGTTCTCTCTACTGTCACATTGACACACTTGGTTCTTTTTTTTTTTTTGTCTTTTTGCCTTTTTTATGTGGAGCCGCACCCGCGGCATACGGAGGTTCCCAGGCTGGGGTCTAACGGGAGCTGTAGCCGCCGGCCTTCGCCACAGCCACAGCAACGCGGGATCCGAGCCGCGTCTGCGACCTACACCACAGCTCACGGCAACGCCGGATCCTTATCCCACCGAGCAAGGCCAGGGATCGAACCCGCAACCTCATGGTTCCTAGTCGGATTCGTTAACCACTGCGCCACGACGGGAACTCCGACACACTTGGTTCTTAATGACATTAGTGTAACCAGGTATTTGTCTGCTCTTTAACCGTCCCGATGTATTAGCGACAATGTGATTATTGAGAATCATGATAGATTTTTCTTTCCCAAACTCTTTCTGTCCTTAGGGTGGAACCCTTGGGAATACACAGCAACGTCACTGTGTTTTAAATTTACTCGCAATGATTTCTCTTCCTGTTGTTATGCTACTGATTCGATTCGCTGTTAGGTTCACTGGTTTTGTTTTGCTTTTAATTTTTAGAGATTGTGTCTGGGAATCTAATTGTGTTGTATAATTACCCAGAATTTTGGCATATTTGGGGAGTTCTCACCTCCTCCCCCGTCCCCTCCATCTTGTCTGTTTCCTTCTTGAGGTACAGACTTTTTTGCCTTCAAGTGTTTGCTCTCAACTCCCATTGTTTCTTAAATACATGCAGATCACGTACGGATTCACATGCCCGAGTCCCGGCTCTCGGGTGAATGGCAGGGCACTCTGCACCTGTTTTTCTCTGGTGCCATATGTTCCCACCCCTCTGTCCCCAGCAGCGCCTGGCGGGACTCAGGCATCCAGGGCGGGGCCCGGTGTTTGTCGGATGGAGGTTACTGGAGGCGCCGCGGAGCGCCGGGGGGGGGGCCCTGCAGCCTCCCTGAGAAGGCAAGGGGGTGCCAGGAGCTAGCGGGCTTGGGAGGAGGCGAAGGAGGAGCGGGGGCACCCATGCAGGTTGCAGACCGGGCTCCATGCACAGCGGGAGAGCTTGGGGATCCGGGCAGAGCGCGGCTCCACTGCTGGCTCCTGGCGAGAGCGCGGTCCCCGGGGTGCAGGGCTTGTGTGCCACTCAGAACCCACGCTCTGCTGGTGACTTGGTCAACCCCGTTGGTGGGAGGAGCAGGGCGAACCCCTCTTCGGTGCTTCAACAGCCCGCTGCCCCGCCCCTGACACACACCGGGGCGTGTCGGTGGGGAGGCATCCGCTGTTTGCTCAGACGGTGCACTTCACCCGTCCGGCCCGCCGCCAGCACGCTTCCCAGAACCCCAGATCCGTCTGGGTTCAAATTCGGACTCTGCCACTTCCTCTGTCTCTAAGGGGCTCCTTGGAGAGTGGGTGCAGGGGCGCGGGGCCCCAAGGGCGGGACTCTTTCCTTTCACGTGGGCAGAGGTGGGGCTGGGCTCTGTTCGCCTGCACCAGCCCCCCCCCCCACCCCCCGCCGTCTGCATGAAGTCCCAAGGGCACCTGCTTCGCTCTGGCCTTTGGGGCTGCATTTGCCCGAGAGGCGTGTGGGGCCAAGGAGAGCGGTGGCGCGGCTGGACGTGCCCCCGGGGAGGGGAGGGTTGTGGGGCTGGGCGAGCATTTCTGTGGGGGTTTGTACAGGATTTCCAGGGCCGCCTCAACCAGGCGCTGCAACCGTGTGGCTTAAACTGCTAGCAGTTGTGTCTCAGTTCCGGGGGCTGGAGTCTGAAATCAAGCTGTGGGGAGGGCCGTCTCCTCCTGCCTCTTCCCGCTCTGGTGGCTCTGGGCGTCCTTGTCACATGCCCTCTGCTTCTTGTGTGCCTGTCTCTGCATCGGCCTTGCTCTCCAGATAAGGACGCCAGTCCCACTGGGTGAAGGGCCAACCTCAATCAGCGTGACATCACTTAACTAATTACTTCTGCCGTGACCTCTTTCCGGAAGGCGTCCCGTTCAGAGGTAGCAGGTGTTAGGGCTTTGGTATATCTTTTGGTGTCACGATTCAGTGCACGACAGAGCGGACCGCGGAGAAGGATAAACCGGGATCCCAGTTTCTGGCCGGGTGACGGGAGTGGGTGGCATGGACAGGGAGGACCAGGGGTGGGTGGGCGGAGGGCTCGAGAGTCCTTCTTCCTTCCTGTTCCTGCCGGGAGGCCGGCCCGCCCTCCCGAGTGCTGGTGAGCGGAAAGAGGCCCGGGAGAAGCGGGGCCCGGCCGGGCTTGCCAGCCGGCCCTTGGGGATGCAGTGGAGCCTGGATGTTTGGGTCGAAATCTCGAACCCTTTCCTCCTTCCTGGAGGGGTGGACCCTGAAAAGCAGGATGGACCCTGAAGTTTAAGGTCAGCCAACCCGGGTGCCCCCTGCACTCTCCCACTAGGAAACTGCTAGAATGGCACGTGCTGGGCCTGACCTCACACCAGACTCTGCGATCGTTGCTCCGGGGGTCTCGGCCCCTTCAGCCTCACAGCATACCTGTGAGTGTGGGCCAGAGACGGGAAGGAGGCTGCCCAGAGTCACACAGTGTGTTAATGACGGAGCCCATCTCTGAACTGCAGCCTGTGCCCAGCCACACTTCGCCTCTCTTTTCTCCACTCCCCTAGGCTCAGGCACACATGACCTCCTGCACGCAGCCCTCCCGGCTTGCGGTCTTTCTTACACAAGCCCCAAGTTTCCATCGTAGTAACTTGCTCCCAGCTCTCCATCCCTGGCTCCCTTCCTCCTCTTTCTCTCTAGAACCCAGTGTTTATCACTGGTCCCAGGAGATATGGGCCCATCCTGTGCCTTTGTAAGGGAAGACCTTCCTGATCCTCACCTCGGCAACTCCTACACAACCCTCAAAGCCCTGCTCCAACAACACCTCCTCTTCAAGCTTCCCTTGACCCCTGGTTGCCTATGTAAAACTAATCCTGCTCCCTAGAGCACAGGCTCTGGCTCAGCCTGCAGCCGACGCCCCTTAGGAGCTGTGTGGCCGTGGGAATCTTCTTGAGCCTCAGTGTCTCCATCTGTAGAATGGGGGTGATAATATAATGCCTCCCAGGGGCTGTCATGGGCATCAGGTGGTTACGGGGTGTTCTGTAGAGCCGAGCACTCAATGAGGGTGGGTTCTAGTAACAGCAATGTGGCTGCGAGCTTGTTTGTCCCTGTGGTCACTGAGCCCAAGCCACACAGACCACGGCATCTCCGGGACAGCACTCTTTCACGTTGTGTCCACAGAGCTGGCCACCTGAGGGTAGCCAGGCCCAGGTCTAGCGTGCTTCCCCTTCCCCAAGGCGCCAGCCTGGGCTGAATGTCCCTGACAGCCAGAGTTGGGGACCAAGAAGTCTGGAAGTCCGCTGCAGTGATCTGCAGACACCCGGCCTCCCACGGGAGGGTTAGGCCATTTAGGGGGACAGAGCTGCTGAGGGCCACCCTGGCTTCTCGGCTGGCAGGCGAGATGAGCCTTGGGAGCCCCGGGGGCTTGCCTTCCACACCTGCAGCTCTGCTCGCTGGTGTGTACAAACACCCCATTACATTTGATTACAAACCATTAGCGCAATTAGGTGAGCCCCTCTCCACGTGCCGGGGCGGGAGCCAGCTGTGCCGGGGGCGGGCTGGAATAGCAAACAGCTTCCTGCAGAGGCGGTGCCGGCTGCGCCGCACTCTCGGGGCTCTCGGATCCCGTCCTCTTGGGCCCCGAGGGGTCCTGGGCTCCAGACTGTGCCGGGGAGGGGGCTGCTCTGGGCCTCTTGGCGCTGGGATGGGAGGCGGGGTGGGCCGGGCTCAGGCGAGGTCACCCGATGGACTTGGACCTCCCGCAGCAGTGCCCTGTGCCAGGAACGCCGACCCTCAGGGTCCTCACCTCCACACCGCTGCGGTTTGAGCTTTTGCTGGGGCGCCGACCCGCGCGCTCTTTAGCAGGATCCCTGGCCTCTGCCCCCCGAGGCCAGCGGCACCCTCCTCCTCCAGCTGTGGCGCCCAGAAACATCCCCACGTTTGCCAGGTGGCCCCTGGAGGGCAGAACGCGGCCTGGACCTTGATCTGGCTTTCAGCCGGACCTTCATGCTGCGACGGTGCTTTGTTTGCTCTGTTGCCTTGTCAGCGCTGTGGCCGCTCCCTCCACCGTGCCCCTCCCTGTCTCTCTTTTATCCTGGCCTGCAGCAGCCTTTGAAGCCCAAACACTTTGTCACCTCTGGCCCTGTCCCCCGCCAGGGTTCCTGAGTCAGAGAGACCCCATGTACCGCCCCTGACCCTGCACGCTGAGCACAGCCCCAGCCTGCTGGACTTAAAAGGGCCTTCTGAGACGCGCACTTGACCAGGAGAAAGAAAAGAGGCCGCTGGCTGTCTGTTCCCGGAGTCGGGAGTGAGTGTGGTTCTTCAGAGCCTGGCAGGAGGCTCCCTCTCTCCTCCGCCCGCCGCCCCCCCCCCCCGGCTCGTGGCGTCCCCTCCCCACGAGCACCCGTCCTGAGCTCAGGACTCTCCTGAGCACCCTTCCAAAATTTCTGCTCCCCTGAAGTCTGGACGCGTCTTCTGGGCGTTGGGGGCTCACAGCCGCTCCCGTCCTGGCGGTATTCAGGACGCGGCTGCCGCTGCCTGCTCATGTGCGGACTTGAACTTGGCCCAGGCTCGGCGGATTGCGTGAGAATACGCACGCGCAGCCTCCCCCGCCCCATCTCCTCATGCTTTGCAGTGTGACTTTGCTGCTTCTCCCATCTGTGGCTGGGGTGACCAGCCTCGTGGCGGGGCTGGGACTGGGGGCTGTGGGGACATGGGATGGTCAGGGGTCCACATGGGAAAACCCCAGGAAAACTAGGCGAGCTGGCCATCCCATTTGTTTCTCCTCTTTCAGATTGGGCTTGGCCTTGAGACTGGTTTCTCCATGTCCAGGAGAACATGGCCAGTGCTGTGCTGGTACAGAACCCTGACACCCCAAACCCTGGGTTTGTGGCGTTGGCCAGTTTCCTGGGTGTAAATCCTCCCACCATGGCTGATTTCAAGCTACGAACAGGATGTCATTGAACTTGGAGTTGGAAAGGGAGGTGCACAGCTGCTCCCTGCTCCTCACTGAGTGTGTGGGAGTGCCCATGCGTATTCTAGAGACTCTAGGCTCCGGGAGCTTCTGCTTGCTCCCTGGGGAGCCTGTGCCCAATGCCAGTGGCCTGCGGGAGGGTGAGCTTGCCCAATGACAGCTACTCCAGACCAGCCCACAGCCAGCTCAGTCCCGTCACACAGGAGGACCCAGCCAAGGCCCCACGCAGCCACTCACTCAATTCAGGGGGAACCCACGGGGACCAGAAGTAGCACGCATCAATCTGCAGACTCACGAACTCTGTTAAATTCCGCTGTGTTAAGCAACTGAACCACTTTAAGCAACTCTTCATTTTTGCAGTTTGTTACACAGCAACAGCTAGCTGATACACAGCTGTTCACGTTCTTTTCCCTTTAGTTGAGTCCCGTGTGTTGTGGCTCTGTTACGCGTGTTGAGTCTAGTTGACATTTAAAACTACTTCTCAACATTAATGCTATGATTCTGCTGGGAGTGGGAGTTACAGCTTACACAGAAAGCAAAGACAGAGCGGTTGGGTTCCCTTTGATTGTGTGAAGCAAATGTTCGTCTTTGAAGAAATGACCACAGGTCTCCATTTCCTTACAGAGCGATGACTAGGTGCTTTATGTGCCTGGAGAGAGGCAATTGCTCTGTTCTGCCCTAAGATGCAGACCAAAATACGCCTAGCACAGGCCGAGCAGCGCAGCTAAAGGCAGAGAAATCCCCAAATGCCTCAGAAGAGATGAAGGTGTTCGCCAGCCAGGGGAGGCTGGCGCGACCGCTTCATGGCCGTGCGGGACTGTCGAGGGGCCCTGTGCTGTAGCTGACAGTGTTTTTTTCTTAGTGTCACATGAAATCATGGTGCTCTTAGAATCAAGGATACCCTCAGTTGGACAAAATAAAGTGTCATCTACATATTCATCTCCGCCACCAGACGAGCAGTCCCGTGCAGGCCCTTGGTTCATTACTCTGCTGCGGCTGTGTTGATATTTTAATTTTAAAGCAAGGGCCCCCTCTCTGCGTTTTGCACTGGGCCCTGCAAGTTAAAGGCTGGTTCAAATACTCAGGTCCCCCAGGAGGCTTATATCAGGACCGGAGTTAGATCCGGGCTCTGGGTTCAGACCCCTGGTCGGCCGTGTGAACCGAGGCTTGTTGCTCAGGACTAATTACACGCCAGATGTCAGGGCTGGGCGGCCTCAGGGGCTTGCCCGGGCCTGGCCGACAGTGTGTGCCTCGTCTCCAGCGGCTTTTCCCTCCAGCGGAATGTAAATGGCTCACCCCAGGCTGAGGCTTGTGCCGTTGTCGTCACCACCGTTCGTGTCCTCAGCCGTGGACGTGAGTATCCTGGGCCCAGAGGAGGGCTCACGGGTCCTTGAACTTGACCACAGGTCCTGCCATGGGCTGCCGGTTTCCCTCTCGTCCCCCGGGTGGCACCAGCGCTGCCGACCTGCCTGGGGCTTTTCTGGCCCCGCCCCAGGGTCCAGACGCCAGCTCTTCTGGGGAGCAGGGGCGAAGGGCTGACCTTGAACCGGATGGAAGGTGGAGAGCTCTAGGAGACGTTTTTTTCTAAAATGGAACTGGCTGTCCAGACAACCGCTTATTAGCTTTTTGGGGCAAGGGAGAGCTATTTCAGGCCCCACATCAAAAAAGCGTTTTCCTTTAAGAGCGTCTCCTGAACTTCTCACACTGCCTTGGCTGCGAGGCGCGGGGGGCAGGCAGAGCAGCTCCCTGCCCGGGCCTGGGAGGACAACGGCCGAAGCGCCAGGGGCCACCGTGGGAGACGCGGCAACCTGCAGAGGGCTCCGAGGCCTGGCACGAGCCTGCACTGCCCACACTGTGGCCAGCGGGGAGAGGGCTGAGCCTGGTCGCCCACGTCCGCCTTCCCTGCCCTGGGCACAGATTCTTCAGAGGGCCAGGGGTTGGGCTTCATGTTTACGGTGGGGGTCAGGGCCCAGCCTCGGATCGGAGTCAGGGCTCAGTCTGTAACGATGATTAGGGCTCAGGGGTGGCTTCTGGGGGGTGGGAGGAGTTTCCCCTGCGGCGCTCATGGCGCTCAGCTTCCTGCAGGCCGGGCGGCTGTGCGAGGACAGGGGCCCAGGAGGGTTCTGGAGCATCCACGGAGCCGGTGGTGTGTCTGCAGAGCCATTTACTCCCGGCCGGTTCCTGCTCCTCCCTCTCCTCGCCCAGCTAATGGTTTTGGGCAGAGCTGGGCAGGCCGCGGGGTGGGGGGACGGGGGAAGGGGGCGTGCGGTGGGGGGACTGCCCTTTCAGTGGGACGCAGAGCCGTGGCGCCCTCCCAGACGCGGGCAGGCAGGCGGGTTTCCCCTTCTGTTCTCGGGCATCGACTGTGGGATCTGGACAATGGGCCCTCCCAGGGCAGGAGACGGCACGGCCCCGGTCCCCACCCTAGCAGCCCCTCCTGTTGACACATCCCGCCCCCTTCTTCCGCTCTTTGCTGTGACGCTCACGTTATGCCTCTTTATGAAAACTGTTAAAGGAAAACGCGAAAGCTAGAAGGAGCGGACGTCTGTGGAGGGCGGAGCCTTCCGGGGTTGGGTCCGAAGCTCTCCTTCCCCTAAACCTGGGCAGCCTCGGAAGGGCCTCCTTTTGTGCAGGTGGATTTCTGCCTCGGAGTCCGCATGACGCTCACTTTGCAGAAGGCCCAGGACCCGGTGCTTCTGAGTACCGCGTCCGCGGTTCCACTCTCTGTGACTTCAGTTACTTGTGGTTGACAGCAGTGCAAGAATATTACATGGAAAGTTCCAGAAATAAAGTTTCATGCTGCGGGTGTGCTGAGTAGCATGAGGAACTCTCACTGTCTCTGTCCCTCTCAGTGTGACGTGATCATCCCTTTGTCCACCGTGTCCGTACCGTGTACACTACACCCCGCCCACGGCGAGTATGGGAAAAACATGCTGCCCGTACATGGCACTCGGCATTACCCACGGTTTCAGGCGTCCGCTGCGTGTTCTGGACCGCATCGCCGCAGGTGACGGGGGAGGGAGGGCGACTGCTGCGGTGGCAGTGGACACACCGCAGGACTTGCCACGACTCAGGCACGCTTTAGGGCTTGGGGCCCGTGGATGTAACAGGCTCTCACAGCATCCTCCGAGGCAGGAGGGCCTGACTTGTTCTCCTCCTTCTGCAGATGAGGAAACTAAAGCACCAGCCACCTGGGCTGCAGCCTGAGCAGAGGAAGCGGCTCCTCGGTGGAGGAAGCACAAGGCGCGGCAGGTGCCCGACCCCAGACCCGGTGCCTGGCGGCGAAGGGCCAGGCAGCCCTGTTTTGAGCCTGCCCTGCTCCTCGCCGCAGATACAGTCCTGGGCCCCTCAGTTCCCTCCATGTTAAAATGGGCATCAGGGAGCTCCTGTCGTGGCTGAGCAGGTTACGAACCCGACTGGTATCCATGAGGATGCAGGTTTGATTCCTGGCCTCGCTCAGCATTGCCGTGAGCTGTGGTGAAAGTCCCAGATGCGGCTCAGACCCCACATTGCTGTGGCCATGGTTTAGGCTGTCAGCTACAGCTCCGTTTGAACCTTTAGCCTGGGAACTTCCATATGCTGCAGGTGTGGCCGTAAAAAGCTAAATAAATAAGTAAATAAGTAAACAAATACAATAGGCATCGGCATCTCGTCCGTGGTCACGAGTTGTCCTGATGAACCAATGAGGTGACCGATTCAGAGGTGTCCTGAAGGCTCTGAAGAGCAGCCCAGGGTCAGGCTGGCCTCTGAAAAGCCGGGAGAGGAGGAGGTGCGTTTTCATTGAGCACTTTAGCTGTTTGTCAGTTTTATCGATCATTTCAAAGAACTAGCTTTTTGTCTCATTGATTTTCCCAGTTGTTTTCCTGCTTTCGGTTTCATTGACTACAGCCTTTATCTTTATTTTTATTACTTCCCTGTCCTTGCTTTCTCCACTTTATTCACTTTCCTTTTTCTAGGTTCTTGAGGCAGGAGCTTGATTATTGATTTGAAACTTTTCATCTGTTCTAATGTAAGCACTTAGTACTATAAAATGCCCTCTCAGCACTGCTTTAGCTGTGTCCCACAGATCTTGGTTTGTTGTATTTTCACTTTGATTTGGTCCAGTTGTCTTTATTTCCTGAGGTTTCCCCTTTGATGCATGGACTAAGTTGTCTGGAAATTTTCCTGTTATTTATTTCTAGTTGGATCCTGTCATGATGGAGATAGCACTACAATTTCAATTATTTTTATTTGTTTCACGGCCCAGGGAATGGCTTCTCTTGTATATGTTCTGTGTATCTGTTGAAAAGAAAGAGTATCTGTTGTGGTTGGGTGGCTCGTTCAATCAACGTTGTTAGATCCTGGGGGTTGAGGTTATTGTTGAATTCTATTTCCTCACTTATTTTTCCATCTAGTCATATTCTCGGGAGAGGAGTGTTGAAGTCTCCAAATATGCTTGTGGGTTTGTCTGTTTCTCCCTTATGTTCTCTCCATTGTTTTCTTCACATATTTTGGAGCTCTAATGTTGTCCTCATACATTTAGGATTGCTATATATTACAGATGGATTTACACTAACACAAGAACTCTTGCTTTTTTTCGATTAATGTTTGCCCGCTATACCTTTTCCCATCCTTTTACTTTCAATCCCCCTATATCATTATAACTAAAGTGAGTTTCTCATACACATCATATAGTTCAGATATGTTGTTTCATCTACTCTCTCAATCTCTGTCTTTTTATTGGTGTATTTAGGCCATTTATATATAATGTAATTGTTGATATGTTAGGGCTTAAAAAGGGATTTTTTGCTTTCCATTTGTTCTTTCTGATTTTTATCTCTTTTCTTTTCCCTACCTTTCTGTAGGAACCTGAACAGTTTTTCTTGTAGACTTCCATTTTGATCGACCCTCAGTGTTTTTGAGTGCATCTCTTTGTGTAGTGGCTGCTCTAGGTATCACATTACATGTACTGACTCATCAGGGTCTGCTGGTGTCCTCACTTCACCAGATCAAGTAAAGTATAGAAAACTTACTTTCCTTTATGTCCTCATTTGTAACATAATAAAGTATTTTCTGCATGCAAATTTGGAACCTCAGACAGTCTTATACTATTTGCTTCAACTGTCAAATGTAGCTTAGGAAATTTAGGAGGAGAAGGAAGATGTATTACATTTAGCCACCTTTTTATTTTTTCTATTCTTTCTTCCTTCTTGATGGTCCACAATTCCTTGTTTTATTGTTTCCTTTCTTTCTAGAGTAATACCTTTTGCCATCTCTAAGTGTAGGTTTGCTCACAAGACAAATTCTCTGTTTTCCCTCCTCTGAGAATTTCTTGATTTTCCTTTTACTCCTGAATGATGTTTTTCTGGCTATATAATTCTTGTTTGGCAGTTCTTTTATTTCAGTACTTGAAACATGTTTTATTACTTCCTTCCACCCTCCATGATTCTTGATGAGAAATTCACTCTTGTTCCTATTGTTTTTCTCCTGTGGGTAAAGGGTTGTTCTTCTCTGGTTGCTTTCAAGATTTTTTGTTTTTTGTGGTTTTCAGAAGTTTGGCAATGACATCTCTTTGTGTAAATTCCCTTGGCTTTCCTGTTTGGGGCTCACTCACCTTCTTAAATCTGTATATGTCTTGAAGAATTTGGGCAGTTTTTAGTAATTCTTTCTTTAGGAACATTATCCAGCTCCTCCGTCTTTCTCTCTTTTTCTGGGACTCTGATTATAGGAATCTTTGTTGTCAGGACACAGGTACCAAAGGCTCTACTAGTCTTCAGATTTGGTAATTATTATTCCGTCTTTAAGTTCATGGATTCTTCCTTTTGTTCCTCCATTCTGCTGTTGAGATCATCCACCAAAGTTTTTTTTTTTTTAATTCAGTTACTGTATTTTCCAGTTCTAAAATTTCAATTTTGTTTCTTTATATCTTCTATTTCTTTGCTGATATTTCTTATTTTTTTTTGCTTGTTACAAGTTTTTCACAGTTGTTAGTGGAGCATTTTATGATGGCTGCTTTAAGCTCTGTGTCAGATGATTCTAATTTCTCTGTCATCTCAGTGTTGGCACCTATTGATTGTCTTTTATTGTTCATTTGAGATATTCCTGCTCTTGGCATGGTGAGTACTTTTCACTTGAAACCTGGATATTTTGGGTATTATGGTATAGACTTTTGTTCTTATTTAAAACTGTTGTAACTTACTTCTGACACAGTTATAGGAGAAGGGGGTACTTATTCCTTATTACCAGGGAGACAAGTCCAGAGGTTACTTAAAGTCCGTCTCCAAGTCTCTCTCCATCACCCCTCTCCTTTCTGCTTCATCACCCCTCCCCTTCCCATTGATCAGTCTGATCATCTATGACCTTGGCTGGGCCTCTCTTCTCTGCCTGCCTCTGGGGGTCAGGGTGACAGTAGCAGGCTCAATCTCCTCAGGGGAGTGGGTTAGCCCGGGAGTGGGTGTTATGGGGACAGCAGGCTCCAACGGTGGCCCTCTGACCAGAGCTCTAGGCTCTGGAGGCCTTTAATGGGGTGCAGGTCCTGGCTGCCATTTTCCTAGTGCGGTGGTAAGGAGTTTGACTGAACCCATCCCAACCCAGCCCAGCTCACTTTACTCATCTTCCGAAACTTCCCAGACACCTCTCCTAGGTATGAGCTGCAGTAGATTTACAAGAAGAGGGAGCAGTATGAACTTGAGGGGTGTTACCAAGAATAGGATGATAAGAGAAACCACAGCTTCCCTCTCCCTGACCTCAAAAATGGGCTCCGTACCTGGGGGTCACAGAGGCCTTCCATCATTATCATGACCGTCATCTCCATCAACACTGCCATCATCACCGTCATCTCTGTCATCACCACCACTGTCACCAGCACCGTGGTCATGAGCGTTGTCACCATCATCACAACAGCAAAGCAGCAGCAATGACAGCAGAAGCATTCGTCTAGTACTTAGCTTATTTCATTTCACCACAACTCTGGGGGATGAGTTATCTTTAGTTTTTCAGATGAGAAAACCCAAACTCAGAGAAGTTAATTAACTTTCCTGACCTCACACAACTAGCTAGCAGTAGAGCCAGGATTCATCTGGTCTATCTGGTGCCAAAGACTTGGCCCAGTAGGAGCTGGTAGTTGAGGCCCTGAGGGCCTGGAGAGTGAGGGCTCTGTCCCCTGTGTATGCTCTCCACACTGGGGCCACTCTTACCCTGGGCCTGTGCTTGGTCCTGGAGCCTGACCCTACACACACACACGCACAGGCAGAGAGGAAGGGGATCAGGCTTTTCCAAGTAGGGCTGGCCAGAGCTCGCCTTTGGCTCCCTGCCAGCTTGGCTGTCCTGCATTCCTGCCACCTTCACTGCCCATGTGTGCAGAAGTGCCCTTGTTTCCTGGAGGCTGTGCGGCCATGTGCACTTAGAGCTCGTGCCCTTTGTCTTCCATTTATTTCACTCCCTTAAATGCTCCACTTTTTCGGCACATAATGAGCACAAGGACCCCGTCCCCTTGTATATGGCGCAGAATGGAGCTGCTCAGAGGAGCAGCGGGGCTGCCTGGGTAGGGGAGGGTTCTCAGCTCTACGTCCGCAATGCGAGGAAGCAAGTCCCTCTTTGTGTCCCAGTGTGAAATCTCAGTGAAGATGGCTCATGGCCTCCTCTAGGCCACGGGATGTGCCCAACGTGCCAGGGGCAGGATGGCTAGCTGTCTATCCTGGGTCCCCTGTAAGGATGGGAGTGGACACATGACCAGCAGCCCCACCTGGACCAGATGGAGGAGAAAGTGTGTGCCCACAGGGCGGACAGACCTGGACTCAGGTCCTGGCGCAATGATTTATGACAACAGGACAACAAGGTGAATGTCTTCACATGTCGAGCCTCACTTCCTCCACTTTCAGAGTAAGAGGAACAGTGACCACGCCAGGGGCTGTGGTGAGGACACAGCGCCTGGCCCGGGTGAAGGGCTCTGAGCAGTGTCTGGCCCACGGTAGGTTCTGCCACCTGCAACCACCCCCTCTTGGCTTCTCCTGCACCTTCACCGAAGCACGAAGGGTCAAACCAGGGTGACCTCTCGGGCCCCTTACAAAGGGCAGGTGTGCAGTCCTCTCGCCCATGTTTGTAAGGTCAGCCTCCAGAGCTTGCCACCGAGGGCCACCGGCAGGCCTGCAGCTCCTGGGAGCCAGAACGCTCCAGAGAGCCCGGGCAGGGGCCTGTGAATATTTCTTCGTGAAGTCCTGGAGGCACAGGCAGCCTTGCGCCCAGTCCCTCCGTCTCGGTGACTTATGTCTCCACCTCCCCGCCGGTCAACAGGGGGCGCTCTAAGGGCCGCCACTGCTAAGCAGCTTGCGGCGGCAGAAAGAGAAAATTACAGCGGATGACGTTTGTCCCACACGTCCCCTCCCAGGATCCTTTCTCGCCCGTTCAGCCGACCGGGCCCCCATGTGACAGAGGTGCGGAGGCAGTGGTGACCCGTGGCTTCCAGGAAGGAAATGGACGCGTCCGATGGCCTCATGGCTCTCGATGACTTAGGTACCTGGCTCCACCTCACCCCACATCCCTCCTCCACGCCCGGGAGGGGAAGCGTTAAGGAGCCCCGTGCCCCTCGTGTTGCTCCCCTGCCTAGAACCTTCTGGGCCACGCCCAGTCCTCCCGGGAGAGCCCTCTGCCCAACCTCTGCAGCAGGAGCAGGTCTGCGATCTATCAGCCTTGCTCTGGCCTCGGCCGCTGTGCTCCTGGTCACGTCACACTCTGAGCCCCAGTTTCCTTGTTCGTGCACGGTGGGTGGCAGGGGGTGGCAGGGGGTGGCAGGGGCTGGCAGGCTTCTCCCGTAGAAACGCACACGGCTCCATCTGTGGACTCCAAGCCGTTTGTCCACGGCTAGCACATGTGCTGTTGGCTCCTGGGATTGTCCCCCAGACCCAGGATGAAGGGCTGTTGCCCTGTTTCCAGAGGGAAGGGCTGACCCTCCGGAGGTCTGAGTGTCCCCTGGAGTCTTGGAGGTGAGCTCCAAAGTCTGCGCCAAGACTGAGGCTGTGCCCGTGCCAGGCCGGGCGCCCGGGAGGAAGCGTGCTCGGGTAGGGCTGCAGGAGGGGGAGAGGTTGGCGGGCCCAGTGTCTGGAGACAGTCCAGGTGGCCCCTGAGTAGAGTCTCGGCTGTGCCTGCTCCTGGACCCAACGCCTGGGACAGAGTGGCTGCTGGTTGGCTGTCCTCTGGACCCCCGTTCCAGTCTCCAAGCTCCAGGCAGCTTTTTGGGTGACTTCATGCGCGGAGCTGTCTAGCTTGTTCCTGTTCCTGGGCCCTAGGCTCTGGGATAAAGGGTTAGGGTCCCCGTGGCTGCCTTGTGGTGGGACGGGGGAGACTGGGCTTGCCTTGGAGGGAGCTTGGGGCCGTGCAGGGGTGCGCGGCTGTCAGCGGAGGCTCAGAGTCCTTAGGGCAGGCGGCTCCTGCAAACCCACCCACCGAAACAAGGCCAGCCCGATTCAGAGCTGCGCACCGCTTCCCGCTGCGGCGTCCCATGCACGGCTTTCATTCTCTGCATGGTGACAGGCTCTGAGCCGAGGCCGTGGTGGGCAAAACGAACGTGTGGGAGCCACGAGTGTGTGGGCTGCCTTCTCGGACCCTCAGTCTGAAAGGAGGACAGTGCCCGAGGTCACGTTTTGGTCTCTGTATTAACGTCATTGCCTGTGCACGCGCTCCAGCGACTCAGCTACCTACTGGTGGGTGCACGCACGCCTCTAAGTGCAAGCCTGTGCGTGCGCTTGCGCATCGTCTGCTTTCCCTCTGAGAGTGTGAACCCCGGGTCACTTCCAGCCCAGCATGGCTTTTCTTTGTCTCCATCCCTTTGTCACAAAAAAAAAAAAAAGACTCCAAAGATCTACTCAATAAATAAACCCCAAAAGAAAAATGGGCAAAGATGCGAGCAAGTCAGTTCCCCCACCAAGGGACTAAAAACCTTCAAGAGCCACTGGGGCCCTGCCTCCAATTCTGTGTTTAATCAACCACGAGACATCTTTGCTTTATCGCTTCTCCTAATTGAGGGGGTGCAGGGGCTGGCGAGGCGCGGGGACAGAGGCCCCCAAGCTCTGAGGGCAGGGGGGCCGCTGGACAGAAGATCCTGGCAGGCCACTGGGCACCGTGCCACGGAAGATTTAAAATGCTCGTGTCCTTCGACCCGGGGATCGCCTCCCAGGGGTGGACGGGAGCAAACCCGGGGGGGGCCTAGGATGCTCTTGCCGAGCTTCTGCAGACTATGAGCCGCCGTGCAGCGCATGGCGGGGACGAACTCCATGCCCACTGGCGGAGGGGCGGTGGAGCGGAGGGTGGCACGTCCGCGGACCCCCAGGCAGCTACGAGATGATGCGGATTTGAGTTTGTTGATGCAGAAAGATGTCCGTGGTGAGAGGTACTGCATGTAAGCAGGCAGCATGTCCCAAATGGAGCCACTTGGTAAAACCCTCTCGCTCCCCATCAGCCTGGCTGTCCAGCTCTCCAGCTCTGAACAAGAATAATGTGGAACACAGAGCTTAAAAACCTATTTACTGGCGTTTTAATAGCTCCACGAGATGAGATTGCCCGTCATTTTCTTTCACTTCATCATTCCTTTAGGTGTTGTCTTAGTTTTTTTTTTTATGTGATGATTTTTGCAGTCAATGCTTATTACTTTAATAAGAGTGAAATGTAATCTTTATGTTTTTAAGGGATTTTTCTGTTCTCCCTGCTGAAGGCAGGGGCCCAGTCCCCAGAATGCCCACTGACTCTCCATAAATGAGGGAAAGTCTATTTATAACACTTCCTTTTTTTTATCTCTCTTTTTTATGGCCACACCCGCAGCATATGGAGGTTCCCAGGCTAGGGGTCGAATCAGAGCTGCAGCTGCCGGCCTACACCACAGCCACTGCAACGCCAGATCCGAGCCACATCTGTGACCTACGCCACAGCTTTTGGCAACTCGGGATCCTTAACTCACTGAGCGAGGCCAGGGATCAAACCCACCTCTTCACAGAGACAATGCTGAGTCCTTAATATGTTCCACACAGGAACCCCCTTTGACACTTCTTGAGCGCTTCCTGGGCTGGGCGCTGCACTGGATGTGTTCATGCAGTCCCACAGACCCCAGACAGCAGCTCTGTGAAGTCATGGTTATCACCCACATTTCATTGAAAAGACAACTATGGATCAGAGAGGGTAAGTGGCCTGCCCAAGGTCACACAGCTAGGACTCCAGCCACGTGGGAAGGAGGTACGTGGAGGAGGGGTGTTGCTTTTCCCTGGGGCGAGGAATGGCTAGTCCCTGAGTGATGTGTCACCACTAAGCCGAGGCTTGCGGGTTGGCCCAGGTGGTGTGGCTGGGGAGGAGTCCTGGCTGCGTGTGAAGGTCAGCGGGAAGAAAGAGGTGAATGGTGGGCCTGGGCCGAGGCGGGGCGGGAAGGATGGAGGTGGAGACCGGGCCCTGGCCTTGTGGGGCGTGGAAGTGAGCTGTGTCCGAAAGATGAGTCCCCACACTCCTAGGGGGTGATTTCTGCCAGACCAATCCCCGGTCTGTGGAAGGATGGTGGGAGGGGCTATGAGCAGGTGGGAGGGGATGGCGGTGGGAGGGGCTACGAGCAGGTGGGAGGGGATGGCGGTGGGAGGGGCTATGAGCGGGAATAAGGGTGTGTGCCAGGTGCTGTGGCTGGTGGGCTACGGCTGGGGTGCGCGGCTTGCATGGCGACTGCAGAAGTTCACAGGTGCTCTGCCAAGTGGATTAGCCTGTACTGGCCATTTAATCTCTAACATCCCTATGAAGGAGATAATGCCGCTATAACTGTTTCACAAATGAGGGGACTTGAGGCCCAGAGAGGCTGAGAGACTGGCCTGAAGCCACACAGCTTGCAGGAGGCTGCTACGCACTGGATGTTTGTGTGCCCCAGTCAGGAAGCCCTCCTCCCCGGGGCGATTCTGCCCTTATTCAGATCTCAGTTTTGGGTTCCAAGATGAGGGCCTTCTTGGCTGTGGCATTTTCTCAGACTGTCTTTTCCTTTTGAGGACCTTGACTGTTTTGAGGAATTCAGGTATTTTGCAGAATTTGCCTGATTTTTTTTTCGCAGTTAGATGGATGAGGAAGAATACAAGAAAAGTGCCATTCTCATTGCATTGTATCCATAACACATGCTGTCAGCATGATTTTTGACCTTGAAGGTTGACTTTAGTCACAGGCTGAGGCAGAGTTTGTCAGGTTTTCCAGTGAAAGTCCCCTCCCCACCCTCCTTTCCAATCTGTGTGCTTTGGAAGGAAGTCACTTTGCACAGCCCATGCCTAAAGAGTGGGGGTTCTGCTCCCCTCCTTGAGGGCGGAGTAGCTACAAACATTATTTGGGGTTTTTTTACGTGGGAGCTTAGTCTGTTCTTACTTCCTTATTTATCCAATTTAGGTCAGTATGGACTCAAGCATAATCTGTTTATTCTTTGGGTTCTAATCCATTACCACTTAGCTCTTATTGCTGAAGTTGCCCCAGGAGGAGCCCGGGGCGTCTGTGGGTGTCTGGGACGGCCAGCGGGGGAGGGGCCTGGGGAACCAGGCTGCGGCCACAGGTCTGAAGCACGCCCAGCAGGTCACTAAGTTCACGGGAGCCTGGCAGGGCTTTGAGCAGGGTGAGGTCGTGATCTGATGGAGACTGGAGAAGGCCCTGCTCGGCAGGCCAAGTGGATGAGACAGGCTTCCCGAGGCTGCTGCCACCGGCGGGGGAGAGCTGGCCGTCGGGGTGAGGTCGGCCTGGTGGAGGTGTCCGCCTTGAGGGCTCTGTGCTGCCTGGACACGACCAAAGAGCCTCCCTCAGGCTCCCCTCGGCCCCAGGACCTTTGCACTTGCTCTTCTCCCATGCTGCCTTCCCGTCCTCAGGTCACGGTTCAGGCCAGTCTCCTGCTCTCTCGACCTCAGCTCTCGTCTCAGTCCCAGAAGTGGTCTCTTGCCAGCTTCCCCTGTCGCTGCCCACTCTGGGATGGTGACAGCTCACTGGGGAGAGGACAGCGCTGATGCTGGCAGGGACGATCCGGGGCTGCTGGTCACCCCAAAACCACCCGAGCGCTAAGACAAAAGGCACACGCACTCACTCACAGGGGTAGGGAGGCCCAGGTTTGATTCCAGGTCACAGGAGCCAGCGGCCTGGTGGGGTCAAGGCTCGCGGAAGCGGCCTTGTTATTCAAAGGGACATCTTGCTGAAGCTGCGTTTGGACCTCGGAGGAAGAGGCCAGATCTGCGCTTTATCACCTCTCAACGGCCGCTCCCTCCCAGCGCCCTGCTGCTCTCAGCTCCTAGTCCTCCAAATTCGCTCTCTAAGCCTCTTAAAGGGCACATCCGGGGTCCCGCTCAGACTGAGGGCCCCGGGAGTTTCAGAACTTAATTCACACGTGGGAGCCACACTCATCGTGTAGGCCACCCCCTCCCATTTTACGGATGGGGGACTGAGGCCTGGCTTTCAGGTCCCCAGCATCTGCCCTGCTCTGGGGTCGGCCCCTCAGGCCCCAGACGGGCGGTGCGTGTGGGGCTGGGTGGCCGCGAGGGTGTGCTGGCCCCCGCCCCGGCCCATGGAGCCCCCTCAGTCTCCCTCCAGGGCGGAGACACCGGCCCAGAGACAGTGGGAAAGTCAGCAGGGGACGCAGGGACCAGGGCAGGAGGTGGGGACGGGGCATTTCAGCGCGCTGGAAATTCTATGGACCCCTTCCTCGAGCGTCACCCCGTTCAATCCCTCGACGACCCTATCCCCGCCCATCTGCTCACCTTCCGTCCAGCATTTACTGCGCACCTGCTGTGCATCAGGTACTGTTCTAGGTGCCGGGAACACAGTGCGAGTGAAACTCCCTGTCCTCAGACCGCACACCTGGTGCGGGGAGACGGACCCCGGGGCCGTGACGAACAGCGTAAGGGAGGGAAGCCTGTCTCCCTCATCCTTACGGCCGCTCTGCGTTTCGGAGGCGAGCGAGCCGTAGGGGCCTGGCTGGTCCTGCAGACAACGGGCCAGCTCTCAGGCCACCAGGAGCTGACGCCTCGATGCCCGGCCTGGAGGTCTCTGGGGGGCACTGAGCCCCCGTCCTACACAGTGTTCCTGAGGCGGGAGCAGCCCTGCCAAGACCCTCCTGCAGCCCCCGGGCCTCGGCTCCCGGCACCCGTTCGCCCCATCGGGAGCGAGCTATAGCCCAGCCTGCTGCTGGCCGGCGTGATCAGGGATGTGGGAGCCTAATCACCAAATGTCCTGCGTGATTAACTAGGAAATTAATAGGCCGAGCACTGCCTCTCCACCGGGAGAGCGTCTCAAAGCCCATAAACATACTGGAACCCAAATGCCGCCGCGAGGCTTTGCTCCATCCCCCTCCATCCATCAGCTCTGGGCGATGTACGAGCCTCCTCTTCGTGCCAGGGCCTCAGCCCGGAAGCGAGGACTGGGTCTCAGCGCCCAGCCTGCTGCCGCTGTCACTGCACGTCCGCAGGCTGGAGGGGATCGGGCCCGCCCCCCTCGCAGCCCCCCAGGATGCACGCGCTGGACGAGCCTGTCGCCTGCGCTCCTCAGCTTCCCCGTGTGCGCAGTGGAGGTGGCAGCGCCCCGAGCGGGCCTGGGCCGAAGGTCAGACTGGACGATGCCGTCGCGTGGGCCTCTCCTCCTCCGCCGGCCTGCGACCCGCCCTCCGCAGGGCTCCGCTGACCTGGCGACTCGAGTCTGAGGCTTTGGGCCTGCGTTCTGCAGGGCGGTCAGGGGCCTCCAGCCGAGGCTCTTGGTCCGGTGTGTCCCCAGTGTGGGGGTCCAGGCAGCACAGGTCCGCCCCCCTCGCCCCCCGCGCAGCCAGGACTGAGCGGGCAGCGAGCCGCGGGCTGTGTCCTGGGTCCGCCACCTCGTACTTGGGTGGGGGACCCTCCGGGCTGACCTGAGTCCCTTTTCCTGTCCATCTGTGGCTCCAGATTGTGTGGCTCTTTCTCGCTCCCATCGAGGGCATTTTCTGTCCCCTCGGCCTGACTCCTGGGTGCGCCTCTATGGGAGGGGCAGAGGTGCGGGGCGTGGGGGCGGGATCCAGGTGGCCGAGCCCACCACGCTCCGGCAGCAGCCGGCAGGGCTCGGGCGGGGCCGTCTGCCTGCTCCCTCGCTCCTTCTCAGGCCTGCAAAGGGCATCACGGAGCCACGGGCAGGGCTGGCTCCAGACCACGCCCTCCCCTAGCCCGAGCTGCGGACTGGCTCTCGGGCTGAGCCTGGGGGCCGTTCCACCCTTGGGGCCTCAGTTCATTGGTCTGCAGGATGGGCGGCGGTGCCACACCCCCTGTGAGGACTCGTGAGCCTCAAAGCTCAAGACAGACCTGAAGACCCTGGGGGAGCAGTCCTGGGGAAGGGGGTCCCGTGGGGGAGAGGAGAGGCCCAGCGGCAGGAGCACAGGGCGGGGTGGCTGGAAGGAAGGGGTCAGTCACCAAATGCGTCGCATTAGCAGCACTTTGGCCCATTTTTGAGGTCATTTTCTCTGGGGCCCACTTTAGAGCCTTTCAAGGATTTTTTAGCTCAATTTGTCCCCCGGAGGTGAATTTCCAGCCCAACTGCGCATTCCAGCTGCTGGTCAGGAAGACGTGGGCAAGGCAGGGCCAGCGCTGGGCGAGGTCAGGCTTGGGGGAGCCGGCCAGGCGGGGGGCCCGGGAGCATAAAGGAGACCCTTCGTCTGTGCAGGTCACGGGCAGGCGGGCTCAGCCCCTTTGGACCGCGCAGGAACTGGACTCCTTGGGGATTCGCGTTAAGTATACTTAGAAAAACCGGGGCCCAGAAAAGTGAGAATTAAGTAGAATTTAACATTCATCATGCCTCCGGAGGGGAAAGATTTCCTAAGTTTAGAACTAATACGAGGAATCAGGAGAGAAAATATGGACAGATTTGACTGCATAAAAATGAAAATCTTCCGCATGTCAAAATTAAACCACCAAATAAAAAGGCAAAAAAATATGGCCTGGGAAATCTATTTGCAGCAAATATGACAGACACAGGCTTAATGTCTTTATTAAATAAAGAGCTCATAAGAATATCTGCAGAAACGTAGAAATGTGTATGATGGAAAGTTCAGTATTTTTTATTTTAAGAAGAAAAACATACTATAAGCTGTGCAGGGAGGAGAAACGACGTGCGAGCACCATGATGCTGGGAGTGGTGTGATTTTTATAGCTGTTATTTTCTATTTTCCTAGATTTCTCCAATTCTCTTCAAGGAGAATGTTTTCTCTAAAAATAGTCTGGTGAGTCCATGAATATATTTGCCTTATTATTATTATTATTATTATTATTATTATTATTATTGGAAGTAGCAGCAGCAGTTGCTATCTCTTCAGCAGCTGCAGAGGTAAAAGATATCCATTGCCGGGTACATGAAGCATTTGTCACCCATCAACTGATTTAATCCACACAATACTCATGGGCAGCAGTTATTCTTAGCCCCACTTTAAAGACAGGAAAACTGAGACTCAGAGGGGTTAAGGCCCGCGGCCAGGGCAGGACAGCTAAGTGGGAGATCTGGCTCTGACCCCGGGTCTCTCCGGGTGGCTGACTCTCCGCCGGGAGAGGAGTGGACAGGGCCCCTGTGCGGCACAGCCGGCCCCAGCGCCGGGCTGAGATCGAAACCACAGCCTGTGTGCACTGGACGAAGGAAACGCTGTCACTCAGGAAGGGCTGTTGGTCCCAGCCTCGCCCTGCCTCTCTCCCTTCCCCGCAAGATAGAAACCAGTCCAGCAACGCCTGCAGCTGAGCCGGCTGGTGGGGGGCGGGGGGCGCTCGGCAGGAGGTGTGTGTTTGCGGGTTTACACACGTGCATAAAATGCTTATTAGAAATATGAAAACAAGGCTGATGTATTCTTAGACTAATTGACTAGAATCCTTGAACTTGACACAAGTTGGGGTAAAATAACCGAGAAAAGACACACAAAAAAAAATACTCAGAAGCAGCATGACTCCTCTCCCTGGGACAGCACGGGCTGCATGCTGCAACGACGACGGGCCCTGAGACGCGTTGAGGCAGTCCTCAAAAGCCTTCGTGTTAGAACGGGCCCGGGCGTAAACACCCCAGACAGAAAGCCCAGTGTGGACACAGATGGGCCGTGTCGCCCACCCTACGCCTTGCCCTGGGCTCAGAGATGAAAACAGCTTGGCCCCGGGGTGGCGTGAGGCCTGCCTCTGCACGCTGGAGGCCTTCCTGGAGGAGGGGTTTGGTTGCTGAGCCTCGAGGAGACCTGCGGGTCCCGAGAGGCTGAGACACAGGGAGGGCTGAGAAGACCAGCCGGGAGGCTTCTTGGGCGGCCTTCGGAGGCTCCGTGGGGAAGCCGTGGGAGGCACGCAGACCCCGAGGGCTGGAAACGCTTGCTCTGCTGGGCAGGTCTCTAGGAGGTGTGCAGGTGGTCAGGGCCTCTGAACACTGCCGGGCTCAGGGCTCCTGGTCTGGCCTGCTGGCTGCTCTCGGGGCCTGGCCTCCGGCCCTCAGCACGGGATGCACAATCCTGTCTGCACGCCTCGGCCGCGGGGCCACGTCTGGCTCAGCATCTGTGTGCAGCGGGCGCTCCACCAATGCTCTCTGAACAGCTGAACCCAGAGGACAAGTGCCCGTCAGCCGGGGGAGCTCTGGGGTGGGCTCCGCTGACTCCGGATACGACGAAGGCAAGCTGTGGTCACGTGTTCCAAAATGTCAGCTCAAGTCTCGCCTTTGGCTCCGAGAGCTCCCCAGCCCGCCTCTCAGCCCAGCCCCAGACCTTGACTCAATCGCATCCGGTCTTTGCCTTGACTCCTCAGTTCAAAGCAATTGGGTCCGTTTACTTTCCAGTCCCTGGGATTCCTTTCTTCAGTTTGATTTCCTTTCTTCAGTTCGGCTAAATTCAGTTCCTTCAATTCATTTCAATTGTCATCGGTCCAGATCGGGGACCTTAACCCAATCCTGGCCAATAACGCAACTTCAGGCAGTTTTCCAACCGGACCCAAGATGACTCAGCTCAACTTAGGTCCCCGCCCGCCCCGAGGCTGGCCCCTCGGCGTCTTCCCCACGTGAAGCATCTCACGTCCGTCCTCCGCGTGTCTCTGTGCACCCGAGTCCGGGGGCACTGTCCTCTCTGATGTGGGATGACAGAGTGCCCGTCCCTGCGGAGAATGAGCTGGAGGAGAAGCAGCGCGCGCACTGCTGCTTGCTTTGGGCGAAGCTGTGCCCGGTCCGCCACGTCCTGTTCCCTCTCCACGACACCCCTGAGAGAAGCCATGGGCGTAATCACGGTCGTGGTCCCCGTCGGAGGGCCTGGGGAGCGGTGGTGCACAGAGCTGAAGTCCTAACCGGGCTCATGGCCTTACAGCTGAAGTGTTCAGGCCTTGAACCTGAGCCATTTGACAACGAAGCTCTCGCTTGACATTTACATAAGGAAATAACAGCCACTTGGTCCCTGGACTCGTTCAACAGCGTTAAGAGATTACTCTGTGCTGATCATTGTTCCAGGCAGTGGGGACGTGGTCGCCGTGTCCTCGCCCCATGTACCCCTGGCCCCGGTGGGAGATGGGATTTGGTCAAGAGAGCCACGTGCGGGCGTCCCTGGCTTGGGTGGGGCGGGAAGGTCGGGAGAAGCTTCCAGGGGTTGGTGGCACCATGTCTGCACATTGTAAGCACTGGGAAGTGGATGCTGAATGAGGGAATGACCGAGTCATGGCCTTTCTCGGCTACCGAGGGGTGGTGCTCGCTCGGTACCCCTGCTGGCTTGAGTCTGGAGCGTCGGTGTCCTGCCCACAGGCCGAGAGAGCAGCCAGCGCCAGCGCCACCTCCGTCACAGGCTTTGTCCTGAGCAGCTTCCTTGCTTCAGCTCACACTCTCCTCACCTCCCCTTGCCACACCTGCATCCCGACTACTCCTGGTACTTCATGTCAACCCAGCAGCTTCCGCCACCGTGTCTGACTCCTTAGCTCCTCTGAGTTCATCCACTTTGGGTGCTCTTGGTAGCGCCTCCCCGGGCCAGCAGTCACCTCGTGTTTTTCCTTCCTGGACAGCTTTTTGTTCCCGGAAGGCAGTAAGACTGAAGATTAGGCAGAGGTGCAAGAGGTGAGTCTAAGAAGCGGAAATAAGGGCTTAGATGGCGATAAGGTGTAAATGGACCAGAAGCCGGGGCGGGAGGAGGAAGCGGACTGACGGAGCCGGACGAAGCTGGGAAACGTCTGCCTTCCCGTGGGAGGCGCACGTCCAGGGCAGACTTGACGGGAATCCCCGTGGCCTCATGTTGATTTCCCACGCATCCGGTGTCTGTCTGTCCGCCTCTCTGTTCCAGACACACCTTCGGCACTTATCCTGGAAACAGGGAGGAGTGGCCACTTGAGTCCCTGCGGACGCCTGTGGACACGGGTCCTTTCTGCTTCCTTCCTCCACGCCCCCGCCCTGACTTCACCCTCCACCCACGCATTTCACTGATGGCGAATCTGACCCACGGTGCTGCAGAAGGGCTGGCACCTGTCCCCACGAGAGCGGTATGATTCTTCAGGGACAGGCAGAGCCCAATTCAAATCCACATCTTAGTGTTTTTAAGACTTTGCCCCTCAGTCCCCTGCCTGTCCCACGGAGTGACTATGAGAGTTAGTGGGGTAACATTCATCAGGGGCTTGATGAAGAATAAGGCTTCAACAGATGCCCCCCCCCCCCCAGCACCGTGTTCCAACTTTCCAAAGGTTTCTTCTGCCCGGGCAGGTGGTTGAGGCGCAGGCGTCCTGGAGAGCCGGCAGGGAACTCGTCTTCAGCAAGCTCCACGCGGAGGCTCATCTTACTGTGGGGACGAGGGGGAGCTTTGTTTCGACATCTCCCCAGGTCTTATCCTGAATGGATATATCAGCGCCTCTGTCTCTAAGAGTTTTGTGTGTTTAATGGTGGGTTCTGCAAGGGTGACACTTGACCCCAGAAACAGAGAATTAAAGGTAAGTTTCCAGCAGCATGCAGGACACTGGGGACACTGGTGGCAGTTTGCTCCTACCATCACCTTGCCCAGTGGCTGCCTGTCCATTCTTTGTTTGCTTACTTGTTTTGTTTGTTCGTCTTTTTAGGGCTGCAGGTATGGCATAGGGAAGTTCCCAGGCTAGGGGCCAAATTGAAGCTACAACTGCCAGCCTATGCCACAGCCATAGCCATACAGGATCCGAGCCGTGTCTGTGACATACACCACAGCTCGTGGCAACGCCAGATCCTTAGCCCTCTGAGTGGGCCCAGGGATTGAACCCACCTCCTCATGGACACTAGTCAGGTTCGTCTCTGCTGAGCCACAGCAGGAACTCCTGCCTGTCCAATCTTGGCAGTCTGAGCTCTTCTGAGAGTGATCCCTGTGCCTCCTGAGAAGCTAAGACAGAACCACAGCGGGAGACAAGCTGTCTGCGCGGCACTGGTCAGGAAGGCCTGGACCCAGCATGCGTTGCGTTACGGAACCGATCTTTTCGCGGCGACGACATGAGACTCACAGTTCCACCTCGTCCTTGTCCCAGCCCCCGGGTTGGGGGCCTTCTGCCTTGTTTACCGCTTTTCCCTCCTGGGCCGAAGACCTGCGGTGCGTGGCTGCCATCGGTGCCAGCTCTGCCGAATAATGAGCGGCCTGGCGGCCTGGGGGCTGCAGCATCCACAGCCACGTGACTCACCAGGAAACCGCGCCGGGTGAGCCCTTCCCGGGAGGCCCATCCCCAGAGAGCTGGTCTCCAGACCAGGAGAGAAGATGGCTTTTCCTCCGGGGAAGTCTGGGCTGGCCTGTAATTTTATTTTTATTTTTTTAATTTTATTTTACTTTTGTATTTATTTTGCTTTTTAGAGCTGCACCCACAGCATATGGAGGTTCCCAGGCTAGGGGTCAAATCAGAGTTACAGCTGCCAGCCTCCACCACAGCCACAGCCATGCGGGATCCGAGCCGCCTCTGCGACATACACCACAGCTCATGGCAACACCGGATCCTTAACACTGAGGGAGGCCAGGGATTGAACCCACAACCTCATGGTTCCTAGTCAGATTCGTTTCTGCTGTGCCACGATGGGAACTCCCTGGCTGGTCATTTTAAAACAAGCATTTCCGAAGAGAGGTCGGCCAAGAACACAGGCCAGGCCTCCCCGTTCTGGGCCTGCATGTCCTTCGGCCCTTTGGTGAGGACACCGGCACCGTGGCTTGGCCTTTGCTCATGATGTGCCAGTTTGCCGTGCCCCGTGCCTGCAGCCTCTCGGTGCCCCCACCCTCTCCCACGGCGGCCAGCTCGCCGGGTCTTCAGCACCGCGGCTCCGTGGACAGCGCCCCAACAGTGAGGGGCACGGCCAGCCCGCCAGGTACTTCTCGCCTGCCCACTGTTAATCTGCACAACAACCCTAGGCGCAGGAAGCATAGCGCCCGCCTTTCACGGGTCTCAGAGGTTGAAAGAACGGTGAGGCCACTGTGCAGAAATATGGCGGAGCTTCCAGCCTCTGTTCTGAGCAAACCATTCGCGGCCGCCTGTTACGGGCCAGGTGGTCCTGGGGGTTTGAGGAGAAGGAGGGATGGGGGCCGAGAGCTCAGAGCCCGTGGAGGAGGCCTGGCCGCAGACGCGGAGATGGACTCTGAGGCGGGCAGGCTGAGGAGCCAGAGCAGGCTCTCGTGTCAGAGGGAAAAGAACGGCTTACCTGAGGCCCTGGTGCTGTGCCAAGCGGGGGAACCCGCTAGGGACCCCGAGGCGGCCGGAGCTCGCGAGACCTGAGTTGGGGTCCTGCCCCCCACATCTAGAGCGATGCCCGGCTCCTGCCTCCTCCTCCTTCCCCTCCCGGGGGCTGTCAGTCGTCACTTGGCCCTGCCCACTGCTGAGGCTGATTGGCGCACAGATGGCCACCTGACCCAACCTCAGCCAATCCAAGTGCTTCCCAGGAATTTTTTGTCAATGAGGAGAGGCCAGGCTCCGGGCCCCGGCTTCACCTTGCGAGCTGTCAGCTCTACTTTTCCGCCAGGTGGGGCACTGCTTTGTAGCAGAAGAGTGAGGCTGACCCTCAGGGAATCGGAGGCCAGGTGGAGGGGGACAGTGACACTCATGGCGTCCGGCTGCTCCCTGGAGTCTAAGTGCCCTTTTTGAGGAGGGGAGGGGGCCTACCGCTCAACCCCCCTTCATGGGCACTTGTCACTTCCTGAATTTTACCCTCGTATTTCTTTTCCTCCTCATTGCCTATTTACCCATGCATTCAGCTCTATTTCTCCAAGGCCTGGAATAGCACCTGGCCCCCAGAAGACACTCACTGCTCACGGCTTTAAACAGATGAACCCAGTGTGGCTCGGTGGTTACAAATCCGACTAGGATCCATGAGGAGGCGGGTTCGATCTCTGGCCCTGCTCAGTGGGCTACAGATCCGGCATTGCCATGGCCGTGGTGTAGGTCGCAGATATGGCTCAGATCCCGCGTCGCTGTGGCTGTGGCGTAGGCCGGCAGCTGTAGCTCTGATTCAACACCTAGCCTGGGAACTTCCACGGGCCACGGGTGCGGCCCTAAAAAGGAAAGGAAAAAAAAAAACCCAAACCAAAAACAACAGATGAACCGAACGTCCCGTGGGCTGGCTGGCTGGCTCTCCGGGGCTTCTGTGAGCCAGGCTTCTTTTTGTCTAAGCGAGTGCGAGTTGCATTTCTGCTGCTTGCAAGCAGAAGCCCTGCATGGTAGACCCCGGGGCCTGGGTCAGGCCTCTCCACCTCTCTGAGCTCAGGTTTTCCACCTGCGTAACGTAGAGACCAGGGTAACACCTCGGAAGCAATGTGGGGTCACAAATCCAGCCTCGGAAGCAATGTGGGGTGAGCTCCCCCGGTGGGGGGCAGGGATGGCGTGTTAACCCCTTAGCTTCTGCACCCCCCCCAGTCAGGCAAATGTGGGTGTGGTGGGGTCGGCCACTGACTCTCTCAGGGGAGCGTCTCTAGTTATGCAAACTGATCATCGTCCTGCTGGAGGTAACAGGACACACAACACGCGAATCCCCCTGAGAACCAGCCCAGAGCGAGCTGTGCCCACCAGTGTCACAGCAGGTCCCCTCTGAGGCCATCCAGATCTCAGAGAGTGCCAGAGCCAGACCAGAGAGGTGAGTCCACAAGCCGGACGTCACACAGCAAGCTGGACAGAGGAGGCCAGGTGCTGGCTCCAGTCCTGCTCACACTGCCGGCTCTCCAGCATCGCCACACACCACCCCAGCCCGCCGGCCCCCAGCCCACCGCCCCTAGCCCATGGGGACCATGTCACGTGGCAAGTGGGGGGCACGGGGTGTCCATGGCGGGAGGGCCTCTCTGCGTTGCCGGGCCACGTGCCGCTGTATGTGAGCGACAGTGCTAATCTCCCAAACACCATCTGAGCTGAGTGCATTTTGATGAGGGTGATGGTTTTTTAAATTTTAAATTAGAAATTACATTTTTACCTCTGCCAAAATAAAGATGAGAAATCAGATAAATCTGGTTCGAAAAGGGCTGGAACCGGGGAAAATGTGTCTGACAGGCTCTCTGTTGAGCAAACAGACCAGGACGCCAACGTGTGCCTGGAGCTTGGTCCTGGGACTCTGGGCTCCTGGTCTTCTGGAGTCCAGCCAGGCCGCCTGCACGGCCGGGGGCACCGGGACGACGGGCCCCGGCTGGAGTCCCGGCCTCCGCTAATGGTGTGCGGGGCACTGGCAGGGGGCTGGCTGTGTCCCCACCTGGGGAGCGGGCATGCTCATCTCTTTTTTGGGAGCCGCGATGGGTGAGTGAATGCGGGCAGGAGCCTCGGGCCTGATGTGCCAGCTCTCGGGACGCAGCCGCGCCTCCGTCAACGTGGCTTCCGTGGGCATGGCGTGTCCCAGGCGCAGCGCCGTGCAGGACGCCTGGGGCAACCCCAGGGGGAAAGGTGGCACCTGGAGGTACGAGGTGACAAAGGGGCCATCGAGAGGCAGAGGCCCTACAAGACGAAAGCTGCTTTCTCCTTTCAGAACCTCCCGTCTGCGGTGTCCCGCTGGGCCTGGAGGCCACGGTCCCTCAGTGGGAGCCTGGCCCTGGCAGGACCCTGCTGGGGAAGGCTCACCCTATAGGAGGCATCGCCCGCTAAGGGCTGTCACCCCCGAACACACTTAATTCGCACCATCTGCTCCCTTTGCTGGCGACTTTGTAGTGTCAGTTCCAAAACAGCAAGATGACAGAACAGCCCAGAGCTGTGCCCTCCCCACTCCCTGGAGGCCTGTCAGTCGGACCGGGGACCCCCAGCAGCTCACCTCTGTCCTTCAAGGGTGCTTATTCCCTGGGGTCTCTGCCCAGCACCCCTCGGCCCAGGGGAGCCTCTGCCCAGCCTCCGTCACTTTCCTGTGAACCCCTCCCCCGCGAGCCCCCAGGAACCTCATGGCAGGACCTTCTGCTTCATCTGAGCTTTCCGGTAACTGTGCAGAGTCCAGGGAGCGAGTGTGGACCAGCGAGGGCCCTCGGTCCTCAGGAAACAGATGATGAGGATGCTCAGACCCGCCACTGTGCCCCTGGGCTCTCCCCCTGCGCCCTCCATCCCCCTGGGCATCCTTGAACCTGAGTTCGTGAGCACACACTGCCCGTGTCGGGGCCGAGCCCGGGGGCGACACCAGGCACAGGCCACCGGGCCTCCCTCCACCGCCCCACCCAGGAGCCCTCCCCGACGTGTCCGTGGCCTTCCCTCTGGATCCCTGGACTCGGTCGGCCTTCAAGGCCTTCGCCCTGAGACTTTTTTAAAAAGTAAGATAACACCCCACGCTATGCCCAGACCATGGAATTCCACTCAGAATAAAAGGGAAGGAACCACCGGCTCGCACAAAACCTGGGATGCCTCTCAAGGGCACTATGCTGGGTCGGGAAAAAAGGCCGATTTCAAAGGTTACAAACTGTGTGTTTCCATTTATATAACTTTCTCCAAGTGACACGACGGGAGGATGGAGGAGCGGCTGCGGGGGCAGGCACGGGGCGGGGTGTGAATCTGAAGGGCAGCCCTGGCCCGGGGGGCTGGCGGCTTTGCCCCTCGGCTACGGCTGCTATGCAGAGCTGTCCCTGTGACACCGTCTGTAGAAGGGACCTGCACACGCACACACACACACACACGTGCAGGCACACGTGTACACACCTCCACACACACACAGGCATCCTCGTAGGCTTGCAGACATGATACACACGCACACTCCCACACACCCCGTCTCACACTGTTACGGGGCGTCAAAGCTGGTGGCACCGATTGGGGTCTGCAGGTGGCCGCTGCAGGGTCACCGCGCAGATGTGCTGGGCTGGGCTGGGGGCCACGCGGGCAGCCTGGGGAGGGGACACGGGACCTTTCTAGACCATTTTTGCACTTTCCAAAGTCTATTTCAGAATAAACGTTTGCCTGTTTTTAAGTGAGATTAAGAGAGGGGTTGGGGAAAAGAGGGGGCGTGCCTGGGGGCGGCAGTTGATGCCGGCGGGGGGCGCGGGACACGCGGTGCCAGGGGCCTCGTCCTTGTTTACGAGCGTGTGTCGTTTCCCGGGGCTGCTGTAATCCACGGCCACAAACCGGGGAGCTTAAAACGACAGGAATTTCCTCTCAAGTTCTGGAGGCCGGACTCGGACATCAGGGCGCCCCCGGGGCCTGCTCCGTCCACAGGCTCTGGGGCAGGAGCCCTCCTGTCCCTTCTGACGCTGGTGCTGCCGGCAGCGGTCCTCGGTGCCCCAAAGCTGTCACACGGCCCTTTCCGCGCTGTGCCTCTTCACGTGGCCCCGCATGCGTCCGTGTGTCCCTCTTCTTACGAGGAGGCCAGGGCTGGGGTTTAGGGCCCGCCTAGCCCGGCGTGACTCCCTCTTAACCGCGCTGACTCTCTTCCAACAGGCGCGCGTTCTGAGATACCGGGGTTCAGATTTCGACGTCCCTTTCAGGGGATACCATTCAGCTCCCGGCGAGGGTCGGGCACCGGGCCCCACGGCTGAAGCAGCTGGTCCCGGGCCGGACGCCCTTCCCCCGCACCCCAGTCCCGACAGTGGGGAGTCACAGGCCAACAGCAGGAGCGGCCAACACTCTGCTCACAGCCTGAGCCCACACGCACTTCACGGGGGTGGCCTCCGCTCCGCCGCAGCCCCACGCGTCTCCTCAGCCCCGGGTCCGGGGTCCCCCCTCCCCCTGCCCCCCCCGTGTGGGCTCAGAGGAAGCCCCTCCTTGGCTTCCTTTGCCGCCCAGGCCGCCCCCTCCCTGCCTCGTGACCCCGGCTGAGCCCGGCGGGGCGCTGCCCAGCCCTGACAGCAGCTTGTCCTGAGTGTGGCCAGACTAGTGGACTCCTGATTTTTTCTGGGGTTGGGGGCATAAAGGAAAAGCATTTTTCTGGGTCTTTTTTTCGGGGCCACACCACGGCATATGGAGGTTCCCAGGCTAGAGCTCGAATTGGGGCTACAGCTGCCAACCTCCACCACAGCCACAGCAACGCGGCATCCGAGCCGCGTGTGCGACCTACACCACAGCTCATGGCAACGCCGGATCCTTAGCCCACTGAGCAAGGCCAGGGATCGAACCAGTGTCCTCATGGATACTAGTTGGGTTCATTAACCACTGAGCCACAGTGAGAACTCCAGGAAAAGCATTTTTCGTTTTTAAACATTCAAACCCCAGAGGTCAGGTGAATGACAGTGTCTGGTCACAGACAAATTCCCGGCTCCCTGCTGGTCGGTCACAGGCTCCCTTCTGGTCCCAGGCTGCCGCCATGCCTGGAGGGACTCCCTGTCCCCCTCAGCTCCATTCCCAGAGAAGCGTCTCTGTCCCAGTATCACTGGTGCTGCGGGGTACCCAGGGCTATGGTGTCCCGTTAGGGAGCGTGTCCACCTGCTTATCCGCAGACCTTCACACTGGCACCTCCCACCCGAAGCTCCCCTTTGCTCTGAGCCCTTGCGGTCTGGGCACCCCCACCTCCAGCCTGGGTCTGGGGTCTTCTCTGCGCCCCATCGGCCCTGCCTCCCCTCGGCCTCCCCACCAGCCGCAGAGCACCCTGGAGTGGGCTGGCTTTGCTGCTGCCTTTGCCGTCACCCTGGCCCAGTGCCGACGCTCAGGAAATGTCTGTTTAGTTTTGTGATCACAGACGGGAACCCAAGGGCGGACGAGGAGGTGACAAGCACAGGCTTGAAGTGTTGGGCAGTGAGGCACACTCTTGGGACATCTGGGGCTCGGCCGCCCAAGTGCGGGAGGCCCAGGCGGGCTCAGGGCACGTCGGATGGGGAGGCAGCGTCAGGAAGGTGTGAGGCAAGGAGGCCTGGCCGTGAGCTTGGCAGCTGGGTCCCGGCGGCCTGAGGCCTGGGAAGGGGGGCGCGGCCCGCGGAGGAGGAGGGCGGGGGCTGCGCATCACCTTGCAGCTGACGGGCCGGGGAGACCAAGGGGACAATGACTCTGGCGCCTGTGGCAGCTGATAATGGAAGAGGGGGCCAGGGGCTTGTGGTGGCAATGACAGTGCTGCAACTGCGGGGGGGAGGCTGCCCCTCCTCCCCTCCCATCACTCAGCAACGTCCATCCCGCTGGAACCCGGGGAGGCAGAGGGACCCCATAAAAAGGTCTGCGACTTTAATCCCCTGCCGCGATCTTATCTCGCTCAGCAAGCTCTCGTGTCCATCGATCCTGCTCTGCCATTAGCGCCAGGGCCTCAGCTATTAGCTCCCGGCGGCTCCGAAAGCTGCCCATCGACTGACAGCCGGCGGCGGCGGCGCGTGGGGGGTCACTACCTGCTCGAAGGCAGCTGGCAGAGCCCCAGCTGGCCCTGCAACTTCGCCCTGGAGCCGGACGCTCCACCCGGCCCTGCTGGCACAGGAGGTCTCTGCGGGCCGTAGCCAGCAGAGGACGAGGAGGCACGGCACCCCAGAAGGGACCCCACTGCCTCCGCCTCGGGCGCCTTGCCCTCCCCCGCTCCCCACAGGAAGGGTGGACGCCGGGGCCACCTGTGCGGGGACACGTCAGCCTGGGCGGGACGGCAGAGCCCCGCCCTGGCCCTTGGCAGGCTCTGCCCCCGACAGGCTCGACTTCTCAGACAGTAACTGGGGGGGTGGGGGGCCGAGAGCCAGCTCCCATCTGAGCCTTCAGGAGCCTCCAAGCTGGTTGTCAGACAGCTGATGGACTGAAGCCGGTAGAAGCGGTGGTGTTTACACCACAGAAATTGGCAAACTGCAAGTCCTCCCCCACGGGCCAGCTGGACGGCGCAGCTCCGTGCCCACCCCTCCCTGTGGCCGGGTCTCTGGGCAGAAGGGGCCCGGCCTTTTCACTGGGTGTCCAAGCCCCCCGCCCCTCCCCGCCGAGCCGCGCCTGCTGGCCCCCCACCTGGAGCCCGCGGCTTCTCTCTTGGCAGCTCCGGAGCAGCAGCCATCTGACTGCCACGGCCTCACAGAAACTTGAGAGGGTCTGCAGCCTCAGGGTCAAGCGTAGACCACGGGGCCTGGTCCTGAGGCCTCACAGGGACCAAGTGCCTCTCTCCAGACCGCCCCCCACCTCTCCACACCCCACCCCTCAGGCCTAGCGGAAAGCCCACCTCCTCCGGGAAGTCTTCCTGGTTCTCCCTCCTCCCCAGGTCTCCGCATGCTCTCCTGCTGGGGGCACCTGCTGGCTGCTTTCTCCAGGCCGAGGGCCCTGGCCCTGCTTCCCGTCAGCTCCCAGCAGCCTTGGCCAGACCTCCTGCCTGGCGGACAACCCTCCCACTAGTGTTTGGACACCTTCCCTCACTCAGGCCGACCACTTGTGGCGGGGACAAAGCTTGGGGCTGACGACTAACTGAACTAGAGACATTTATGCAGAAAACGTGGTACCTCTCACCGTGCCTGTCTGCCCAAGAACTTTCTGGAAGGTGGTCTTAGAAGGCAACCAAATTCCTACTCAAAGTGGGCATTCTGGGAGAGAAATACCCACCTCCAGCTGGCAGGGCACGTGGCCCCAGTGTGACTGGCGAGGTGGCCATGCCGCACAGTAGACACCGAGGAGGGAAGTCAGCTGAATGCACGCCAAGACTGGACTGGCCGTGGCCTGGCCTGACCGCACCCCCAGGCCTGAGGTCTTGCCCTCGGCAGGCCAGGTCTGGCACCTCGGCAGGTGTGCCACAGGCCACCGCTGCCAGGGTTCTGCCCAGCCCCTGGGACAGGGAGTTCCCTGGTAGCTCAGCCACGAGTTAAGGATCAGGCGTTGTCACTGCTGCGCCTTGGGTGGCTGCTGTGGCACGGGTTTGATCCCTGCCCCTGGCACTTACCCATGCCGCAGGTGTGGCCAAAAACTAAAGCAAAATTAAATAAAAGCAACACAGACCCCAAGAACAGAAAACATCCCACCTTGGATTACTGGCCATTGGTCAAGTGTCTGCTCCCTCCCTCGCCTACGGGGACATGAAGCCGTCATCCTGTTGGGGGACTGGGGATAAATCAGATGAGGCCTGTGGGGGTCAGGGACACGGCCGATAAGCAGTGAAGGCTGGAGTCCAGGCCCTGGCCTCCCTGGCCGCAGGCTGGCCGCACACAGGTGACAACCGCCACCCCTGCTGCCCACTCCTTGCGGCCAGGGAGCCTCTCCTGTCCCTGAGGGAGCCTGCCAGCCCCCGCACACCTGGGCAGATGAGGGGAGAAAGGACGAGGTCTGTATTTATCTGAAGTGTGACGAGGCTTGTCTGGCTTTGAGCGCTCAGTGGACCAGCATTCCGGCGTGCTTGCGCCAGCCCGGTGCCAGTGACAGGGGAGGTGGGGGTTTTGCTGTGCTTGGAGCCTCCTCCCCGGCCAGCGAAACTCCCAGGAGCGACAGGGGCTCAGGCCAGGCTTAGGGAACTTGCTGAGGCTTAGAGGGAGCTGGGCTCCGGGGCAGGTGACTGTTCCCGGGGCTCTGCCAGCATCAGCCTGGGGGGGGGGGGCCACGGGCTCAGCTGCACTGGAAAGGAGGTGGCCCTGCCCCCAGTGACACCTGACCTTCAAAGGCTCCACGAGAAACTAAGTGATGGGTGTGAGCCCTGACCTGCTTACAGGCTGATGGCCGACCCTGGTGCCACTGAGCCCTGAGCCTGGTCACACTGAGTCTTGATCCTGGTCTCACTCTGAGCCCTGCCCCCGGTCCCATTCTGAGCGCTGCCCTTGACCCCTGGTCCGCTCAGGTCCCCAGCCTGGAACCCCGCAGGCCGTGCGGGGCATGAGGCTAAGGCGCCCCTCAGCAGAGCTGGGACTCGGGTCAGCACACGGTAGAATGTGTCCCCTGCACACGGAGGCTGGCGGTGCCGTTTCAAGCAGCAGCAGCAGATTTCCAAGGAGAAGACAGCGCTGGCCAGACCTCTGGAAACGGAGAACTGATGGTGCTGGCCTCAGAACATTTAAGCGGCTACACCCACTGACCTACAACGCCGTGCGCGGAGCGGGGAGTGAGAGCCCTTGGCCCACTTTACAGATGAGGACACTGACGCCTGAGATGCAGACTTCTCGAGGTCTCAGGGGGTGGCTGATCCGGAAGGTCACAACCGCATGCCCACCTGGCCCCGTTCTGCACCTGCCCTGCGCCCAGGCTGGGGCGCCGAGATGGAGCGGGGCCTGGCTCTGTGCTTCGGGGACAGAATCCGCGCGGCGGGGTCGGGGGGCAGAGACAAGCCCCTCCCTTCACTGTGGCTTTGACCCGCTTCTCGCTAAACCTCATAGACTTTGCGCCCGAGGCAGGTGGAGTGAAGACCCCCCCGCACACCTGGGAAAGGAGCTGATGCAGCGATCAGACCCCCTCGCCCCCCGTCCTCCAGGCATCCGGCCTGACCCTCGGAAACACGGTTTATGGTCCCCGGCCTCTGCCAGCAGGGAGGCCACTGGAGGCCCGTCTGGGTCGCTGCACAGCAGCCTCAGCGCGCTCACAGCCCCACTCACATAAATATGCAGCCTTTAAGATTTAATAAAAACATACCAATTATAAAAGCTATTTACCCAGTCTAGTCAGTCACGGGTCTTGGCGTGTTTATGCCTGAACACCTGATTTCAGCTCATAAGTCACTTTATACCCTCTTTAGCTCCTAGCCGCCCTGACAGGCTGGCAGCACATTCAGGAGAGACGGGGGCCGCTGTCCCCCCACCTCCCCTATCCCCCGGCCCAGGAAGTCTGATCGCTTCCAGGAAAGCCAGCATCCTGGATGCAGGACTTAGAGCCTCCTGGCCCGCTGCCTGGGACCCGAGGCCCGCTCTGCAAGTTGGAGGGCTAAGGTCACCTCCTCCAGGAAGCCCCCCTGCCCACCCCAGTTCACAGTGTTCTCCACTCTTTGCCAAATCAGGTGTGCTGGCTGTCTCCATGTGAGCCAGAAACATGCTTGCTCATGGGCAAGCTGCATGTAGCTGCATGGAGATCCTAAGGGGATCGGTTAGACGTCCCTCTCAGGGGACTTGAACCCCGGCAGGGCTTCGCTTTCTTATGGGGCCTGGAGGCAGACCCTCCAGGACTGGCCTGGAAACTCTATCCCACGCAGATCTCAGGGCCTCGTGTCCCTCAGACCTCCTTCCATCTTAGTTGGTCCGCCAAGTACGGCCTCTGTTCCATGAGCTGCTACATGGTGCAAAAAGGGTACTGCAGCTCCAACCATTACATCTGCATTCCAGGATAGTGAAAGAGAGAGGCAGTGTGTGAGTTGCAACTCACTTTAGCTGGGTCCCTGAGTCGCCCTTTGACACTTCTGTTTGCATCTCTTCGGCCAGAGCTTTAGTCACATGGCTGCCTCCAGCTGCACAGGTGTCATCTCTATCTGCTGGCTGCGTGCCAGCTAAACATTCTGTTCAAGAAAGAGAACGGGCGTTGTAGGACAACTGGCCATCTCTGACACCAAAATTTGATCCTTTATTTTTTTGTAGCATAAGTTTGCTTTTAGCTGATTTATTTAGGAAAGCCAACACTCGATTTAAAGCAGGATTTTTTTTTTTTTTTTATAGCCGTACCTGTAGCATAGGGAAGTTCCCAGGCTACAGCTGCCAGCCTGCACCACAGCCACAGCCATATCATATCTGAGCTGCGTCTGCAACTTACACCACGATTCATGGCAATGCTGGATCCTTAACCCACTGAGCGAGGCCAGGGATCGAACCTGCATCCTCATGGACACTATGTTAGGTTCTTAACCCACTGAGCCACAGCAAGAACTCCACAGCAGGATTTCTTAACCTTGACGCTGGTGACATTTGGGGCTGGCTAATCGTCTGTTGGGGCGGGAGAGGGCTGTGCGCTCTGCCCACTAGATGCCAGCAGCACCACTCGCCCCGCAGCCGTAACAACCAAAAATTGCCTAATGACCTCTGGGGGGCAAAATGGAAAACTTCTGATTTAAAACAAAAACAAATGATGATTTGAGAAAAAAAAGGTCATTCAGGGAAAAACTAATAAAAAAATACAAGGAGGTCACGGAAGTGATCGAGCGTCATCACAGATGCTGGGCTAAGGAGACGTGGTACCCGCGCCACGGAAAGCCATCCAGCCCTAAACGGAGGGAAGCCCTGACACCTGCTACAAAGTGGATGGACCTCGAGGGCACTGTGTTAAGTGTCCTTGGCCCCCAAAGGACAAAGACGGTGTGATTCCACTTACGGGGGGTCCCTGGAGGAGTCAGAGTCAACGAGGGGGCAAGTAGAAAGGTGGGGGCCGGCGGCTGGGATGGGCGCTTCGTGTTTAATAGCAAATGCGGGTTGATGGGTCCAGGGTTTCCGCTTTACAAGATAGAAAGAGCTGTGGAGAAGGCTGGCGGTGAGGTCACGCGACCCCAGGAATGTGCTTAATGCCACCGAGCCGTGCTCGTCAAAATGCTAAGCTGCTAAATTTTGTTCCACGTGTATTTTACTTAATACGCATTGTTTTTCCAAACAAATTACGAGAAAAAAATGCAGCAGGGACGTTCACACTTGCCGGCCGCCGGTCCGGCGTTGAGCCGGTTTGCCGGCCCCTCCTCTGGCGCACGGGGTCTTTGGGACCTGACGAGAGGAGGGAAGCCTGGGCTCAGAAGCGGCCTCCTCAGGGAGGGGCGGGCAGACAGTCGGTTCATGGCCTCGGCCACGCACCCAGCCAGGCCCCAGATGTGAAGCCATGATATTAAAACTCACACTCCAAGGCGGCGAATCTAGAGGCAGACGGACGTGTTTATCAAAATGCGAAGGGAGAGGACGCTGCGGGGGCGGCAACAGCGAGGAAATTCACCGACGGGGAGAAGGACTCACTGAGTTACACAGAAAGGGGACAACTCTGCATCCAGTGAACTCGAGAAAGGCAACGAAGGGAAGGCAACTGCAACAAGGAAAAGTAATCCTCAGAAACATAGCGTCCTCACGCTTGAGGGGGTGTGTGCGTATGAAACACGATCAGGACACGCACAGCCTCAAAGGGATCCCTAGTCAAGTTCACGGCCCCCCAGGTCACAGGAAGCCTAAACAGAATCAGGAAAGCGAGCCCTCCCTCGCCAGTAACAGAGGAGACACCCACGAGCACAAAGCGCCCCTTCTCGTTAATGAGGGGGACAGACCTTCCAAGGCCGCGACGCCCGGTGTGGATGCCGCGCGGAGCTGAGCGCTCAGAGCTGTGCGGGGCAGCCGCGCCCGGCCCCGAGAGCGGGCACTGGCAATGAACAGCAAACGCTTGAAAACGCTCGCTTCGACCCGCAGTTTAATTTCTCAGATGCTGTCCCGGGGAAGTAATCCGAAGCACAAAAATCTATATTTTTAGCAAAATAATTAGAAACCACCTAAGTGTTTGAACGTGGGGAATGTTTAAGTAAACAGTGGCTTATCCAGTTGAAAGGATATTACGGCCATTAAAAATAATGTTTGCTAAGAGTACGTACGGAGAACGGTTGCGGGGAACAAAAACCTAACAGCTAATATAATATACGATTCCAACGATGTGAAAAAATATTCACCACCTTATTAAAAATGGCTATGAAAATAAAGGTGCATTAAAAATAATGAAAGGACACCTCCCCCGCTACATATTAGCAATGGTTATCTTTGCCTGGTGGGTTAGACAAAGCCTACTTTATTTCACTCCGCTATTTTCCAGATTTTCCCTTACTTGGTTGTATTACCTTTCAGAAGACAAACGTGTTCTGCAAAAGCCTGGCTAAGCCCAGAGGAAATGGTGTGTGGCTGATTATTTCTGCATGACCCAGGATTACTCGGGATCTTGAAGTTGTGAAAAATAAATTACAATGGGGGGAAAGTCACACTTGGCTGGCAGCCTGGCATCTTTTTCCTCCCAGCCCAGGGACGTCCCCTCGGCAGGTGGGGCAGGCTGGTAGGTGTGAACTTGCCTAATAAATCCCTGAGGGCACAGAGGTGTTGGCCCCTGGGGACCAGGAGAAGCCTCACCAGGCAAATGCATCGGGCACGCGCGGAATCCTATACGCCTCTCGTAAACTTGCTAAATATTTGTGTAAAAGGCATTCCCAGCACCGGCCGTGGGGCAGGGGCAGATTTCATGGCAGTGACACAGCAGCTGTTCTGTCTCCCGTTTTCTCCATCTTCAGGGCCAGGTCCCCTGTGTGCTTCTGGCCCCAGCTTAATTATTAATCGTGTCCCTTTGGGTGAGAAGTAACGGGGTCGCCCTCTCCCCCGTGCCGTCTGAGGACGCCCCCAGATCGGCCCGTAACTTCCCCCGCTGCTCAGAACGCAGGGTCTGCTGACAGTCCGACAAGGCCAGGGCTGCTTTGGGACAAAAGGACCTGGGCCCCTGAGTCCCGGGGCTGCCAGAGGGCATACCGGTCCCCGAGGGGTCCCAGGTGACCAGATGTCGCTTGGTTCTTCAGGGTGCCCATGTCTCAGGCCAATCCCTGCGTGCGTGCCCAGTGGCCTGCAGGAAGCTGGCTCCTGGCAGCAGCCACGGGTTCCTGGTTCAGCAGCGGCAGGACCCAGACTCAGCATTCTTCTGTTGTGAGCACGTGTGGCCAGGCCTTTCCACGCAGGCCACACGGGGTCACGCTGCCACTTCCCGCAAGCACCAAAGCGCCTGCCTCTTGGGGATGATGCCTGCTGGGGCAGGGGCGCGGCAGGGCGTGGGTGTGGTCCCAGTTCCGAAGCTCTGTTCTTACCCCGATCGAGACCCAGCCTGCCTCCCTTGGGGGGTAGCTTTCAGCCTCTACTCAAACCTTCTTCAATGAGCAGGTCTATTTTTAGGGGTGGGGTTGCCTTGCGTGGGAGTTTTGGAGACGCGGGACCGTAGGCAGCCCTCTTAGCTGAGACGTTTTTCTGATGTTCTCAAAGCGGCCGGATAGTCAAGGCCGGGACGCCGTGTTCGTGGGGCCTCCGTGGGCTTGTGCCGCGTGCTCCCTCAGGTGGGGGCTGGAGGGGGTGGGCTTGTTCGCCTCATCCAAATGGTGATGTGACTGCCGGTCCCTGCAGCGCTCACTGCCACCCCGCTGCGGCGAGCCTCTCACGCCCAGCTTGCACGTGGGACGTTCGGCCCCTGAAGTCGAAACACCCCAGGGGAGTTCAGAGCAGGATTTGAATTCAGGGGAGAAGGACCTTTTATTTCAGGATCCACCCCCGCCCCGGGTGCAAGTCCTCATCATGCAGTCGTAGCAAGTGGCCAGGACCATTTTGGGGAGACGTGTCACTCCCTAAAGGACCACGCTGTCCTACGCGCGGGACGGCTGTGACCTCCCTGCCTCACGTGGGAGGGAGGAGGGGCGCCCCAGGGCAGAGGGGCTGTTTGGGGGCCTGGCCCCACCCCCTGCGCTGTGGCCCTGTGGCTGCTCTCCCCGGGGTGCCCTGCGCCCCTGACGTGACCATCTTGGCTTCAGGAACCAACTGCAGTCCCCGGGGGAGGCCCTCGGCTGGCTCGGGGGCTCATCTTGCTGCTTGCGGCTTATTAAGATAAACATTTGCTCGGGCTTCAGGATTTCGAGGGGCTCTAGCGTCCTCATAAGATGGAGGCAGAGTGAGGGCTGACTACAGAAGGTGATGGAGAAACAGGTTGAAGTCGTGTCCTTTGAAAATAAAGAAGGGCCCTGGGCCAGGGAACAGGCAGGTGAGGCTGTGGCTTTGTTCCCAGGCAGGAGGCAAGGTGACCCCACTAGCCTGATGGGAGGTGAGAGTGCCAGAAGGACGTGCAGCCTGTCCCGTGCCCGCCTGTCCCCACCCTCACTGCCCTCCTTCCGGGCTGGACACTGAGCCTCCTTTTCAGCTACAGTGAGACTCGAGTGGCAAAGCCTGTCCTATCAGACTCTGGGAAGCTGATGCCGTGCGCACCGTGGGCGCGGTGGGGAGTCGGGGGCCAGGGGTCCGGGTTCGGACCTCGGCTCTGCCTGAGGGGTGTGCAAGGCGCAGCTCGAGACCCGGTTTCCCGCGGTGATCGGCTACTAGGGGCAGCCTGAGCGGGCAGCGCGAATCTGGCTTTTCCGCTGCTTCTGCTTCCAGCACGGACAAGCAGAGCCGTTCCTTGGGTTTCACCTTTGTGGGTAAACGTCGCTGGGCCGATACGGAGGGGCGGGAAGGTGCCCTCGGCCCGGGATGGTGACGCTGGTCGGCGCCCGGGGCTCGACGGCTTCTTTCTGCCTGCGGGGAGCGGGAGGGAGACGCCCACCTCAGAGCCGAGATTCACAGAGCTGCCGGGACCTCCTGGGCGGCGCGTTCCCTCCACCCACTTGCCTGGATCCCACGGGTGTGAGACGCGAGGCCCGCCTGCCTCCGGGTCTCCATCTGGAACCGGGGAGCCGGCCCCTCGGCAGGGCTGCGGGCGGCCGGTCCAGAGGTCGGCAGGACTCCATTCTCGGCTCGTCTTTTGCAGACCTGGGTTTGGGGGTGAGCGGTGAGGGGGCTGCTGCAGGGACGGGGTGTGGGGTTGTCCCAGAGCCCTGTCACATGGGGGAACAAGCCTGGGTGGACAAGTCCCCGAGCCATGAGACGCCATCTGAGTCCGGGGTCCCAGGCACCACGTCCTGTGTGCCAGGGCCCTTCTGGGGGGGGTTTTACTCTCAGAGCCCCCCCACCCTATGCTGCGAGGTCGGCCGTCCTGGGCCCAAGGGCAGTAAGAATGTCAGGTGCAGGAGTTCCTGTCGTGGTGCAGTGGTTAACGAATCCAACTAGGAGCCATGAGGTTGCAGGTTCGATCCCTGGCCTCGCTCAGTGGGTTAAGGATCCGGCTTTGCCGTGAGCTGTGGTGTAGGTGACAGACACAGCTCGGATCCCGTGTTGCTGTGGCTGTGGGGTGTGCTGGCAGCTACAGCTCCTGTTAGACCCCTAGCCTGGAAACCTCCATATGCTGAGGGTGTGGCCCTAGAAAAGGCAAAAAGACAAAAAAAAAAAAAAGAATATCTGAGGCAGTGTGGTGTGGTGTGACGCAGCAGGACGCCGTGTGACCGCAGGGTCCAACACGACGCAATGTGGTGGGTGCTGCCTCCTGCTCTCCTGGGACCAAAGGGCTGAGTCTGACGGGACACGAGCAGGCGTGAGAGTCAGAAGAAGAAGGGGAGAGAGGAGGAGAGCAAGCACCGTACAAAGAGCCAGGAAGCCGGGGCAGGGGGTGCGGAGAGCCGGCAGGGACCCCGCGGCCCTTCCTCCGCCCCTACTCGTCACTTGGGGCTCAGCTCGAGGTGAGTTTGCCGCCAGCCTTGCTCAGGGGACCGCGTGCCCAGACGCGGGTGCCTCCTGACCCAGGTGTTGACAGCGGCCCCAGATGCAGTTTCTCTCCTGCTCCCAGCCCTGCAGATCCGGGCAGCAGGGGCACCCGGGCAGCAGCCTGGACATTTGCCAGCACCCAGCCGGGGCCGACGCCCGACGGCCCCAGCCGTGCAGGCAGCTGGCGAGCTCACGGCTTCAGTTCTCAGGTGCCCTGGGCCCCAGCCACTCCTCCATCACCTCTTTCTCTGGAGCAAATTCAGGGGTCCTGGGTGCCTGGCACAGCCCTGCCCCGTGGCCACTGTGGGGCCTCAGACTCACGTGCTGGAGCCTCAGTTAACCCTCCCTTCAAACGGGACCACCGTCCTGAACCCTGGGCAGACGATGGGCCTCTGAGGTCGTGGACGGGAGCTTGTGGCCGGGGCCCCAGCATGGATGCCGTCAGTGAGCGGTGAGCACTGTGCTGTGTCTGGGATCCAGGGACCGCGAGAGCTGGGCAGGGGCTGGGTCTGGCTGCGGGCGTCTTGCTTCTGTCTTTGCTGCCCTCTGTCTGCCCAGGACCTTCCCGCTCTGTGTGGAGGAAGGAGAGGGCCTCTTGGTCTCAGCTGGACTTGGGGTGGCTTGCATTTCTCCTGGGTCAGTGTGGTGTGGGGAGAGCAGAGCCCTGGCCAGGGAGCTGGGTCAGGGCTCTTGCATGGTCATAACAGGCCCGGCCACGTTGGAGCACATGATAGAGGGGTGTTTCTAATGCAGGACAAATCCAAGAGGGCCTCCTTGGCTCCCCACCTCCACGTGGGCGTTGTGGGTCCCAGGCTTCTGCCAGTACCTCTTCCATCTTCAGCATCTGTCCCGGGATGGTTAGTTTCACGTCAGCCTGGCCCGCCTATTGCACCAGCTATTCGGTAAAAACCCTGATCTGGGTGTAGCCAAGAAGACGTGTTGTGGCCCTGGTTAATATCTCCAGCTGCTTGACACTGAGGGCAGAGGTTATCCTTGGTAACCCGGGTGGGCCTCGTCCAATCGCGTGAAGGCCTCCAGGGCCAGAGCCGGCTTTCCTGGGGAAGGTGCAGTTCCGCTTCTCTCAGCGATGGCCTGAGATTCCCATCTTCCCAACTGCCTTGCAGATTTCAGACCTGCCAGTCCCCACTGTCACATGAGCCCATTTGGGGGAATAAACCTGTTAGATACACACGTCTGTCTCCCTGCTCTGTGTCCCTGGAGAACCCTGCCTGCTGCAGCGTCACCCAGCTCAAGTTCATCTGGCTGGTGCATCGGCCTGGGGGCTCCTGATGGGCCAGACCTGGAAGCAGCCGCAGGCCCGGCTTCCACACTTGGTTGGGTGAACTTGGCCCTGTGGTCACAGCTGACTAAAAGGAGGCTGGAAGTGCGCCGAGCCCTTCTCCCGGGCGCCAGTTCATTACGCTCCCCAACAAGTTCCCGCAGCCCTAGAAGCTCAGCATGACACGTGGTTATTCTCTCTCGGTGTCCTTGGGTCCGGGGTCTGGGCACAGCTCCCGTGGCTCCTCGGCTCGGGGTCGCACTAGGCTGCAATCCTGGTGCCACCCAGCTGTGTCTCCTCTGGGGCTCAGGCGCCTCTGCCAAGGTCATGTGACGCTGGAGAGTTCGTTTCCTGGAAGGCACGGAACGCCGGGGGCCTTGCTCTCTGTTGCTTGAAGCCCCCAAGCTTAGGGACCTAGGTTCGCTTAGGTCTCTCTTCTGATCAGGGCAGGCCCACCTGGGTTGTCTCCCTTTGGCTCAAGTCAAAGTCAAACTGGTTAGAGGCCTTGGTCCCGTCCCCTGCAGCCCTTGACCTTTGCCACAGCGTGTGACCTGGGAGGAGAGGTGACATTACCTGTTTATAGGACGCAGTGCACGTCGGGGGGAGGGGAGTGTGAGGGACTGTGCGGGGCAGGAATCCAGGAGACCACGGAGGACAGGCTTGGTGTCCAGGTGGCCCGTTTCCTCCCCAGGCGCCAGGGGAAGGGAGAGCTTGGGACACAGGATGGCGCCCTTTGCACCGGGCGTCACCCCGCCTGGGACAGCACCGGGCCGTTTATTTAACACTTGACCTGGGAGAGCACGCTCTGCAGCACCGCTTGGGGTGGGGGGGGCACACCTCACAAGGGGCGGGGGAGCAGACGTGTCTCTGGAAGACGGAGCAGCCTCCTTTCCTGCAGTGACGGCAAAGTCACACACGGTAAACAGCATAACGACCCTCAAGCGCGGGCTCCGTGCCAGCCTCGGGTTTCTGTACCTCCAACCTGTTGGTAGGTGGGTGTCCGCTCAGGGGACCCCGGCCACACGGGAGCACCTTCCCCCCCGGACCCGGGCACCTCCTTCCCGCCTTCTCGCTCCAGAAAGACGCCCGAGTTCCCGACCGGGCTGAGACGCAAGCGGCTCCCCCATCTGTCTCCCGACGGGGCCCTGAGCAGGGAGGCGGCAACAGACCTGCCTCTCCTCCCGAAATAAGAGGCTCCGGCTGCGTCTGCCTCTCTCCCCCGGCCGCCCGCCCTCGTGGGTGGTGAGTCCCCTACAAGCCTTGTCATCGATTCTCCCAGCCCTTCCGGGGGAACGGTAGGTAACCCCACGTGGACTCAAGTGTCACCGCTTCTGAACCTCTTTCTGCCGCCTGGATTCCCTTTGCTGCCTGAGCGGAGGGAGAGTGAGGGACACCCTGGGGCCATGGGGCGGGGGCTGGGGGCTCACTACTTGTTTTTTAGTGGTTTATTTATTTAGGCCACGCGTGTGGAAGATCCCAGGCCAGGAATCGAACCCGAGCCGCAGCAGAGACCCAAGCCCCGGCAGGGACAACGCCGGCTCCTTAACGCGCTGCGCCCCGAGAGAACTCCGGGGCTCGCTGTTCGACCACCTCCTCTCCAGGGCAGAGGAGGAAGGGAGCGGCCCTCAGCCACCACTGCTGATGCAGGGCCGGGGGCGGTCCGTTGCGGGCGAGGTGGGCTGAGCTCGGGAGGAGACGAATTCTCCAGGAAAGTGCAGCCGCGCTGGAGAAACGAGAGCCAGACACGTGGGGAAAGCGAGGCCAGCCCAGGAAGCGACAGGACGCATTAGTGCTGAATCACGGGGCTTGGGTCAGGCCCACTCCCCAAGGGGCGAGAGAGGGCTCAGAGGGGCTGTCGCTGAGCGCAAGGCCGTGATCTGCTCAAGGCCATGAGCAGAGCCCGAGCCAGACCCCAAACCTGGGCCCCCGGCCCCCGCCCGGGGCTGGCTGCCCGTCCCTAAGCCTGCCGGTCTCCTCGAGTGCTGGGCCGGGGCCCGTTCTCCTGCGCCCTGCCCTTGGTGCCCGGAAACTGACCAGAAGCCACGTGCGAGCCCCTGCTCTGGCCCTGGCCCCGGACCCCGCCCGGCGCCCCGAGGTGCCCGTGGCCGCCGCAAAGCGAGCTGGAGCCTCTGCCCCGTGCGGCCGGCGTGCGGAATTGCGCGGGTCAGGCAAACCAGCAGCGCGGCAGCGTCAGAAGCGCTCTGCAGAAAGTAAATTTCCGAACAAACCATGGCCCGTTTCTGATTTTATTGCTCTAACAGCTGGAGTTTGAGGCTATTTCTGAATTACTGCGATGTCTCAGCTCATCCATGGCCCACTTATTTAAAGTGATTTATCTGCCGGGGCAGAGCATGGTGTGTGCCGGGGCGGGGGTAGTGTCCTCAGTCACATGGGCCTGGGACTGGGTGAGCTGACCACTGGGGGCACCCGCAGAAGACCCGTGGGTGCCGAGAGGGGCTGCTGAGAGCCCATCTGGAGCAGAGCGTGTGATGGGGGCGGTGGGGTGGCTCAGGGTGCCGCTCGGCTCTGGCCTGCCTCCAGCCCAGCCCCTCCCACGGTCCCCGCTCAGCGCCCAGCGCTGTATGCCTGAGTGCCCACCAGGTCACTGCCCGTCTCCTCTACCTGCCCTGTGGGGCTATGAGGCCTTCTGGGACCCCAGCCCACAGTCTTCCCTCCCCACACAGGCTCTCTCTCTCTTTTAAATTGAAGTACAGCTGATTTCCAAAGTCACGTTAGATCCAGGTGTACAGCGCAGTGATTCTGTTCTCACACACACACATACACGCGCGCGCGCACACACACACACACACACACACGCTTTCCCGGATTCTTCTCCTTTATGGGCCATTGCGAGGCACTGAGCAGCCTTCCCCTTGTTGGTTACCTGTTTCGCATACGGTGTGCACACATTAATCTCAAACTCTTAATTTACCCCTCCCCTCCCTTTCCTCTCTGGTAACCTTAAGTTTGTTTTCTGAGTCTGTGGGCCTATTTCTGTTTTGTAAATAAGCTCATTTGGATCGTCGGATCATTTTTTTTAAGTTTCCGCATATAAGCAATGTCATAGGATATTTGTCCTTCTCCGTCTGGCTTCCTTCACTTAGTATGTTAAACTCTAGGTCCATTCACGTTGCTGTGAATGGCGTTATTTTATTCTCTGCCATGACTAATGTCCCACTGTGTGTGTGTGCTGCATCTTCTTAATCCATTCCTCGGTTGATGGACACTTAGCCTGCTTCCGGGTCTTAGCTACTGTAAATAGTGCTGCTATGAACAGTGGGGCACCCCCCACGTGCTCTCTTGACAAGGACCTGCTCAGCGTAGCCCATTTCTGCTTTTGCTCGTGTCCCGCCCTCGCCTGGAACACCCTGCACTGCCCTGTCTGCCATCTGACCTCCGTCTGACCTTCAGGGGCAGCTCACGTGGGAGAAGCCTTTCCTGGCACCTCCAGGGGGATCTGGGAGCGCCCCCCGTCCAAGCTGCCACGGCTCTGAGTGCTCAGACCCTCACGGCTCACCTAAGTTGTCGTCCGCTCCTCTGCAAAGAGCTCCTTAAGGCTGGGAAGGCGTCCCGCCCCTCCCCATCTCCCTTATTGCCTGGAAGGTCCCAGGAACTCAGTAAACGTTTGTGGAAGAAGGGAGGGAGGGCGGGCAGAGGGAGGAGGGGCAGGCCCCGCGCGTGATGGAGTTCTGCAGTGTGGGGGCTTCCTGAGGGCTGGCGGCACCCCCGGTCGCGGGCGTGGAGCACCGTCTTGAGCGCACCTCCCCTCCTCCCTGCCTTCCTCTGAGCCCTGTTCTGAAGCCCCTCGGGCGGCAGAGGGAAGGATGCTGGCATTTCCCACAAGATGAGGGGGTGGCGAGGCGGTCCCCAGGCCTGAAATCTCTTCTATTTATAACGTGAGCCCTGCATTGGCAATTGCTATTCAACTCAGGGGAGGCTGTGAAATAAAATTGTGTAATAGAATTTATTCTTCCCAGTCCACTTATGAAATCTCACCTTAGAGCATGCTCTCCAAGTCCGGGGACCTCTCGACACCTCCCGGGGCAGGCTCCCCAGCCGCCCAGAGTGGACCCTTGCCGCCTCCCAGGACTGTCTCAGGCAGCTGGGGATGGCTGGGCCCAGGCCCGGGTCCGAGGCCTCACAGGTCCCTGTGGCTTTTGGGGGAGGGAGTGAGAGGGGCTAGTGCTGGGCTCTGGCCTGAAATTGGCTTTTGAGTGGTCAGAGCGGGAGCTCAGCCAGCAGGAGGTGCTGTGGCTCCCCAGCCGCCCCCCCCCCCTCACCTCCCACCCCGCGTGCAGGCTCCACCCCGCCCCCACCCCAGGGCAGGAGCTGGGCCCCCGTCTCCCACTCCCTGTGTAGGAGCCCCTTGCCACCAACACGCCCGCCGCCCTCCCCTCCCCCACCCCGCCCGCGTGTCTCTCAGCGCCCCCTCCCCTCTGGGCCTCCTGGCCTCTTGGAGGCTCAGGCCAGGCCGTGGTCCCCGCCCACGCGTGCTCCCGGGCTTGCCCCATGCGATCAGTGCATGGGGCTGGCTTCCCGGTAGGCGTTCAGCCGGGAGTCGGGGTGGGTGGAGGCTGCCCTGAAGCCCGGAGCCCGGTGGGAGGCCATCAAGGCCGTGTGGGCCCTCTCGCCCCAGGGCCACCCTCCTCCTTCCCCATCAGGGGGTGTTTCGTGTCCCCGGAGAAGTGGGCGTGTGAACTGTCGAGGTCTCAGCAAGAGTTAGACAGAGGAGCGCCCCCCCAAGGAACCCACAAAGCAGCTCCATCTCTCAGCCCCCTCCTCACACCACCCCCTGGTAGCGTCTCAGGCAGGAGCTGGTGGCTCTGCCAAGGCATGAACTGGTAATTTCCCAATCAGAGCCCTGCGTCAGATCAATACAGAGCCGGGCTGTGTCTCCTCGGGCTGGGCTGAGACTGTGTTTTCGGGCCTCGAGGGTCCCGGCGCCGTCAGCCCCTCCCACCTGCCCTCAGCCGTGTTCCTGCAGGGCCTGAGCCCAGGGCTGAAGTGTGGGGGTGTCTCGTGACAATCAAACCTCTGAGCCCCCCTCCCAGACAGCCCTCCTGGGTCCTTGGAGCAGTGCCAGCCTTAAATGCAGATGAAGGAGGCAGCCAGCCACCCACACAGCCTGCTAACTTGGTATTTTTAGAACCACTTCTCCAATATTTCTCTTGATAAGAAAGGGAGCGAGGGGGACTTAGGAGAGGAACAAGGGTTTGGGGTGGGGACAGGCTCGGTGTGGGTCTCCTCGGATGCAGAGCCCTCCTGCCCCGTCTTCGTGGGGATGCAGTGAGTCCGGGGCCTGGGCATTTCTTCTCCCCATTCTACAGACGGGCACACTGAGGGTCAGAGAGATTCCCCGAGTTTCAAGTGGTAGAGCCGGGATTTGAACCCAGGAGTTTCTGAAACCAAAGGCCCTGACCTTGAGCCAGGCTGTATCGAACGGATGGGAGGGCCTTACCCTTTTTGTACTTTGTTCAGGGTTACAGCAAGCCAGGCCGTGTCCAGTGTCTCTGTGGACACAGTGGCCCTTTGTTGCCCTGGAAGGGGAGGCCGGCCTTCGGGGAGGGAGAGAGACGGAGCCAGCCCAGCATCCGGGGAGCGCCCAGGCTTTCAGGACCCTGGACCCTGGCGTGTGCGCAGGGCTGCGTCCGGAGGGCCGTGCAGCCCAGCCCCGCGGGTCCTCATCGGGCCTTATAATCACAAGGAGGACCAGCCCATCCTCAGGGTCACCGCAACCACGTAAACCAGGGAGGAGCCCGGGCACAGTGTTTCCCCCTTATTTTTGGTCGCACAAATGGTTCTCACGTACAGCCGGTCTCTGAGGTGCAGGCTTGAGAACAGCGGAAGTAACGCCGCACAGCGCACGGCTGAGAATGGCCACTCTGGTCTCTCCGCCCGGCCTCCGCACGTGTCCTCTGGGGCCCTGAAGGCCCCACTCACCGTGTTAAATGGGCTGGGGTCACCCGCCCTGGCCCGAGTGAGAAAAGTGAGGGGCTTCTAACATCTGGAGGCGAGGGTCCTTGTCGCTGCCCCGCCATCCTGCTGTGACGCGGGCAGGTGGCCTCTCCTGGCAGACCTGGATCTAGGCTGGCTGACCCGGGGACAGCTGAGGGGTGGCCCAGCCTCCGTGTTGGAGGGCTGGACAGGGCGTGACTTGTAAAGAAGCTTTGTAAACGGCAGCGTGTGAACTGACCGTCCTCCCCTCCCTCTGGCTGTCAGGGCTTCAGTGACCCCGCGGCCATCTGTCACAGGGTCAGGGAGCCTGCGGGGTGCAAGACTCCTGGTGTGACCAGGGGATGGGAGGGGAGGGGAGAGAGAGGAGGCGCAGGCACAGCGCGTCCCGCCGTGCAGAGCACGGGGCCCTTCTGCAGTCAGGATCTCCAAAGTGATGCATTTGTCAAAATTATGACCCAATTAGGCGCAGTAACCGGCGTGCACGGCCGCGATGCGTGTAATCGCTGGTGACGCCACTTAGCGCCGAGTGGCTGAGTGACGAGGCGCTGCTGCACTGGAGGGGCGGCAGCAAACACTTCTCTGTCCAAGGACCCCTCAGCGGGGGCGGGGTGGGAACCCCGGCCGGACCTCAGATGACACCCAGGCACCACTCCGCCCTCGTTCCGGAGTTTGTTTTCAGGCTGGTCAGCGGGCGTGATGGCTGGTTCTGGCCCATTCCTCCATCACCCCAGACCCTGCAGGCCCTCCCTTCTGTCTCCAGGCTCCACCTTCTGCACCCACAGATCAACTCAGCTCCTTCCGGGCCCCTCAGCCTCTCTCCCCGTCCCTCGCGTTCGAGTCCTGCCCCCAGCCCCCAGGCCCTTGCCCAGCTCAGCACCCAGCATCCCCGCTGGTTCCCTGAAGCCCCCCACCCCCCAACTGCCTGCCCAGGGGTCAGGACCCCGACCCGCCCTCCACCCTCATGGTCCACACCCGCAGTGGACCCGCACTGGACGGGGCAGTGATTTGAGGCTGAGTCCCGGTTATGTCCCGGGAGGCGGGTGGTTGGGTGGAGGTGGGGTGTTCAGGCTTGCCACTGCTGGGGGCGCTCTCAGGTCGGGTGTGGGGAGGGCAGTGGCTGCAGGGGGTAGGGGAGAGGGTAGAGGCCTGGGCCAGTGCTCTGGGGGCCCCTGGGGGGGGCAGGCACTGACTGGGGGCCCAGAGACTCACAGCTACTCCCCCTCACCTCAGCCTGCCCTCTAGAGTAGGGGTCAGCCTGCAGGTGTTTTTCTGTAACCAGCCAGATAGTTTTGACTTTGTGGGCCAAGGGTGTCCACACAGCTACCCCTCTCTGCTGCCGTCACATGAAAGCCCGATGGTGCTCCCATAGGAGCTTGTCTACAAAAGTGGGCACCCACCCGAATTTGGGTCCCAGTCATTTGCCGACGCCTGCTCTAAAGAGTAAGCCCTCTTCAGGGTCAATGACGCTCATCAGTCTGCCCGCTGCTGCTTTACCCACGAACCCCTCCCAGTTAGAGGCCGGTGCCTCAGTCAGTCCCCCCCCCCCATAGAGTGATGCTGTTAGACACACCGGCTGAGGCTCTGAGGCCTTCTCAGCATTCCGAAGCGTTTCCAGCTCCATCGCCCCCGTGGACAGCAAAGCAACCTCGTGGGGGTGGAGGGCGGGGTCCTCCTCCACATCCAGGTGAAGGAACGTGGGCGGGGCTTGCCCAGATGGAGCCCAAGCCTGCAGAGGGCCCCTAGGGATGGGGTCTGCAGCCCCCGGCCCAGAGCGCCCCACCCTACCTCCCCAGGTGGGGCCCCCTTGACCCAGCCTTGCCTGGTCCCCAGGGACAGGCTCAGTGATGGATGTGTTGCTTTGCTGTTGGCCTCGCGGTGGAGGCAGGGGCCAGATGAATGAGGTCTCGTTGGCGGTGTGTGTGTGTTGTGTGAGTGTGAAGTTGTAGGTGTTTGAGATGAGGATGCTACTGACAACCCGGAAGAGAGTCAAGCACCCCGTGCTGGTCTAGAGAGATGCGGCCAGGGCCCGAGGGCTGGGGGGACCCGCTGGCCTCCTGGGGCTCATGGAGGTGCCAACCCCAGGTGGCCTCAGCCGTTTTGGTCCTCGGCTTTCTGGGCGAGGCCAGCACGGCCCCACGGTGCAGACGAACATGGTGAGACTCCCAGAGGTCACTGAACTTGACCAAGTACAGGGGGACATGCCGAGCCCCGCCCCACCCTACCTCGGCAGGGTCCTACCCATGAAGGGGCCTGCGGCTACCACCGGGTCTCGGCAGGAAGCCCAGGTCCAGGCCCGGGGCCTGCCCCTGCCGGCCTAGCTCGTGAGACACGGTGGACGAGGCCGAGGGCTCCAGCCACAGTTCACCCTCTGTACATGGGGCGAGTAGCAATCCCACACTCGCAGGCTGCTTCTGCAGCTCAGATGGGCCCCGGGGCTCAAAAGAGCCTTGACCAGCCCGTCCCAGGGCTGGGGGACGGGGAGCAGGCCTGGCTGGGCCTGATCTGGGTTTGAAGGCTGGACAGAAGTGCGCCAGATGGAAAGGCAATGGAGTGGAGGGAACAGCAGGGGTGAGGTTCAGAGGTCAGCAGAAACAGACAGCGGCGAGGAACTGTGCTGGCTGTGGGGTGCTTGGTGGTAACGGGGGGCGGGGGTGCTCACAGACCCTGAGCTGGGCCTCCGGGGCCTCCCCTCCCTCGGTGCCCAGATGGCAGGGGAGAGCCGGGGCCTCCCGTTGGCCCGCTGATCCCCCGGGGCCCGCAGGACCAGCGCGGCCCGGAGGAGCCGTCCTGCCTGGTGTGAAAATGAAGATTGATGGTCGCAGGAAGGCAGCCCAGCTCCCGAGCCAGCCGGGAGGTGCAGGGATACGGAGCTTCATTATTATTTTAAGTGTTACTCAGCTGCTTTATTGAATTCTCCAAGTCAGGAAAAATCCTGGCGAGATAAGAAGTTGACATTTTCAGAAGCAGCAGAGAGAGCTGCGTGGGCGGCAAGGACAGCGCCAGCTTGGCGAGGACACCTCAGCCCACGGCCCCGACACCCACCGTTGTCACACACGCTCGCGCTGACTCAGGCCAGGGAGCTTCAGCCAGTGGTGTCGGAGGACCGGGCAGCCCTGTGCCGAGGGCCGGGGCCTGCCTCCCGCCCTCTCCAACCCTGTTCCTCCCTTGACCACCTACTATGTGCCAGGCTGGGGTCCACACTGGCTGAGGACATGTCCTTTCTCTGGGTTGGCCTTAGTGCAATGGCAGGGACAAGGACACGAGCCACTCACAGGGCACATGAGAGATGGCACAGGCGGGCATGAGGGAAGCACCAGCAAGGGGCTGCCATTGGCCCGTGGCGGCTCGCTGACCTTCAAGGCCTCTGGCCTGGAGCAGATGCAGCCCCAGGAACATGCGGGTGGAGGAACAGGTGGTTTTGGAGGCGGGACATGGGAGCCTTGGCTCTGAGAGTCTAGGCCAGTGTGGGTTTCCTTGGAGAAGAATGTCCAGGATGTCCAATGGCTGGATGAAGTCTCTGTGGGATGGCCCAGTTGGTGACTGTCACTAACTGGAGATTGGGGTGTGGCTGGGGGGCAGAGGAGGGGTGTGGAAGTTGAAGGTGGAGGCTGAAGGGGGAGGCTGGGAGGTGGAGGCTGGAGGTGGAGGC
>PVHT021183682.1:204639-242617 GCA_004024745.2 Catagonus wagneri
CGGGCTACGGGACCCGAGGGGCTGTGGGGAGCCCGGGCAGGAGGCCGTGGTGCCTGAACACGGGGGTTGATGGGGGAGACGGAGGGTGTGGACCAGGGGAGGGCGCACCCTGACCAGCACGGGTGCAGGGGGGCACGAGCGGGGTGGGCAGCGTGAGGGTCAGAGCCCAGAGCGAGATCAGGCACCGTCCCTGCCATCTGCGCTGCCAGGGCTGGGACAGGACCGGTGGGACAGAGGGCCGGTGCTGCGGGGCGAGCCTGGGGTACAGCTGGGGGCTTGTGGGGCCAGAGTGCTGGCCGCAGCTGTGCTCTGCCCTCTGCCCGCCCCACTGGGCTGCCCGCACATGTGGCCTGTGCCACCTCCTGGCACGACAGCTCTTTATGGAATTGTTTGCTTGTCGTCTCTTGCTAGGCCTCAAACTGTGACTTCTGTGGGGACGAGGACGGCATCTGCCTTGGGCACGCGGGGCCCAGCGCCCGGCCACCACCCACAAGATGTGTGTCAAACAAACGGATGAATGAACAGATGAAGGGATGAGCCGGGTGCCATTCTGGAGCGGGCCCTGCTCCTGGTCAGCGCCTCGCGGGCCGGTCCCCACCTGCAGTGCAGCCCCCAGGAGGCAGGGCTGGGGTCTCAGGCCTGGAAGGGGGGGACACGTGGCTTCCTCTGCTTGCCCTCCCCTCCCCTCTCCTCAGGGTCGTGAAGAAACCCTGCCCCTAGTGGCCCGGGAGCTGGCGGGGCGGGGAAGGGGGCCCCGCTCAGCCTCAGCCGTCCCTACAGGTGGGCCACGGTCTCCAAGGGGACAAGAAGGTCTGAACGGCTCGTCCCGGGAGCCTGGCAGGAAGGCAGGCGGGGACCTGAGGCCTGGGGAGCGTTTAGGGTGAGAGCGGACGCCTTCCTGCCAAGCCTGAGGCTTCCACATGGTCCTGGCTCTTGCTGCCGGGTGTCTGGTCCCCAGCCCCTTCTAGGGAAGCGGGCCTTCGTGGCGGGGACACTGTGGCGGAGAGTCTGGGCAGGGCGTGTGCTTCTGCACCTGGCGGCCACCTGCCGAGCTCCCGCCCTGTGCCTCGCCAGTGACAGCAAGTGTGGGAAAGCCCTTCCCCGGGGGCCCGCTTGGGGGGTTCCAACGGGCGCCTGGGCTGGGGGAGGGGGTCCTTCCACCCACGGTAGGGAACACCGCGGGCTCCAGTTCCCACCCTGAGCCTCTGAGCTGTGTCTGGGCTGGTCGTCTGTCCTCCGGCCTCAGCATTCCCGTCTGCGACTTGGGTTGACCGCGGGGACTGAGGGTCCCTCTTTAGACTGGATTTGGCTTGTTACAGAGGCGGGGGCCAGAGAGGGAGGGAAAGAGGGGGCCCTCATCTCACGGCAAAGGATGCAGGCTCCGCGTGATAACGTGACTTAGTCACGGGGCGGGGACAGAGCTGTGAGGCCGGACACACGTGTGGTCAGGCGGAATCCAACCCCCGGGAACCAGCGCCTCTGCTGGAGGCCCCAGGGGGCAGAGGCCTAGGGGCCCCACCCTCACACGTGCCACTGACGTTTCTGTGCGGAGCGGAGGACCCGGCCCGGGGCCGCGCCTGGCCGCCCTCTGCTCCGTGGAACGCGCTGTCGCGGGCTCCCTGTGGCCTCCCACCCCTTCCCACCACGCTAAGTGTGCCCTCCCCCCGACAAGGCGCGGCCGACGTCACGGGGCCTCGGCCCTGAGTCCGCGCCGTGCTGGGCTGCGGGGACCCGTGCGGCCGACATTCTTGCACCGTTCCACTCTGGGCCCGCACACCGGGGAGGGGTCAGCCCTGACATCTCCCTGCCCGTGATCTCGGGCAGCAAAGTCAGTTCTGAGGCCCTGGGTCAGCAGGTGCTCAGGCCCGAGACTCTATCGGCACAGCCCGTGGGCCCCCTCCACGCTCCTCCAGACCCGGACACCTCCCGGGCCTCTGAGCGCGGCCAGGCTGTCCCCGCTCCCTCCCGGGTCACGTCCGGCCCCCTCGGGTCTCCCCCCACAGTGCCTCCAGGATGTTCAGTCCAGCTGGTCCCTCAAACCCCCCAGTGGGTAAAACCAGACACAGTGGCGTGGATCTGAGGGTCCTGGCCCCAGTCACCCGACTCGGCCCTGACGCTGCTCCCAGCACATAGCAGGTGTCACTGAATACCTGGCGAGGTCCCATAGGAATGAGGGGCAGGAGCTGGGGGCCCCTCTTGCCTCCCCACCTTGGTGGAGCTCTGGGCCATCTGAGTCACCTGCCCGCAGTTCCGGAGACTCTGAAACAAAGGAAGAGAGAAGGCGGCCCTCAGGGCAGCTCTCGAGGTGACTGTGAGCCCGAAACGGAAGCCAGACTCAGACAGGATGGAAACAAACACTTACGGCCCAGCAGGGAGACCGAGGCTCAGAGAGGGCAAGGGGCCGGCTCAAGCTGCCCAGCGGGGACGAGGCAGAGACTCGGCGAAGCCTGTGCCAGAGCGGGCGCTGAGCCCCGCGGTGTTTCAGCCCCACCCGCTTCTCCCTCCACCTCTGGAGCAACCGTGGGGCCCCGTCCAGGGCTGACACAGCCCTGTTCTAAAAAGGAGTCTTTCAGCCCCGCAGGTGTCTACCCGGGCCAGGTGCAGGTTGGCGTCACGTCTGACCCTTCGCCATGGGGACTGAGGGGTGACAGGTGCTCTGTGGATGGGCACTAATGTGCTCATGTGCCCATTTCTTCAAGTCAGCAAGCATCCATTGAGTGCCTACTGTATGCAGGGCCCCACGGCCAGGCCTGCTGGGGACGAGGCCCGTGTGACGTTTTGCAGACTGCGAGCCTTTCAGGGAGAAGGTCAGGGATTTCCCAGCCCTGCCCTGAGAACCCTTAGCTCAGGCCTTGGTGCGTAGTAGGACCCTGGAAATAGCGCTTTAATTGGTTGGAATGGAAAGGAAGCAATCCCATTTCTCCAAGGCGTTGCCATGGTGACTTCTCCTCACTGCCCTCTCTCTCCCAGCCTCCAGGGAACAGGGTCCCTGAGTGATTTTTCCAGGGGGTGCACGGGGCCGCGTTATCCCTGGGAGCTGGCCCCTCGCCCTCTGGGGAGCCCGACCCACCAAAGGAGAGCCTGGCTCCCGCTGAACATGGCAGAGTCCTGGCAGCCCCATCCTTGGTGGGTCCGGGGACAGGACACCCTGGGAAGCCTCGTCTCCCGGATCTCTGGGGGTCGCACCTTTTACAGGGGGCCTGGGGAGCCTGGAGGTGTCAGAGAGGTCGGGAGCAGCTGGCAGGGCCCCCAGAACCACAGACAGCAAAGGGGTGGCCTGGGAAAGCCAGCCTGGCCTGCAGCCTGGGGGTGACGGTGCATGCAGGCTGGTCCTTCGTTCTGAAACGGCGCCCTTGGGAGCAAGGGTGGCCGGCTGGCCAGGGCACCGACCCAGGGCTCCGAGCAGACCTCCTGCTGATCCTCCGACATCTTGCCACAGCCAGGAGGCCAGTCGAGGGTCCTCGGCAACACTTGGTGACACCACGAGTGTGTGAGCACATGTGCACGAGGCTGCGTGGGCTTCGGGAGGGCGGCTACAGCCCCGTTGCCGGGGAACCGCTCGCGGGTGAGGTTTGCAAGGCAGGGGCCGTGTCTCGTGCGCTGTAGAGGCTGGGGACACACGGGTGACGGAGGGAGCAGGGCGTGGATGCTCGCTGGGGCCTTCTCAGCCAGGTGTGCGCTGAGCACGGGGCTCCTCAGTGAGCAGGCAGATGGCCGCGCGCACTGGAGCCGGGGTCTGGGGCACACATGCGGAAACACTGATCCCACCCCGGTTATCATCTAATCCCACGGTCCCCGGAGGCCCCTGTGTGAGCGGGCCAGTGTGGGCGGGTGGCCGTCAGCGCAGGGACCCAGGGCCCTGGGGACCGGCTGTGACTTGACTGTTCTGCAACCTGGGCCTCCGAAAGGAGCCAGAAACCAGCGGCCTTGCTTATGGCAGCAAGGCACGTCCCTTTGTCAACAGGCTGGTCCCCGGGGGCTCCAGGCTGGTCCCTGCCTGTCTCCCCCGCCCTCGCCTGGCGTTTCTGAAATCCTGCCACCCCGGCCCCACCTCAGGCAGGGGGAGCGCCTTGAAGAACGAAGACTGAACCTCAGCAGAAAGTACCGGGTGACCCCTTTCCTCCTGGGGGGGCTCGTGGCGGGGGGAGGGGGCGCAGGAAGCAGATGGGGCGGGGGGCCTTGCCAGCGGGTCATTCCCGACTTGAGCCTTTGGGCGAGCTGGCCTCCCTCTGGCCTGGGTCCTGTCCGTCTGTCCATCTCACTCCAAGGTCAGGGAGGAAACGGGCCCTCCCAGGACCAGAGTCTCGGCAGCGGGCCATCAGAGCAGGAGGAGAGAATAGACGGGGAGGCTGGAGGGCGAACCTGCCCCTCGGGAATTAGGCTTCGGACTCTCAGAAGGCGCTCCGGGTGAACAGAATTCTCTGCTGGGTGGGGGACCTGCGGCCACGGCCCGGGCGGCGGGTCCTGGCGGCGGCCCAGGCCTGACCACCCCTGTGTGAGGGGGGCAGGGACGCTGCAGGAGGCAGATCCGCTCCGAGCTGTGCGGCCTTGGGTGAGCGGCTTCACTCCCTGGGCCTGTTTCCTCGTCTCCAAGGTCTCCGACCCACCCCCTCCCAGGAGTGACCGGAAATGTGGGTGGGGCCTGGGAGGCAAGGAGGCTCAGGACCCCAGAGTCAGAGGTGGGTGCGGCTGGCCCCTGGTCTGGGGCTGGGCGGGCCGCGGTGCCCCCCTCTGCGGCCTGGGGAGCCCAGACCCCTCCCTGTGCGGAGCTGGGGGTGGGGGTCCTCGGCCTCAGCGACCCCTGGGGTCTCAGCCCGCTGCCCTCCCGCCGGCCTCTGGGCGCCGCGGGCAGCCTTGTTTCGAAGACAATTTGTTGCTTTGGGCTGGTTGGGGTTTTTCAAGAGGAGAATCTGAGCTTGGTCTCCATCGACCTAGGGAGCAGGGGTAGAGAGTGGGCGCTAGGCTGGCCCCTGTACCCCCTCCGGTGGCAGGAGCGAAGGCCCCTGATGGGCTCTGCCACTGTCTCCTGCCAGCCGGTCCCTAGGCTGGGCCAGCCTTCCCTGCCCTCCACTGGTCTCAGAGCGGCTGCACCGGCCTGCGCCGGCCAGGTTCTCCACGGGGCCCTCTGTCCCGGGGCAGAGCCAGCGTGGGCTCTAAGCACACGAAATCGAGGCCTGAGCGTCATGTGCCCACCACAGCTTCTGAGGTGCCCGGGCCTCTGCCTCAGCTTCCCAGCTGGCCCTTCAATGCCCCCTCTGGCTGAAGCCACCCTTTGGTCTGGGCCCCAGGCCCCTCTGTGAATCCATTGACTTGCTAAGTCTTTGGGCAAGTCTCCTCTCCTACCTGGGCCTCAGTTTCCCGATCAATAAAATGGGTCCATCCTCATTGTCCGGCCCAACCTGCAGGACCGACGTGGGAACTCAAAGGGGTCATGTTCCGTGTCCCCAGTTCACAGGTGAGAAGCCCGAGGCCCGGGACGACGGCCCCGACCGCAGAGGTGGGCTAGAACCAGGAGCAGGGCCCTTCACTGCACCCCGTTTTGTGGGCCTACTTATCAGACCACTGGGATCTCGGGGTGCCTGGGGTGCTGTGAGCTCCCTGCCTCCCAGCCGCGCCCCGGGGAAGTCTGACATGAATCCCCCAGATCAAGCAGAGGGCTGCCTGCCTCGGCCTCCCCCGGGCCCCGCCAGTCGGCTCGCTGCCTCCCAGGCCCCCAGGCCCAGCTGTCCTTCAGGATGTGCCGCGGCCAGCAGTCCGTCCACCTGCTCCGTTCCTGGGGCCCAGGCCTGGGGGGCAGGGGCAGGCTCGGGTCCCCACGGCAGCCGCCCCAGCTCCTGCCACAGGCCTGCCTGCCAGGACCCTCGGCTCTGCTGGTTCCTGGTTGTCCCGGTCGGGCTGAACCACTGGGCGCCCCGCACCCTCCCTGACCCCCCCGGCCTGGCCACCGCGTCCCCGCTCTGCTCACCTGCGGGGCAAACATCTTGGCCCACTGGCTGCTTCATCTACGGAGAGGCCACATTAGGGGACAAAACACTCACAGTATTTGAACTTCTCAAGCTCTTGGCGAGACAAGTAGGAAACTGAGAGCACCTGCCGTGGTGACAGCCAGCGTGTCCCGAGCTCTGGGGGAGCTGCGGAGGTGGTCGCGCAGTGCCTGGGTCCCCCTGCCTCCGCGCCAGCACCGTGTGGCCTGGCTGCTCGCGGGAACAGCAGGGAGGGTGCGGAAGCGAGCTCCCCCGGCTCTCGGGGCAGGCACGTTAGTGGCCCCCCTGCAGAGGGCCCAAGGCTGAGGCCTGACAGGGAGACCCACCGCGAGGTGGGGGCCCAGGGCCTGGCAGCCAGGGGTGTGCTCTCTGCGGCACCTAATGCTGCCTTCGGGTCACTGAGGGACCCCACTGGTCTGATGGGATGCGTGGCGGTGCTGGGTGGCGGTGACATGGGGCATCAGAGGTGGGGGTGGCCCCGGGGCAGGCCCCACAGGGAGGACCACACCCCCCTGCCCCGCTCTCTCCCCTGCGCCCCCGTCTCAATCACCATCCTGGAGGGGCCCCATGCTTTCTGACCCCTCTGTCTCCCAGCCGCGCTGCCCCGCGGAAGAGGCTGGTGGGCGGGGTGCACTCCTGCGGTCTCGCCCCTCCCCTCGGGGCCTGACCGTGAGGACTCCTCCTCCTAGGGGCGGGGTTCCCCGGGGGAGGGGCTTCCACAGTGGGCGGGGGAGCAAGACGCCTGGGCCCGGGGGAGGCTTGTCCAGGGGACGGTCAGGGACTCACAGCAGAGACCCGGCTTCCTGAGGCTCAGGTCGGACGTCCGCAGAGGCAGCGGTCAGGGCCTGCCCCTGCCAGGACGCCCGGCGCCGGAAGCCCAGGCTCTAAGCCACGCCCTGGTCTGCTGGTCGAGGGACGCAGGGCTGGCTGTGTCCACCCAAAACCACGAGGAAGGCCTGGGCAGCACAGTCATGACCTGGTTACTGCCTCTGAGCAGCTCTGCCTGTGGATCTCTGCCCACCAAGGAGGCACAGAGATGGCTTTTTGAAGGTCACGCAGCTATGTCGAAAGGCCCTTGGGCTGCACCCTGGCCTTGCCCAGGATGACAGATGGGGAAGCCGGGGACCAGGGCGGTGAAGCGATGGGCCGGCAGGGCTGGATTCCCCTTCCTGCCCGCCGCCCCGCACCCCACCACCCCCGCAGGGTGGCCCGGCACCTTCCCGTCCCCGGTGCAGTACTGTCTCTGGCTCCCAGGGGGCGCTGAGGCCCCGCGGCTGGCTCCCTGCGCGGCCGGCGCTGCGCGTCTCCCAGTCAACAGAAGCCGCTCAGCGCCGAGACGTCGCCACACATCTGCATCGGAGTCCAAACGAAACGTCTTTTCCTGTTGGGGAAAAAAATGAACAAGGAGAAGGGAGACTTTGCTGACAGATTAGAAAATTTCCACTTCCCAGCATTGGAGCGACGTTTTTGTGCTTCGCGCGCCCCGTTACCGGGTGTGCAGACGGAGCCCGGCCGGGGCGCAGACGGAGCCCGGCCGGGGCGCCCGCGTGTGGGTCGGCTGGGAATCTGCAGAGGCTTGTGGCTGAGGCAGCAGGTGCCAGCCCCCGGCCTTCCAGACTGGTGTCGATCGGCCTGGCCTTCCCCACAGGCCTGACCTTGGAAAAGCCACCGGGGCCTCAAGCTACGTCACAAGGATGCCGAGAAGCCCAGAGCATTTGATCTGAAACATGAAGCACCTACACATAAAATTGATTAATATTTTTATGCTAATTTGGAGCTGTCACGGTGCTTTTGAAGGCTGGTTTCCTAATGAGCCCCGGGAAGTGGGGTGCGAGCCGTGCCCTGGGGCCGAGGAACGAGCGAACACAAGGTGCGGGGGTGTGAAGGACCGCCAGGATCCGTGGCAGGAAGGGCCCAGCCCTGACCTTGGAGCCCGGCTGCCCTGACCTTGGAGCCTGGCTGCCCTGACCTTGGAGCCCGGCGGCTGGCCCTCCAGTGTGAAGGGCAGTGTGGAGGCTGGAGGAGGCTGGGCCTGCCTTGGGGGCCGGGGTCCAGTTGAGGACTTTGTCTGGTGAGATTCATGGGAGACCTGAGCCTGGTGGGAAATCATGGGGACACGGGTCTGTGGAGATGCTGAGAGCAGTCCAAGGTCACGCGAGGTGGTTACCATGGATTCCTGGGCCTGCGCTTCGGGGCCCAAGATGCCCGCCGGCCTGGGAAGCCGAGAGCGTTGGAGAGAGAGCGGCTTCTGGAACAGTCCTTTCTTGGTCTTCATGAGTTCAAGATGGAGCCCCTGTCCGCACCCCAAGCCCGGTCCTGCCGCGGTCCTCCCCGTCCGGGGCTCGGCCGCGGCCCCTCACTCAGCCAGCCCCCGGCTGTCCCCCTCCCTGCGCCCCGGCTCCTCCAGCTGCCGCCAGGTCCCGCCACTGCCACGCCGTGATCTCTCACTGTGCCCACGTCTCTGCGTCCCGGCTGCCGCCTCTGTGCCCCCCCCCCGCCGTGACCCCGCTTCCACTCTCCATCCGCTGTGCACAGATCGGAGCGAGTCTCCCGCCGAAACAGCAGAGCCCACGTCGCGCCCCTCGGCCTGGCGCGACGAAGCCCAGAGCTGTGTGTTTCCTCCCGGAGCAGGTGGCTCGGGCCACACCGTGTGTGGCGGGGGCGCTCTCTGCCTCCCTGCTCATTCATTCCTGCGCCGAGGCGTGCTGGCTCCTGGCGTGGACTGGGTGCGCGTTAACCCTCACTGACCGATGAATGAGCCGGCCTTTGGCGGGGGTGGGGGCTGGTGCGCTGAGAGCGGAGGAGGCAGCGAGGGCAGAGGCGGAGAGCCTCCGGGCAGGTGGTGCTGGGCCCCCGAGGGTCAGGAGCAGGACCCAGCGGCAGGCCCTGGGGGTGGCCTGAGGGGTTTAGTCCCGGAGGCCTCTCTTCCCAGAGCAGAGCGGCCTCAGGGCGCTGCACGGGGCTGAGTCTCCCGGGGCCGAGTCCCAGACGGTGTGGGCTGTGCCCGTGGCCAAGGCACGCAGCCTCTGGTGTCCTGAGCCTCGTGTGTCTATGGTCATGACCGGCCCTCCCCCTGGCCGGAGCAGGCTAAAGGGACAGTGGCCGGCCATGCCGGAACCGTGTCCTGTGTCTGACTTGACACGCAGTGAGCTCCCTGGTCTGTGTTTCCCAGAACTGCCTCAGGAGCCCCAGGGGGGAGCGGGGCTGGAGGCTAGGGGAGGCCAGGGTCCATCAACCAAGGGAGGGCCGGCTCCACCAGACAGTGACTGAGGACACGGAAAGGAAGGGGTGAATCCTAGAGGGGCCCTGGGCCCCTGGAACGAGGGGGTGCAGGCGACTCGCGGACACGGGCCCCGCTTCGCGAGCAGGTAGGTCCCAGCCTCGCCTCGCCCATCATCTCGGGGCGGCACCCGTGCCCAGCAGGCCAGGCAGGGGTGGGGTGGCGCCGACAGCAGAGCCCACCGCCTGTCCTACCTCAGGCCCCCCAGCTCCGGACCCGGAGTCATGACCCTCCCGGCTGCGGTGTCCCCCAACCCGAGCCCTGCCCAGGCCCATGGCCACTGCCTCACCCTTCCTGTCCATCGAGACCGGGCATTTTTGGCGGCCAGCTCTGCTTTGCACCCGATTCTGTGGATTTCAAGGGTGAGCCAGGCACTCTCATGCTTATCCACCCTGCCAAGGCTGTGTGTCTCCAGCAGAGTGGGGACCCCCTTCCCAAGACACCCCCCATGCACGTACACACACACCCACACGCACGCACGCACACACACGCGCATGCACACGCACTGTCTTCTCCGGGGAACTCCCGCAGAGACAGAGCCACCTCTTAAACCTGCCAGGAAGAGGGTGGGTCTGAAGGTGACTCGTCACGTGGAGAAACTAAGTGAATTTCCAGAGGCTTTCCAGGCAGACAGGGCCGCTCCTCTCATCCGGGCATCTTCACAGCCGGCCAGCAGCCCCGGCCCGGGACCCTCCGTTTCTCCAGCAGAGGAAGAGCAAGGCCAAGGTGCAGCTCCCACCTCGTGGCCTGACGTCTGCCGCAGCACGGGCATCGGGGCCTTGCTTCCCGAAGCGTCCCCCCGCTCTCACCTTGCCCACTTTCCGTTTTCCATCCTGCCGCGCAGGTCCCCCTCCCTGCTCCCACCCTGTCCCACCCACAACAGCCAGCCCAGGAGTTTGGGCCCCAGAGTGACCTTGAAGCATCTGGCCGTCCTGTCTGGCTTGCAGGCTGCGGGGGCTGCGACTCTGAGCTCAAGTGGCTCAAGCTGAAATTCCCTCTCCTCCTCCTCCTTCATTCTTCCTCTCCTTCCTCCTCTTCCTTCCTCTCCTCTCCCCCTGCTTCCTCCTCCAGCTGAGAGCCCCGGCTCTGCGCGTTTCCTTGGGAAATGACTCCCATTTGCCTCCCACCTGCACTGCCAGCTTCCCCAGTGTTCATTCTGAAGGGTGGCAGTGCAAGCAGATTTCTGCATTCAGAGGCGCCTGGGGATGTGACAGGCAGCCAGGCGTGCTCCCTGTGGGTAGCGGTGCTCTCCCCCAGCCCGCAGCGGAGGCGGGAGCCGGCCTGGCTTGGCGACCTCTGCCTCCCCAGGGTCAGAGGAGAGCGTCACGCCCTGCCTTCCGATCCTAGGGTGTGCTTTGGCCCGGGGCTGCTTCCTTCGCCCCTCTGGGCTCCGTCCCCCGCACATAGGACGCGCGAGTCTGAGCAGGGACAGGCCGACCCTTTTCGGTTGTGCCAGAGCGCCCTGCTTCCCACCACCCTCCCTTGGACAGAATGGCTCCTCTCAGCTTCAGGGAACGGGCGTGGAGACAGCCTGGGGAGCGCGTCGCAGTGGAGCCGGGTTGGACCAACCGGGGGGGGGATGCTGGGAGGCAGGTGGACACCAGGGGTGCAGTGCTCCTCAGGGCCCTGGTCAGGGCGGGGTGTCATGGGTGGGGGGCCCGCTGCTCCTGCTCCCCCTCCCCAGCCTGCCCGATTCGGGGAAATTAACAGCCCCCTCTGGAACATGTACCCAGGCCTCAGCCAATCACTGCAGCACATTCCCACTGCCTCAGGATTGGCTGAGTGGTGGGCATGTGACCCAGTGAGAGCCAATAAGAGGCAAGGAGCTATGGCCGAGCCTTGCTAGGCAGGGGAGCTGGGTCCTTCCTCTCCAGAGTGAGGGGGGAGCTCGGCCCCCAGCCCCTCCTGAGAGCAGGAACGCTCTAATCTGATGAACTAGGAAACCCAGGACATGGGGCTTTGTTTTCAGCTGCTCTTAGGTCACCATCTACTGTTGCTCAGCTGCAAAGCCTTTGCATGTATTATCTCATTTAAATCTCAAAACAACATTGTGGGGATGGTATTATTACTACCTTGCTCTAGAGGAAGAGAAGACACTCAGGAGGCAAGGCTACTGGCCCAGGCGCAAGCCAGGCTCCCAGGCAGGCCCACCGGACCCCAGCCTTGTGGCTGTAAATGTCCCCACTCCCTGGGGCCCCAAGTCAGAGCTCGAACCTGCATCGCATGTGGGAGACACGGGCCTGGCCGTAGGACCCCAAACCCGCTCCCTCTGCCCTCTGCCCACTTGGACGACAACCACCAGGTTCCAGGTCTCCTGGAAATGCCAGTCTGCACTCCACGGCTGGGGCAGTGCTTCGGGAGCTCCCCTGCGTGTCTCTGCACCGGGATGAAATTCCTAGGCAGCTCCTGGCCGCCGACCAGGCTGAAGGGGAACTCCCTGCTCTGAGATGAGACCTGTCCAGGTGGCTCTCGGCGGCCGCCGAGGCTGCCAGCAGGACCAGGAGGCTAGTCTTCGGGTTCTGGAGAGCTTCCTGCTGGGGCCTGGCGCCGAGGGCAGGACTGTCCCCCAGGGTCGGGCAGGGCTCGGGGAGCCCAGGCTGTCCTCCCACCCTCACCCGGCTCTTCCCATTTCCTGGGTGAGAAAAGCGAGGCTCAGAGAGGTGGGGTTTCTTCTGTTCAAATCGCTCCTAAGGACACGGCTGAACGCCGCCGGTGCCCACGTGGCCGCTCGGGCAGCTTGTGCTCTAGGCCGCATGCCTGTCTCCCATCTCTCCTGGCGCCCTGGAACCCCCACCTTCCCCACTTCTCGGCCTTGGCCTTGGCCCTGGCGGGGTGCACTTCCTTCCTGGCCGGGTCCTCCTCCCAGGACCCCCTGCCGCGTCCCTTCCCCCCACCTGGGCTGTTCCCTCCCATCCCTGCCTCTCCCGCCTGTACTTGATCAGCACCACTGCCGCTGTCTGGAAGCTTCTGGGAGCAGATCTGGCACCTGTCTTCTTCACCTCCAACCTCCCAGCTGCCCGCGCGGAGTAGGTGCTCGATAAACTCCGTAGAACAAACAAAGGAGAGTGTGAAGGGGGGGGATGGGCCCACGTGTCCTCAAGCCTCCCACGGTCCTGGTGACATCACCCCACTCTGCTCCTGGCAGCAGCCACAGGGGGCGGAAGGAGCAGCCCCGAGGGACCCGGCAGGAGTCTGGGGAGGGGCCCGGAGTGGAAGGTGGGCCAGGGGAGATGATTCGGGGCACTCTGCCCCCTCGCTCTGGGCTGTCCAGAGCTGTGACTGCCACGCAGCGTGCAGCGCTGGCTCCGGCCCACGGCCTCCTGCCCTCACTGGTCACGCGGGGATGACGCCCTGGTTCACCGTCCAGCGCGGACGTGGCGAGGCGGCCAAGGTCACGGGGTTTGCCACGGGCCTTCAGAGACAGCGCCTCTCTGCTGAGTTAATACGTGAACTTTCGATGCAGGACAAGGAGGACGGGGTCCGAAGATGTGGCTCCGTATCTCCCTCTGCCTCCAAGCAGCTGGCTTCCCTGGAAGATCTCCCCTGACCTTGGTTTTCTCATCGACCAGCTCAGGACGGGGAGCTGGTCCTTTCTAAGCCCTCCGCCACCCCTCCCCACCTGCCCGGGGGCACCGAGCCGAGCGTGTCCCCTGGGGTCGATGGCAGAGGCTGGGTGGCCAGAGCTCCCGCGTGACCGCCAGCCCTCCCAGGAAGGCGGGTGGGCAGCACCCCGTTCCAGCAGGATTATGCTCCTCGCTCAGCTCTCGCTTCATTACAAAGCCTGTGGCTGATCCTCTTACAGCATCTGCGGAGGGAGCGGGGCTGCGAGGCGAGGAGGAGGGGACGGGACTGAGCTCCCTCCTCGGGCAAGGGGGACACAGCCATTTACATATTTATGAAATCTTTTCCATTTTGCCCGGGCCCTGCCTGCACCAGGAAATGTCACCACTCATTTTAAGCGGGGAATCTGGGCTCCAGGAGTGACAGCTCAAGCTACCACCGAGGTCCCACAGATGTCAGGAGATGAGGGGTCAGGTGCAGGCCTCAGTTTTCCCAGGTGTAAACCGAGCTACAGGAGACAATATTTTGGGGAGGCAGCTTACGGCATGGCCCTGAGCACCCCCCACCCCCTGGTATTCCGGAGTGTGGATGGGCTCAGGGACTGGCTTCTAACCGATAGAAAACAGCAGAAGTGATGGGGAGAGGGCCCCCTAGGATTGGGTACAAAGGCCGGGAGGCCCTCTGTCCTCACCCTCTCTTGCCCTCATGGTCGCTCCCTGGGATGAAGCCAACGGCCACGTGGGAGTCCCACGTCCAAGGCCACGAGAACCTGCATCCCGCCGACCGCTGCCTGGGAGCCTAGAGGCAGACTGATCGCAGCCTCAGCAGACGTCCTGGTCGCAGCCTGGGGACACTGGGAGAGAATGGATGCCCAGCGGAGGCACAGCCGGACCTGACCGCTGACTGCAGGATAATCAGACATCGTGACGTTGAGTGCCACGTCTTGGGCTGAGCTGTTACGCGACAGTAGGTAACCAATACAGTGTCCTTCTCAACGGGTCACCTGGCTATTGAGGGCTGTGTGCGAGCGTGCGGCAGTGGACAAAGAAAGCTGCCCAAGGTCAGCAAAGGATGCTGCAGCCATCAAGTCAGCAGCCCTGCGTCCTCTCCCCACCCCCCGAGTCGTGCACCCTGAGGGGACCTAGGATGAGGAAGAGCAGGGTGCTGGCCTGGGACACTGAGGCGGGTATCAAAGGATCCTTTCAATGAGCCCACACTCTCGCATCTTCCCAGTCACAGAAAAGCGTTAAATTCCTTAACTTGAGATATCTGGTTTTCTTTTCTTTTCTTTCTTTCTTTTTATTTTTTGTTTTTCAGGGATGCACCCGCTGCATATGGATGTTCCTGGGCCAGGGGTTGAATCGTAGCTGCAGCTGCCCGCCTACGCCACAGCCACAGCAACGCGGGATCTGAGCAGAGTCTGTGACCTGCACCACAGCTCACGGCAATGCTGGATCCTTAACCCACTGAGTGAGGCCAGAGATCGAACCTGCATCCTCATGGATAATAGTTCGGTTCGTTTCCGCGGCGCCACAGTGGGAACTCCTGGTTTTCTTTAAATAACAGTAACCTTTTGAGGTTCCTACCTGGTTTTTCTTGCAAAGCGCCCCCCTCCGTCTCCTGGCTCCTCCTTCCCTCAGGGAGCCGTCCTCGGAGCCATCAGAGAGCCCGATTCCCTGGCTCGAGTCCTGGGAAAGTCCCAGCAAAACATAACCGCAGCTTGTAGGTTGTGCTTTTTTTTCCCAGTCCACACAGAGCACAGCACTAGCGCTGAGTAGGTGCTCTGAGGAGGAGCCTGCTGGGTCTGTGAGTTGTGGGAAGGTGCACTTGGGTCGTCCTTGACGTCCAGAGCTGGGCAGGGGCCCAGCACAGGCACCAGGCCATTCTCAGGTGGCATCCGCCCTGGCCTGCCAGCACGCCCCACGCCCGGCACAGGCAGGTCTTGACAGCCTGGCTTCCCGGGGGTGGGGGGAAGGCAGGGGAGGGGTGAGCCTGAGCCTGCTCCTGGTGACCCCAGCCCCCCCTTCTGTCTCTCCTCCCCATGGCCTGCCCACCTTCTTTAGGGCCTGCGCTTGTCAAAGGGGAGGGCAGGGCCAGCGCCGCCCCCAGCTCCGGACGCACTTCTGGGTTGGCGGGCACTCCCGGGGCGACTCGGTTATATCCTGGCGTCTGGTACAGCGCCTGGGACACAGCAGCTGCTCAGGGACTCTCTGGGGTAAGACTACATCAGCGGGTGGTCCAGAGTCAGAGTCAAAACCCAGGTGCTTTGGTCGAAAAGTAGGTCAAGGTCCCGCCTCATTCCCTTTTCCTGTCAGGGCATGAAAGCACTTCCTCTACAGCCTGTTCCGGCTGAAGACTCCAGGCGCCCCCGTTACAAAGAGAAACACGGCCATACAATTCGGCCCACGTGTCCAGCCCCTCCTGCCCTCAATACCGCTGTGGTGAACGGCGGTCCTTGTCGGGGGACCCACGGGAAGGGCAGGGCCCTGTCCACCGAGCCTGGGCTCTGGGAGGTTGCAGAGACCAGGAGGCACCCACGGGTGGCAGGCCAGACTTCTGCAAGGATGGGGACCCTGGACACAGGGGGCCAGCCTGGACCAATGACGGGGGCTGGAGGAGCTCCAGGGGTCCCACGGCTGAGGGGGAGTGTCCACACCGCGGTCCTGGGAACTTTCTGGGGCGGGGGGGAGCCCTCCCCCTCTGCTGGCTGACGCGGTAGCCACCGGGCACGTGAGGCTGCTGGGCTTTTGGAATGTGGAGGCTGTGACAGGAGAATGCAGGTTCAGCTTTATTCGTTTCTATGGACTTTAAATTTAATGTCAAGAGCCGTGTGTGGCTGGTGCCCCCGTGTCAGCCTGTGTAGGTCTAGACACCGAGCAGCCAGCAAGGGGAGGGGGCACGCCGTGTTCATGTCTGTGATCAGATCTTTCCAAGAACACTAAAAATAACCTTTAAAAAAAGAGATAATGCTGAGAGAAGAAGAGGCTCACTGGGCCGGGAGGAGCCGGGAGGCGCTGGGCGGAGCTGCAGGGCCGCCCATCTCAGAGGCTCCGCCATCTGTCCAGGAGGCTTTGCCTGAGGGGAAAGAAAATTCTTGCCTCGTCCCTATTTTTAACAGCGTTCGTCTTCAGATCTGGGAGAGGCCGGGGGATAAATGGGCGGCGAGCCTGCCCCTCGGCCCTGCTGTTGTTTGTGTGCAGCTGGTGCTGCCCCGACGCGTGGCCGAGGGTCCTCGGATGCGAACGGGACCCTGGGGCGGACCGTCAGCCGCGTGCTTCCAGCAGGCCTCCCCGGGGCCCCGGGCCCCAACACGCTCGTCGCTGCCAGGTCACCAGTTTCGACACTGCCAGCAGCGGCTCTGTCACCAGGGCCCCCGGTGGAAATGGCCTGAGGCGTTCACGGCGTCCGTGCCATGACGGTCCTCAGCCTCACCGCTGTGGCGCCGTGATCCACGGTCTACACTGCAGGCAGCCTGACCGCCTTGGACAGGAGCAGGGACCCCGCCGAGGGGAGCCCTGGGAGGCATCCCAAGTCCCTCGGGAACCCTCCAGAATCGGGGCACAGCCTTTGGCTCCCAATTCTCGTAGGTCGACCAAGCACACAGGACGATGGCGCATCCATTGGGGTACGGAGGGCGCTGCACAGGGAGGAAGGGGGGCTGGAAGGCAGTGGGATGGGTCATTGCCGCTGAGACGGCCACCGGTCACTGTCCCCTTTCCCCGCTCCCCTGCCCGGGGCCCCGTTACAGTGCAGAGCCTGAGTGCCAGCTTCTCAGCCTGCGTGCACCTGCTCACACAGGCCCTCGGGGCCCAAGCCAGGCTTGAGCCTAAAGGACCCGGAGGGCATGGGACAAGCATCTGTGGGACCCGAGGACTTGCCAGGCCCGGGCAGAGGCGCCCAGGTCCTGGTCCCGCCCTGGAGTTAGGGTTAGGGTTTGCCCTCGGGGTCTGATGGGGGCAGCCCATTACCAAGCAGCCTCTGGCAGAGCCAAGGTCCTGCCCTGAAGGGTGGAGGGGGCTGTGGGCCCAAGGAGAGTCCTGCCCGCTGCTGCCTGGGGTCCTCGACCCGCTCAGCCCTGGCCCCAGAGTCCCTGGGTTCCCTGGTGTGGGTGGAGGTGCCGCTGGCTCCTGAGATGAAGGAAGGAAGGAAGGAGCCAGGAGGCCCCCAGGCCAGGCAGCCTCCTCCCCCCGGGCTCTGCGTCCCAGTGGCGGATGGGGAGGCTGGTCTGAAACGCACTTCAGGGAGATCCTGTTGGGGCTCAGGGGTAACGAACGCGACCGGTACCCATGAGGACGCGGGTCCAAACACTGGCCTCGCTCAGAGGGTTGAGGACCTGGCGTCGCCATGAGCTGTGGTGTAGGTTGCAGTCGAGGCTCAGGTCTGGCATTGCTGTGGCTGTAGCTCCCATTCGACCTGTAGCCTGGGAACTTCCATGAAAGAAAGAAAGAAAAAAGAGAAAAGAAAAGAAAACAAAAGAAAAGGAAGGAAATGCACTTCAGCCTTCTCCTCTGGGTTCCAGGGGCCCTGGGCTCCGCCACCTGGGTTTGGGAGAAGCTCACACGCATTTCCCCCTCATCACCTGGGCAGTTTTTACCTTCCAGGGGTCTCACGAGACCCTTCCCCTCTTCTAAAGGCTGCCCATCTCAGCCACAGCCCAGGATCAGACGCACCGCCACTGCACCCTTTGTCTCTGGCTGCAGGTGGAGTCACTGGGGGTGGCAGCTGCAGCCACAGCCAGGCGCCCGGCACGCTGCTCGGCTGTCAGGCGCGGGGAGGGGGCAGGACCCGCCAACCCGGCCGCGGAGCAATGTGCGGAGACTGTACTCACGAACCTCAGGAGCGAGTCCTCCACCACAGTCCCAGCCCCAGAAAACTGGCTCTTTGATGCGTAATTGCTGGTTTCCTGCCTGCCGACCATTCAAAGGAGGAAAGAGAAAAGCCTCCTTCATTTCATCTTGGGAAGGCGGCAGCCAGACTCCGCTCCCCCACGGGCAACAGCCTTTTCTCAGATCACAGCAACGGGCAGCAATTAGACCCCAGCCTGGGGATCAATGGCAGGTACTACGGAGCTCGTGGCAATTGGCGGTTCACTTGCTGGAGGAAAGCCTCCGCACGGTGTCCCCGCGGGCGGGGTCTACATCTCAGGAGGGCGGGCAAGGGGCCAGGGTCCCTGCAGGGCAGGCCCGCGCTCGGAGGGAGGGGCTCTCCAGGTGGGGCTGTGCTTCACCCTCCAGCCGCCCCAGGTCCCCAGTGGCTTTGAATGCTGCCAACGTGTGGCCCCCAGGTCTCTTCTGCAGCCCTCCGCCCCCATGCCCGCCCCCACTCCCGCCTCCAGTTTGGACGGCGTGTCCCTGTCTCCCCTCCCAGTCCCTGCATATCTGCCCATCTGAGTTCAGCGGGCACTCGGGCTCGGGCTCAGACCTGGGTGTCACCCTTGGCAGCCCGCTTCCTCTCACTCCGTTCTGGGTTTTCTGCAGCCCCCGCCCTCCGCCTTAAAGACCCGCCCAGCGCCTGGGACACCACGGCCTCCCTGCCGGTCTCTGCACCCCCAGGGGCCAAGGCGTGCCACACCCCCTCCCTCTGCTGTGTCCACTGTGCCCAGCGTGGACTCCAGACCCCTGCAGGCTCCGCTCATGCCAGACGCCACCTTCCACCCTTGACCTTCTCTGTGCTCCAGGCACCTCAGCAGTTCCTTTAGCCCCCGGTGCTCACGCCCCTGCAGGACTCTGGGCTGCCTTTGCCCTGGATCTCAGTGTGGTGCAAAACTCGCATCCTACGGGGTCTTCGCACAAAGAACCTTTCACTGATGCCCTCCGGCCTTGCCCTTGGCCTATGCCAGTGACGTCCCCTGCCCCCAGCATCTTCCATCACTCCCCGAATGTCACCTCTGCTCTTTACTTACCTCACGCCACGAGGACCTGGAGGACCAGGACCGCCACCTCATTCCTGGCTGGAGACAGAGCCCCCCTGCAGGGAGCGCTCATCCAGGGGTGTCTGACACACGCTGAGGGGTCGGGGGCCAGGGCTGTGGTGCTGACCTCGCCGCTCTGGCCCCTGCTGGATGCCCTCCTGCAGCCACCCGGCCCCTCGGGCAAACCCACGGCTGCCTCTCCCGCAGCGAGGCCTCCCTGTCCATGGTGCTGAGGCCTGACTGGCTGGGATTCTGTCCAGGGTGCCCGCTGGGTGTGCAGGCACGAGGTTGGAGGGCATGTTTGAGTGATCCCTCCCAGGGGACTGGCCAAAACAGAGCGGAGACTGTGCGGATGGTGCGTCCGGGATGCGTGCCCTCCAGTGCGCTGGGGGCAGAGCGTATGCGGGCTGCCAGGAGTCAGGAACGGTCCCCACAGGCCCCTGCCGAGAACTGTCCTGCATTTGCTCATCAATACCACTTCCGAGGTGTCTTCTCTGGGCTGAAGCCGTGCTGGGGCCCGGGCCCAGCCATGAGCAAGGCAACCCCCCAAGGGGGCAGAAGAAGAGCAGCAGCGACCTGAGTGTGCACAGTGAACTGAGGCGCTGCAGATGACAGACAGGAGATGGCCTTGGCCGTGGCCGTGGCCGTGATGTAAGTCACAGATGAACCTGGATCCAGGATAGCCATGGCTGCGGTGTAGACCAGTAGCAGCTCCCATCTGACCCCTAGCCCAGGAAATTCCATATGGTGCATATGCAGGTGCAGCTCTAAAAAGAAAGAAAGAAAGAAAGAAAAAACAGAATTGCCCTCTGAGAACCTGAGCTAGATAAATAAGATGCCCTGTCCAAAGCACATCATCATAATGATAAGAATATAAGGGACTGGCAGGAAATCTTCATCTAATCTCCCATATGAAACAAGCCTCCAGTTACAAATAATATGAAACAGTGGTCTTCATTACATTGGGAATCAGGCATTGAAGATCAGTGGCCCCTGAGATATTGGAAACAAATGAGAGGAGCCCCACACCTGCCCCACTGAAAGCCTTGAGAGAGTCTTCAGGCCACACAACAGCGAGAGAGCTCGGACCCTAGTGGTCTCCCTGAGTTGGGTAAAGGGACGAAGAACCTGGGGAGCGATCCCAGGGCAGCATGCCAGGGAGGAGAAGCCACGCAGAGCAGGAAGTCTGGAGAGCCTCAGAGCGTCCCCTGAGCCTTCAGCCAAGTACGGATCGGCACATATGTGAGGCTGAGGAAAAGACACTTGGAAAGATTAGATGAACCAGTGCTTGACATTCATGTGAGCTAGACTGGAAAACCTCGTGATTTGTGTGATGTTGGGTAGACTATACAGAAGGATCTTATGTGGAGTATGATTAGCCATAGACCAAGGACTCCCTCAATCCTTCCCAATAAGATTGAAGAAGAGAGACCTGAAATAAGACTCAAAAAGCAAGATCTGAAATAAGATTTAAAAAGCAAGACCTGAAATAAGATTCAAAAAGCAAGATCTGAAAATATCAAATTGTTTTCAAGTAACTTAACTGCCCAGAACAAAGATAAAAAACAGTGTTTAGGAATATAAAAAAAAATCTATCACCCAATAAAATGAAATTAACAATATCTGACATACAATTAAAAATTACCAAGAGTGAAACAAAACAGGAAAATATAAGCTGTAATGAGGAGGAAAATCAACTGAAATCCTTCTAGAAACTAGATATTAGAATTAGCAGGGAGGACATGAATATATATGTTCAAAAATTTAAGTAGAAATAGAAAGATTAATATAAATATTAATGAAAGTAACAAAAATTTAAGTAGAGACACAGAAGAGAGAAAAATAGGACTCAAATTAAACCCCTAAATACAAAAACCTCATGTGTGAGACAAAATGTGCTGGATAGGATTAATGACAAATTTGAATTGCAGAAGAAAAGACTAGTGATCTTGAAGATGTAGCAATGAAACAGCCAAAAAGAAAGGAAGAGCAAAAAGAGAATCTTTAAAAATATGGGAAAAAAATCAGTGTGCTGTGGAACAACAAGTGGCCTAATATGTATGTAACTGAAGACCCCAAAAGAGGGGAGCAGTAGAAATATCTGAAGAAATAATGATAAAGATACTAAATTGATGAAATCTTCAAATTTAGAACTCCAGGAAGCTCAACCAATGCCAAGCACAAAACCATGTAGAAAACTACACCAAGGTACACGATAATCAAATTGCTAAACACCCATGAAAAAGAAATCTTGAAAGCAGCTAGATGGGGGTGGGGGGGTGTGGGGGGGAAGATGGGCTACAAATGATGAACAACACAGGGTGACGGCTAACTTCTTAGTGCAAATAATGGAGGTGGGGAGACAATGGAGCAATCTCTTCACTGCATTGGAGAAAATACAGCCAACCTAGAATTTCATAGCCAGTCAAAATATCTTTCAAAAAATATGGGTGAAATAAAGATATTTTAGACACTAAAAATCTGGAAGTATCGGAGTTCCTGTTGTGGCTCAGTGGGTTAAGAACCAGACATCGTGTCTGTGAGGATGTGGGTTCAGTCCCTGGTCTTGCTCAGTGGGTTTGGATCTGGAGTTGCCTCAAGCTACAGTATAGTTTGCAGATGCGGCTTGGAGCTGGTGTTGCTGTGGCTGTGGTGTAGGAAAGCAGCTGCAGCTCCAATTCGACCCCTAGCCTGGGAACTTCATATGTTGCAGGTGTGGCCCTAAAAAGAAAAAAGAAATTAAAAGATAAAAAAAAATCTGAAAATATTTATCACAACTAAATCTGTACTACAAGAAAAATTAAAGAAAGCCCTTCAGGCAGAAGGTAGGTGACACAAGGCAGAAATGTGAATCCATAAGAATGAAGAACTCAGAATTAGCAACCACATGAATAAATATGCAAGAGTCTTTTTCTAATTTTTAAAACATATTTGAAAAGCCGACAGCTTAGGCAATAATGATAACATCTATGTACACAGATTATGGGGTCTATGACAAGACTTGCAAAAAGGCTAGTGGTGTGGGAAAGGAAGCAAGCTGTTATAAGGGGTTTTACACACTATGTGAAGTGGCATAGTATTACCTGAAGGTAGGCTGTGATAAGTCAAAGCTGTAAATGAGAAATCCTAGAGCAACAACCAAAACAACAAAACAAATACTTATTGCTAGTAAACCAACAAAGGATGTAAAACAGAATCCTAAAAATTCATTTACTACAAAACAAGGCAGAGAAAAAAAGGGAGAAATTAACAAAAAGGACAGCTAGAAAACAAATAGGAAGGTGTTAGGTTTAAACGTAACCACAGAAGTAATCACATTAAGTGGGGGAAGGAGAGACGAAGAGACAGAACACAGAGGTCTTTAGGGCAGTGACCCTGTAATTACGGACACAGGGTATTTTACATTTGCCAAAACCCACTGAATGCACAGTACCAAGAGTGAATCCCAACGTAGATGATGGCTTTCGTTAATAATAATGTATTGACGTTTGATATTTGATATCTTAGCTTTATGTATGGATTGCAACAAATGTACCATACGGATGCAAGATGCTAATGGGGAAAATGTGTGCAGAGAGAGCAGGAGAACCTGGGAATTCTCTGTATTTCCTGCACAATTTTTCTGTAAAACTGCTCTGTTAATTTAGGAATTGAAATGGCTGTACTAATACAAATATAAGGTAATGTAAAATATTAATATAAATATAAAGTAAACTAGATTTCAGATAAAATGTTTTTACCAGGGACAAATAAATTTATTTCATAATGATGAAAGGGCCAGGTCATTAAGAGAACGGGATCCTAAATGTTTATGTATCTGATAACGGAGCTTCAAAATACATGAAGAAAAGCCAATAAGAGCTAAAAGAAGTAGGAAAAATTCACACTTGTAGCTGAAAATTTTAATATACCTCTGTCAATGAGCGATAGAACAAGCAGACAGCAAATACCAAGAGCACAGCACGATCAACTATCTTGATTCAACTGACGTTTATAGAACCCTCCACCACCAACAGAATCCACATTATTTTCAAGGGCATATGAAACATTTATCAATCCAGAGCATTTTCTGGGGCATAAAACAATTTACAATACATTTAAAAGGACTCACTCAATCTTATAAATAGCTTTTTTTCTGACCACAATGGAATTAAACCAAAAACAGATAATGGAAAGGTAACTGAAATATCTGCAAATATTAAAAAACTAAATAAGACACTTATAAAATATGCATGAGTCAAAGAAAAAGCTAAAAGGAAAATTAGTATTTCAAAGTAAATTAACACACCAGACAGAATTGGGGATGTCACTTCAGCAATACTCGGGAGGAAATATATAGCCGTAATTGCCTGCATTAGAAAGTAAGAAAGGCCTGAACTTAAAAGCCTTGGGATTTCGCCCTAAGAGACTAGAAAGAGAAGAGCAAATTAGAATCAATGAGATGTAAAATATAAAATCAGATTGAGAATCAATGAAATATAAAATATAAAAACAATAGAGAAAAATCAATGCAATGAAAAGCTAATTCTTAGAGAAGATGAATAAAATTTATAAACTCCTTAACCAGACTAATTAGGAAAAAATGAGAGAAGCCACAAATTACAACACCAAGATTTTAAAAGTTAACTACACGACAGATCCCACGTAATTAAAACAACAATAAAGGACTATCATGAAGCCAATTTTTACCAATAAATTTGACACCATAGAAGAAACGGACAAATTCCTTGAAAGACACAAATTCATTCAAGAAGAAATAGATAACCCAAATAGCCCTAAATTTATTAAAGAAATTGAATTTATAATCAAGAACTTCTCCCCAAAGGAACAAGAGTCCTAGATGGCAGCACTGGTGAATTCTACCAAACACTTAGGAGAGAAATAATGTCAATTCTATATAAACTCTTCCAGAAAGTTGAAGAGGAGATAATATTTCCTGCTATGGACTAAACATTTGTCCAAATTTATGTATTAAGACCTAAGGTCCAGAGTTCCCGTCGTGGCTCAGTGCTTAATGGATTTGACTAGGAACCATGAGGTTGCAGGTTCAATCCCTGGCCTTGCTTAGCGGGTTAAAGATCTGGCGTTGCTGTGAGCTATGGTGTAGGATACAGATGCGGCTCGGATCCTGCGTTGCTGTGGCTGTGGTGTAGGCTGGTGGCTACAGCTCCGATTAGACCCCTAGCCTGGGTACCTCCATATGTCAAGAGTGTGGCCCTAGAAAAGGCAAAAAGACAAAACAAAAACAAAAAACAAAAAACAAACAACCTACGGCCCAAGGTGACTGCCTTTGGAGGTGAGGTCTTTAGGAAATGATTATGACGGGGGGAGAGAGCTCACAGGGAGCCCTCGCAGAGACCCCACCTGACACGTGAGGACACAGCGAGATGTCGCTATTTATGAACCAGGAAGCAGGGAGATGTCGCTATTTATGAACCAGGAAGCAGGGAGATGTCGCTATTTATGAACCAGGAAGCAGGGAGATGTCGCTATTTATGAACCAGGAAGCGGGTCGTCGCTATGCATGGAATCAGTTGATGGCTCGACTTTGGACTTCCAGCCTCCCAAACTGTGAGCAACAAATTCGCTAGGCCACCCAGTCTCTTGCATTTTGTTACAGCAGCCCAAATGAAGTAAGACAATTCCCCACTCAGTCTGTGCGGCCAGCATTACCCTGAACCCGAAACCGGACAAAGATGTTGCAAGACAGACAAACAAGCACAAAACTACAGACCAGTATCTCTCACGTACACGGGTATGCTGGTTTTAAACATAGTTCGTATCAAATCAAGTCCAATGATACGAGAAAATGGTAATAAATCATGGCCCTGTGGAGATTATCCACCAGGAATGCAAGGTTGAGTTAACATTTGAAAATCAGTACATTTAATTTGCCATATTAACAAACTAAAAAAGAAAAAATATGTGATCATCCCAATGATATTTAACCAAAAAAAAAAAAAGATTTGGCAAAATCCAATGCCCATTTATGACAAAAACTGTCAGCAAGTGAGGGATAGAAGAAAGGTGACTTTATCAACCTGGTAAAAGGCGTCTGGGCAACACTTGCAATCAATGCGTTTCTTAGTGATAGAAGACTGAACGTTTTCTCTCAAAATGAAGAATAATAGGGTGACATCACTCTCATGACTTCTGTTTAACCTTGTGGTGGACGTTCCAATCAGTTCAATAATGCATGGTACAGAAGGAAATAAAAGTGTCTTTACTCATAGGCAACGTAAATTTTTGGTAGCAGATCTAACGGCTTCTACAAAAACCAAACCAAAACAAAAACTACTAGCACTAATAACTGAATTTAGCACTGTTGCTGAATACAAGATCAATACACAAAAATTTATTTCTATTAAACAGCAGAACAATGGGAAATTGAGTTTAAGGATACCATCTATAATGGCACCAAAATGATGAAATGCTCGGGAAAAAATCTGTTAAGAGATAGGAAAGACCTGAACAGTTGACTCGTGAACAATATGCTGACCCCCCTCCAGCTGAAAGTCTACATACAGCTTGCACTCTCCTCTGTATTCATGGTTCCCTACCCGTGGATTCAACCAGCAATGGACTGTGTAGTGCTGTATCATATATGCATTGAAAAAAGCCTGCATACAAGTGGATCTTTGTAGCTCAAGTCTGTGTTGTTTAAGGGACAACTGTACATTGAAAAACTATAAAACACTGGTGAATGAAATACAAGGTCTAAATAAATAGAAATATACACTGTTCATGTGTCAGAAAACTCAATGTTAAGGTATTAATTCTCCTAGAATTGATCTGTAGATACAATGCAATCTTAATCAAAATCCAAGAAGTTTTGAGAATAAAAATAAATAGATTAACAATTCTAAAATTCATGGGAATATCAAGATCCAACTACTTAACAAAAATGAAGAAATTTGGGATTACTAACATTTCAAGGCTTATTAAAGAGGGCAGGAGCTAACACGGTGTGGTCTTGACATAAGATTAGACAAATATATCAATGGAACAGAATAGACAGTCCACAAACAGACCCATGCATGTAGGGGCTAATGGTTTTCAAGCAAAGGTACAAAAGCAAGTTAGTGGAGAAAGGACAGTCTTTTTAACAAGTGCTGCTGGAATAATAGACATCCATATGCCAAAAGGAAAAAATAAACTCAATATATGCCTTGTATAGTTTACAAAATTTAACTGGAAGTGAACTGCAGACTTAAATACGAAGCAAAACCATGCAACTTCTAAAAGAAGATATAGGAAAAAAACCTTTGTTATCTTACATTAGGCAAAGATGTTTTGGCCATAACACCAAAAACATAATAAAAAACCAAACTGAACTGCATTGAGATTTTGAACATCTGCTCTTTGAAAGACATTGTTAAAGGAATGAAAACAAAATCCACGGGCTGGAAGAAATAATTCACATCATATACCTGACAAACGTCTCTTTACCGGAATAGAAGAAGGATGCTCAACACTCAATAATAAGAACACAAACAACACAATAAAAATGGGCAAAAGATTTTAATAGACACGTCAGCAGAGATAAACAGATGGCAAACAAGCATATGGAAAGTTGCTCAACAGCATGAGTCATTAAGAAGATACAAATTACAAGGCCAGTGGCATTTGTGGACCTAGCCACTAGAACGGTTACAAAGAGAAAGACCGGCCACATCGAGGGCTGGTGAGCATGCGGAGCAACTCTGTGCTGCTGGCGGGGGCGTAAACAGATGTGACCACTTTGGAACAACAGTTTGGTGCTTCCTAAAAGCTGAATATACACCCACCACATGATCCAACCAGTCTCCCCAAGAGAAAAGACAGCGTGTGTAAGAAAGATGTGTCTGCGAGCGTTCACAGCAGCGTGATGTATCAAAGCCCCAAACTGAAAACAGCCCAGCGGTCCATCAGCACAGGGGTGAGCGCACACGTTGTGGTCCACCCCGTCCACGTGATGGGCTACGACCCAGGGCTCAGAAGGAATGAACTGCCGACACGAACAGCGACCTGGATGCATCGCAAAATGGTCATACTCCAGGGACGAGGCCAGACACGAGGAGACTGAACTGCCCGCCCTGCCTGCCGAGGGCAGAGGGCGGTCTCAGCGTGTGCGATCGACAGAATATGAGCTTCTAGCACGGAAAATGCCTCTGCATGCAAGTCGATAAGAAAATGACAGAAAAACCTCGTGGAAAAATGGGTAAAGAGTTTGACTCTCCAGTTCACAGAAGAGGAAGCAAAATGGCAAATACATATATAAAAAGAAGTTCAGTCTTAGGGGAAATGGCAGTTAATTCAAAGATGTTTCACATCCAGCAGCAGATTGACAAGCTAGGAGTCAGTGGCAGCAGGTGATTTGAGGAGGTGGGACAAGAGTCCCAGGAAGGGAGCCGGCACTGCTGTGCTGTGGGGGAGTGGAGAGTGTATCTGTGCAGCGGAAGGTACTCATGGCCTACATCCAGCAATGCTGCTTCTAGAAAATTCCTCCTGACACACACAGAGAGGTGTACGGGAACGCTTGCAGCAGATCCCGCCACGATGACGCAGACGGCCTCCCCGTCCATCCGCAGGAAGACGGTACCGAGGTCGTCGGTAGTCAGCGAAGGGCCAGCTGTCGGGCAGGCGAAGCTTCTAACCAGAACCACTCCTACCCGTTCAGGTGGCTCCCAAGGGTGCATGCCGAGCGACAACCCCCAGCTGCGGTGCGGTCCGCGGTGTAACACGTTGTTGAGGTAAAGTTTAAAACCCACCAAAGAGCATTACATATTGTTTATGGGGACATAAAAATGCAGTAAAAATAGACAACGGTGGCGAATGACAGACGCCCACCTCGCGGCAGGGAGGAAACGGGGAGGAGACCGAGGCCCGGCGGGGGGGCCACCTCTGCTGCGACGGGGGCTGGGGGCCCTGAGGAGGAGGTGACCATCCCCGGGGGCTGGCTTAGTAGCTAGATGGGAGCCGCAGGTGGAGGGATTTCCTGGGGAGCGGCGGCTGCAGGTGCCGTGGGGGCGGGGCAGAGGCTGGACCCCTGGGGAGACTCAAGCTCTTCCACCTGGCAGCAGGCAGGCCTCGGTGACGCACAGTGGCCTTGGGTTTTGTCCTTAAGGAAGGAGTCTGATAAGGCTGCGGAGTGGGGGTGGGGGGCGGTTTCCCCGGGCCGGCCTGGCTGCCGGAGGGTCCCTGCTGCTGGCAGAGCACAGGACCAGCGGCCCCGGCTTCATTAGAAACACAGACCCTGTTCCCCTTCCCTGGGGCTCTGAGGGCTTGGCGAGCTTCTCCTTCAGGCAGAGCGGCTTCTCCTAATTTTCCAGGACGATGCGATGTCACCCCCCCTTCCTGCCTGGGACAGGCTCTGGGCTCATCCCAGAGTGACCGGGATGAAGAGGCTCTGAGTCCGCAAAGGCTGTCCAAGCTGCGCTTGGTACTTCCTGCGCCTGCGCATGCACGCCTTCCCCCACCCCCCGCCCATGCCGGCAGGGCCGGGAGACCCCGATGGTCCCCAGCTCGGCTGCCCCTGACCTCCCACAGTTCTGGTCCCCGGGATCATGGCGGGCACACGGCAGAAGGCGCGTCCACTCGAGGCTCATGCTACTGTGACTGGTGTCATTCCAGTCTGCGTCGCTAGACTGTCTGGGCTGGGGGCCTGAGGGACCTTGGGGGCCGTAGACAACACATGTCACTTTGTGGGCAGAGGGAAGACCCGCCCCTCGTCAGCTTTCAACGCTGCTGGAGCACGTGGCTCATCTAACCTGTGGTCCTCAGGTGCTGATGACCTCGGCCGTGTCTTCGTGTCTTCACGGGCCTTCCAGGGACTTCCTGCTGTAAACGCCAGCTTCAGTCTGCTCACTTTCAATTGTCTGAGCCCCTGTGTTTTACGGAAAGGCCGGCGGGGCTCCTGAGCTGGCCCGGAGCCCTGGGATCTGGACGCCTAGCCCCTCTCCCACCCACCTCGGGTTCCACGAGTCCTCCTGGAACCAGTAGCACCCCTCCCCAACGCCCCCACCACCCGTCAGCCGAGAAGCCCGCGGGACACGCAGACTCCCCTGGTGCGTCTTTTCTGCTGAGCTGTCACTCAGGGGATTATCTGTTGTTGCAATCTATTATTGCCACAGACGCCATGTGTTAGATCTCAGTGTCAGCAAAACGATCAAGGAAATTCATTTATTATTAACTTACGGTAGATGTGAGACTGACGGCTTTTGGGCTCTGGGCTCGGGGGAAGCGTGAAAGCAGCGGCTGCTCTTCAAGGCCTCCTCTCCCTCCCCGCACGGGCCCGGGGCGGGCTCAGGGCCGACCTGGGGGTGAAGAGGTGAGAAACGGCATCGCCATGCATCCTCTGGTCAGCCCTGCACACAAAGGCCCGTGACCTCGTCTCGGGTCCGTGGTGACACCGTGCGACGGCGATGGTTCCCGCCAGCCTGCAGGTGCGCTCAGCCCACCGCTTCACCCGCACCTGCCGCATGCGGACACACCGCTCGGCACCTGGCCGACAGGGTTATTTCACCCACCTTGGGGACCACGGAGGTGGAGGCTGCCCCACTTCTCCCGCTGTCCCGCCGCCCCGAGCCAGGACCTCTGGCGCCAAAGTGCGCAACCTCAGCGCCCGCGGAAGGGCGGCTTTCCTCCTTGCTCTTTTACCTGCGCCGCGGGTCAGGAGACTGAGCGTCAGAGACGGACAGTGTCCTGTTCAAGGTCACGTGAGGAGAAGCCGAGAACACGTCTCTCTTTCTGCTCCTTCTCTCCCCCGCCCGGATCGTCCACCCCAAAGCCCACAGCGCTTCAGGCACAGGTTCCCCCCCACCCCCGGACGGGCACGCTCTGGTCCGAGGCCTGAGCAGCCACCAGGCCGTCGGGCTGCAGAAGACGGACCCGCTGCCCCTGCAGGCGAGCGGCTTCGGTGGGAGTGTTGGGAGGGGCTCTGTCTGCCCAAGGCCACTGCGGTCCATCCAAAGAGGCCTGAGTCCCCACTGGGGTCTCTGGTGTCCTGGCTGTGCCCTGCCCTGGGGACGGGGAGGCGGGGGGGGGGGAGTGGGTGCGGGGCTAGGGCTAGGCTGAGGCAGAGACGCTTGCCACCAAGATACACACTTACTTTAATGATGTGCTTTTTTTTTTTTTAATTAAGTTGACACAAATGTATCCACACAGAGTAAAATGAAATTTTAAATCCAGAGAGCACCCGATCCGGCAGGTGACTAGTGTGTCCTGCCTGGTGCAGGGTGGGGCCTGTCTTAGTGTAAAATGTTGATATTTAGTTCCTTGGGGATAACTTAACATGTGTTTTTATTTTTAAAAAACTGAATTAAAAGATCATTTGTCTGGAAAGCCGGGCGTTTCACACTCACCTCACCCTAATCCTGGCTTCATGGAATCCGATCTTTATTTAAATTTTGGTGTTTTGTTCACCTTGGATCTTTGTGCAGTTACTATGTTTTTTTTTTTTTTTTTTTTTTTGATGGCTGCACCCACGGTGTATGGAAGTTCCCCAGGTCAGGGATTGAATCTGAGCTGCAACTGTGACCCATGCCGCAGCTCCAGTAGCACTGGAGCTGCCAACCCACTGAGCTGGGCTGGGGTTTTAACCCGCAGCTCTGCAACAACCTGAGCCGCTGCAGTCAGGTTCTTAACCCTGTGTGCCACAGTGGGAACTCCTGCGTTCCTCTTTTTTGAGTGCATCGAAATAGTATTTATCTTGATGACTGAGTTGCCCCCTGGGGCTCAGTCCTGAGAAGACAGGTCACCTCAGCTCCCAGCTGCTGAGCAGATCCAGGGCCCGGTGTCGCCCCTTTTCCTGCTGGCTGTGTGCCCTGCGCACCAGCCACCCCACCGGGCCTGTTTTCTCCTCTGTGCTGGGGGTGCTAAGCCTTTGGCCTCTTGGGGATCCTCAAAGGAGGAAATGGCTACTTCAGAAACATGGAGAGCATTCCCCTCAAGGCAAGTTCCTAGGGTTTGGGGCAAAAACACTCCCTTTCAATGAGCAATGGTACAAAAACATGTATTCAAAGGGATAGAATGCATGGGCATGAAAGTGTGAGAAAGACACGGTTTGTCCCACTTTTGGGCATTCCGTGTGCCATCATGACTGGTGCCCCGGAGGGCAGGGCTGCAGCCCACAGCATCCCTGCAGCTACGGCTCTGTGGCTGCCTGAGTGGGCACTGGTCCCATGCTGGGCATTGTTACTCTTGTGAATTGTTGCATTTCTTTCCTGCCGTCCCCGCACCGCGCTCTGCCGGGCCCCTGCCACCGGCCATGCCTGCGCGCGTGGGAGTCCCCTCCCCCATCCCCCTCACCCCCTCCTCTGACCCCACGCTGGGCAGCCCAGTGCTTTGAATGGAGAACACATAAGTTGTGTCCCGAAGAATGAGAGCACAAGCACCCGCCCAGGGGGTCACACGGAGCCCCCCCCGGCCCAGCTCCCACTTGGAGGAAGCGAGACCCCCGGGCCATTTTGATCAAAGGCACAGTTCCAATACACCCATGGGGAGGAAGCGGAGACACAGGACTTAATACAGATGCCAGGAGGGGCTGCAGGGACAGCCCGCACCCGAGGTGGGCCGGCGGGGGAGTGAGCACCTGTCGCTCCTAAGGAGGTGGGGGCGGAGGCCACTGACTGCTCACCCGCTTAATTCTAGGCGGCCGTTTTAAAAGGTGCCCCGGAAAAGCAGAGTGGGCACTTGGGGAGATCCCTGAGGTCAGGTCCCCATCAACGGCCAGACCTGGGTGGACAGAATGCTTATAATGACATAAAACGCCTAGGCAGCAACTCAGGAAAACCAAAGCTGTGCTCCTAGCCCCTCCCTCCTCCTTCGCCCCTCGGCGCGCAGTGTAGATATATTCATCTTGGGAACAGGCCTTCCTACAAGCTGACGAGCCTGATAGATACGCTCGAGTGTGTCTAATCCTCGTCGAGAGCCTTGGAGTTGAATTAAACAGAGCAGACGAATTAACCAGAAGGTAGGGGCTTTATCTGCATCTGAGAAATGGGAAAACCCAGGATGGCAGCCAGTGGTGGGTGGGGCCTGGATGGAGCCCGAGGTCCTGCCCCCCTGCCCCCCCGCCCCCCGCCCCGTCGGGGAGCAGCAGAGGCCGGGCCCCAGCGCCTCCTGATGATGATCTGAGACACAGAAGGGAAGGAGTTAAGTAGCACAGCAGCCTTCCCCAAAGCAATTAATTACGGGAGTGGAGGGGGGCCAGACAACTGTGTCCTGGACAAAGGAGAGGCGGGAGGCGTGACGGCTTCGGAGAGCCTCGCGCGCGAGATTAATAAGCGCTTGGCATTTGGAAGGCTCGCCGACGCCAGGGCTCTGCTGTCACCCTGCTCCGCGCTGCCCCCAGGGAATCCCAGGGCACAGGTCACGTTACCGTGGTTACCGGCCACGGTGCGCAGGCTTCAGCGGGGTGGCGGGGCCCTGGGCACCCCCACTCGCTGGCTTCTCCGAGGGGGGCCAGCAGGTGCTGGGGGGTGGGGCTGACCTTTCAGAGATCCAGGCCAGCCCCTAGCTCCCAGCCAAGCCGTCTCGTGGACAAGAGGACACCCACTGGGCCTGGGCTGGAGGCAGCGTTGCCACTCACTGAGGTGACCTGGGACAAACATGCCTCCGGGTGCCAGGGGCGCCTCTGAGTGGCAGGGTCTCTGCTGTGTGAGAACCGGTGGTGGGGACAGGGGGCTGGCCCCGGCGTGGGGGGAGCGGGCAGGGACAAGACTGCAGGCCAGTGGTTCACGGAGCATCCGAGCTCAGGCCCCATCAGGAGCCGGGAGTAGGGGACGTGTCCTAGGGAGACGCAGGTCCCCGGGCAGTGGTCAGGCAGGGTGGTCACACGGTGCCCGCTCCTCCCGCCTCCCCAGGAGGCCTGGCGGACCTTTAGCTGCTACAGATCATGCGCGACACGGATGAGAGGGGGTTTCGGCTGATTCTCACGCCCATCGGTCCGTGGAATCACGCGTCAGTGCTCGCCCGGCCTGAGCCCAGAGCTGCAATAAAGCCCCAACGAATACAAATGAGAGGACAGTGACGCAGGTGAAAAATAAACTGTCCTGGGAGCACAGGATGGATGGGGCCCCCGTCTGGGGAGCGCGGCACCAGCCTGGAAACGCCAGACCACGTCGTAGGCCGGAGACTTGCCTCCCAGACCGGCTCATCCCCGAGGTCGTCCCCCTGAGCCCCATAAGAGCACTTGGGCGTCCTGGGAGAGGAGCCCTGGTCTGGTCCGCCTGCCGGCTCCCTCTGCCGGGGCTCTGAGCGCGCGGGCACCCTCCACTCTGAGCTCTGTCCGCTGCTGCCCCTTCCTGCGGGCGCTCCCCGGGGTTCCTGCACAGGGGCTGTGGGGCCTGAGCGGCGCCTGCCGTTTCCCAGTCCGGCCTCGGCATCTGCAGAGCCCGCTCAGCTCCACACCCCCTCGAGGGGAACGGGGGCGAGCCCTGTGGTCCCATCTCCAGCTGTGAAATGGTAATGACCTTGCTGGGCTGTAGGGGACCCCAAGGAAGGCTGGGTGTGCTGGGCTCTGACAAGCCCTCTCCAGGGGGCTCTCAAAACAGGACCCGGTCCTGCAGCGAGTGGCATCCGGCCAGGGCTGCTGAGCAGGACCCCCACTGTCCCCCAGCCCGGGGGCCTCTCCAGGCCTCCAGCGTCACCACTGTCCCCCTGTTTGCACCCGCAGGAGGGAAAAGGCCAGACACAGAAGGAGCGGTCTTGAGGCTGTCGGCTTCCTGACCCGCAGCCAAGGTCTGTCAGGTCTGCCAAGGGCTTTTCTCTCCAGGTCCCCAGCCTCCGGGCCTCTCGGGGCTCTGAGCAGCACCGCCCCTGTTTCCCGGAGCCGCCCGCCTGCCTCCCTCCCTCCCATGAGCACGGGGACGGCGGGCGGGCAGCGGGGGCGAAATTGCCATTTACTTCGCCGCCCTATCTCTGGGCAGCAGACGTGCGGGAAGCTTTTAGACACTAAATGAAAAGCCTGGCGCGGCTGGACCTCTGCAGGCAAGGCCTTTAACTCTTCGTTTTCTCCCCGCCCCACGCCCTCGCTGGCTGGGCTTCCTGTTTAATTATGGGAAAGTGGAAATTGTGACATCAACTCGAGGGCATTACCTCCCCAACGTGTGATTAACCCCGCCCGGCCAGCACGGCCCCTAAGGCAGACCTCCGCGCAGGTGCGCACAGCTGCTGATAAGGGCGGGCCCTGGCTTCCAGAGCCAGATGGGAGGAGGCGGGAGTGGGAGCCGGTGATGGTCACCCCTGGGCGCTGAGCCCAGCCCCTTCCGGGAGGGGGAGCAGAGGGTCCCATGGCACCTCCGCCCTGGGCTGTGGGTCTGAGCAGGGCTGGCGGGGAGGAGCGTTCGTGGTTCTGGAAATCTAAGAGCTGCGCGCAGGCAGAGGGGCAGGGACAGCTGTGCGCCCAGGAGGTGGGCTGGGAAATCTGTTCCCTCTTGTCTGTTCATCCGCCCTCCCATCTATCCATCCATCCATCCACCATCCATCCATCCATCCATCCATCCTCCCATCTATCCATCCATCTACACATCCATCCATCCATCCATCCACTCATCCATCCACCACCCATCAATCCACTCATCCATCTACCATTCATCCACCATCCGTCCACCATCCATCCATCCATCCATCACGTACTTCCCCCAGGGCAAGTCAAGATTCGGGCCCTTTTCTGGGCACGGGGCTCAATACCAAGCAAGATGGACAAAGTCCCTGCTGACGGGGATGCCAGGCTCCTGGAGATGGGCATGAACGTGACAGCCACACGTGTGGATGGGCTGCTGTCCCCGTGCCCCTCACCCTGCTCTGTGCTTTGGGCCAATGACCTAACGCTCTGGGGCCTCCCTTTTCTCACAGTTGCAGAGGGGCTACAGCGGAGCCCACTAGGTGGGTGGGGTGGATTAAACGGAAAGTGCTGAGGCCTGGACAGCACAGCCACTGTCACGGTCAGTCTCCTCGTCTTCCAGGGTCCCCGCCCTTCTCCCGGGAAGACGCAAGACCCTCTCTGGTTCCACCTCTCCCTGTCGGCTCACCCCACCTGGTGGACGTGGAGGAGTGAGGCCTGCGCCCGGCCCTCTCCCGCAGGTGGGTGCACGGTGCCCACCGACGGGACGCGTGGAGGGCTCAGCCCTTTTCCAGTCTGTCCCCAACACAGGCGACATCCCCTTCGCTTCCTGTCGCTGGCGTCTCCCTCCCTGCCTCCGCCTCCCTCTGCCTTTTAGAGGGTGCGTCCACGTCTCAGGTTCAGAGGTGATTTCACGTGATCGGTGATTTGAGCTCAGCCGGCCCTGGGAGTGCTGCTCGTCCTGTCAAGACCTCGCGGGTCCTCCTCTGCCCTACTCCCCACACCAGTACTGCCGGCTCCCGCTGCAGAACAAACCACCCAAAACGAAGCAGCTTCAGACGACAGCTCTCAGCATCTCTCAGACGGTTCTGGCCCGGCGCTTCCTGCAGGTGCAGTGCGGGCAGCACCCCTCGCCACCCTCATCCGAAGGCTGGACTGGGGCCGGGCTCTGCTTCCCAGATGCTGCCTCGCGGCTGCAGCGGGAGCCGATTCCTCAGCGCGTGGTGGCAGGACTGCCTGTATGTCCGTGCCGGCTGGCGGCTGGCTTTCCCTGGAGCTAGTGACCCAGGGGGTGAGAGGGGAGAAGCCCGGGTGCCTCTGTGAGAAGCCAGTCTTCAGATCCTACCCGCACGCCAGGCTGTGTGTGGTGGGTCCAGCTTGGCCTCTGCAGGGCGGGCACCAAACCCTCTCATCACCCAGCCATCTGCCAAGCCCTGGGCTGCTGCCCGTCCGTCATGGGAGCCCCTTCCCCTCGCCCGCTTCTCCGTCTCCTCTCCCCTCGGTGTCCTTCCTTGCTTGGCCTCTGTCAGGTCTGTCCCTCTGTCTGTCTTCCACCCCCAAGGGTATTTCTCACCGGTTGGCTTTCCCCGTGTCCCTGTGGAGACAGGCCTGTGCGTCCCTATTTCCCCACTTCCCGGGGCCACTTCTGTTTGATCCTTGCCCCCTCCTCTCAGCCTCCCTCTTCTTCCCCTGACCTGGGACCCCAGCCCCTCCCAGGGGAGCGAGGGCCCCACCGTTTCCGGGCCCTGCTGTGCCCCTGCCACCGGCAGGGGCGCCTGCGGAGGGAGTGTCTGCCCGGCTCCCGGAGGTGGCCTCTCTGTCAGCTTTCGAGTCCTGAAGTCTCATTTTCCTGATTTCAAGCCAGCCTCTTCAACTGCTAATTGTTGAAAGGAAAAAAATAAGAAGAGACCAGGAAAATCAGTTTGCACAAGGAGATGAGGTATACCCGTGGGGCCACTGCCCTTGGCAGCCGAGACCGTGAAATCCTCAGAGCTGGCCCTTTATCAGCTCAGAAAGGGCGCATCCTTCCTACCGACGGGGAGGGGCCCCTGGCCGGTGAGCCAGGGCTTCCTGCTCCACGGTCCCCTCCCGGGACCCCCCTGCTGGCAGTGGGAGGCGGCCGTGCTTTCCGGGACTGGGCACAGTGGAGACTCGCCTGTGTGGTGGGTCGTTGGTCCTCGGCGCCCCAAGAGGGAGCTGCTGACCCTGCCCTCCCCGCCCTCACCTTGTTCTGGGCCCTGACTTCTGCCTTTCCCGGCACTGGGTGCAGGAAATCTCCAGCCAAAGTGACCTCAGAGGATGCCGTGATGTCTGCCCTCTGCCCTCACGCCACAAACAGCCTGAGACCTGGGGACCTTCAGGGCTGAAATAGGAGCAAGGATGCCTTGCCCACCCAGACCTCCCCAGGGGCCGCCAGAGGGGGACTGGCTTCCCCGCCCCTCCGTGTCGCCATCAAACGCCTCCTCCGCTGACAGCCCCCTCCCCCACTGGACTCCTGCACAGTCCCTGCCACCCCAAGACTTTGGGCCTCTTGGGACCCAGACAATGGTCCTGGCCTGCCGAGCAGTGTCTCCAGATAAGATACAAGATGCCTGTTAATTGCGAGTCTTAGATACACAACGGATACTCTTTAAAGAATGTCCCCAATATTCCTTGAGATGTGCTCAGGCTAATTTGCTGTGAATCTGAAATTCAGATTTGACTGGGGGTCTTGGGCTTTCGTCTGCTGAATCTGACACCTGCCGGAGAGAGATGGCAATGTGAGCTTCCTCTCTCTGAGGCCAGGGGACGCGCGGTCCGGCAACACCGTGGCCGCACTCTCGGACACCAGCCCCCGAGTGTGTGTCTCCTCCAGGAGCCAGCTCCCGCACCCTTGCCCTCGGCTCCTGCACTGGCTGAGGGCAGGGAGGGCACGAAACCCACGGCAGTGGTGCAAACACTGGGCTCGCAGAGTCCCCTCCAGGATGGCTGGCAGATTTGTCCCTCTCCCTGGTCAGCGTTCCCCAACGGTCTTCCTGGAAACAGTCCCCTACAGCCTGCCCGGGTCTCAGGGTCTTCTTCGGAGAACACAGCCCAAGACAGGACAGCGACCTGGGCAGGACTATGGGTGCAGTCATGGGATGGTGGGCAGCTGCAGCCATGTTGTGAGCTGAGGCCCCTGTCCATGACTGGGTAGAGACGGTCTGGAAGGCTGCGTGTCCTGGGTCAACAGCCCATCAACACAGGGATGTTTGGGGCTTTAGGGGAGCGGCCAGGCTCCTCTGGTCCAGGAACTTGAGCTTCGCTTGTAATTGTGTTCACCCAGGGGGAGGGGCTGTGTCCAGAGAGGGAGACGCTGAGACGAGGGATCTGTGGGGAGGGGTGCAGCGGCTGGTGGTGGTGAGGGGGCAGTGGCTGGGGCCTGGGGGAAGCGGGACTCTGGAAGCGGGAAGGGCCCCACGAGTGCGTGCCCTGGGGTTAGGACAAACCTAAGGACCATCTGGCTGGAAGCACAACCCCCGCCGCTGTGAGGCTGAGTGACCGAAATGCAGGAACTGTGTCAGTAGGACCAGGCTCCGCGCTGGGGCCGCCCCGCCCGGGACCAGGCCCAGAGGGACCAGACGCCCTGGCACCAGAGCCAGCATCTGGCGGCCCGGGCAGCGGCTGTGCCGCGGCATCAGGGCCCGAGGCTGGGAGGCCACGGCCCCGCCGGCAGGGGAGGCAGCAGCTGGGGCGTGGGGAGCAGGACTGAGGCGGTCCCCGGGGGAGACTCACATAGATGGGGGGCTGGGGGGAGGGCTATTCGTTCCGCAGACTTGGGGATGAATGCCTGAGGGCACCCCGTTTACGGCGCCCAGCCAGGCCCAGGTCTCAGTGAGCCTCCAGACTGCTGCTGGGCTGCGGCTGCGGGTCACCGATTTCCTCTGACACTGACCCAG
>PVHT021183683.1:12763-36345 GCA_004024745.2 Catagonus wagneri
ACTTACACACTACACACACATAACCAATACAGAATGCACACCCATATAACATAAAAACACTACACACACATAAACAAATACACAAAACACACACATACATACAAACAACACACAAAACAAACACAACATGAACCACACACACAACGAAAATACAACACACACACAAAACACGCACACAAACACACAGACACAACACACACACAACACACATGCAAACACAAACACACAACACACATACTACACACACAACACACACACAAACAACACACACACAGAACACAGACAAACAAATACACAACACACAACACAGCACACAGAGCAAACACACACACAAAAACACACAACACAACACAACAGGCACACAGCACACACAACACTCTCTCACACAACACACAGAACACGCACAACACACACGCACAACAGACAGAACCCACAACACACACACAAACACACTCAACACACACAACACATACACACAACACACACACAAATTCAACACATACACACAACACACAGAACAGACACACTACAACAGACAGCACACACACACAACACACACAAATACACAACACACAAACAAAACACAAACACACAACACACGCACACAAAACACAAAAAACACAGATACAAAACACACATTCAACTCAGACAAAATCCACACAAACACACACACAACACACACACACAAGAAACACACAAACACACACAGCACATAAAGAGAACACACACACACATAACTCACACACAATCACACATACATAAACACACAAACAATACACACAGTAGAACACACACAGCACACACAAAACACACACACACAACACACACAGAGAACCCACACACACATAACTCACACACAAACACACACACAACACACACACACACACACACAACTCACACAACACAACTCACACAATACACAATATCCACACACACAACAAACACACAAAACACACACACTAACTCACAGACACAACACACACACAATCACAACACAACACACACACAACAAACACAGAACACACAGAAATAACACACACACAACACAAACACAACAAAAAGACAGACAACACAGACACACCACACATAGCACACAAGACACACAAAACACACACACAAAACACACACACACACAAAACACACACGCAACACACACAACACCCAAACACAGCACACACACAACACACACACAACACACAATCAAAAAACACACCACACAACACAAACATAGAAAACACAAAACACATGAAACACACAGAACACACACACGTACATCACACACTCAAAAAACACATACACACAGCACACACAAAACACACACACACAACAGGCACAAACAACACACACACAAAACACATACGCAACACATTCGCATAAAACACACACACACATCATGCACACACAATACACATAGAACACACCCACAGATCACACACACCGCACACACCACACACAACACACAAGCAAAGAAAAACACAACACACACACATCATGCACACACAACACACATAGAACACACCCACAGATCACACACTGAACTCACACACACCGCACACACCACACACACACACAACACACAAGCAAAGAACAACACACAACACACACACACACAACACACAAGACAAAACACAGCACACAATACACAACACATACACATGCAACATTCACAGAACACACACACATACCTCACACACTCACACAACAAACACACACAACATACACACAAAAACAGTCAAAACAACACAAAGTGCAAACACAAGCACAACACACACACACACACACCACACAGAAGAAACACACAGAACGCACACACACACAATCATACACACAAAAAAACACACACAGCACACACACATGCACCACACACATGACAAACACAGAACACAGAAACAACACGCACCGAACAAAAAGACACACAACACAAACACACAACACACAAAGCACACAACACACACAGCACACAACACACACACAACACACACACACAACACACACACACAACACACAACACAAACACCCACACACGAAACAGACACACATAACACAAAATACACACACAGAACACACAAACACAACACACACAAACAACACATACGCACACCACGCACACACAACACACACACACAACACACAGAACACACACAGAACAGGCACACACAGTAGACACACAGAACACACACACAACACAAAAACACAATCACACCTTACACACACAATATACACAACACACACGCAACACTTAGACAATGAACAGACACAACACACACAGAACACACCAACATAATGTATATACACAATACATAGACAACACACACACAGAAAACACACACACACAATACACGCACACAACACAGGCACAAAACGCACACAACAAGACATACAAAATACTCACACAAAACACCCTCACTCAACACTTACACACAACACACTCACACAACACTCACACACAACACACACACACAGAACACACACACAAAACACAGAGAGAAACAACACACAACACACTCAAAACACACACACAACACACACACACAAACACACACAACACACAGAATATGCACACACACAGACACAACACACAAACTACAACACACACACGAAAAACAGCCACACAACACATACACATAACACACAAAACACACACACACAGCACACATACTGAACACACACACACCACACACACACACAATGCACACAAAACACAGACAAAACCCACAACCACAAAACACACCACACAACACAAACATAACACACAAAACACACATGCAACACACACAGAACACACATGTACATCACACACTCAAAAAACACACAAACACACACACAGAAAGCACACACAAAAACACACACACAACACACACATACAACAGACCCAAACAACACACACAAATGCACACATGCAACACACTTGCACAAAACACACACACAACACACACACAACACAAACACACACATGCAAAACAGACACACAACAGAAAATACACACACACACACAAACAACACATACACACACCACACTCACACACACAACACAACACAACATACACACACAACACAAACACATACATCACACCTTACCCACACACAACATCTCACATGCACAACACTTACACAGACAATGTACACACACAACACACACAGAACACACAAACACAACATATACACACAACAGACACACATAAAACACACACACCGAAAACACATACACACAACACACGCAAACAAGAGAGACAAAAAACACACACAAACAACACAAAACGCAGACAAAACACAAACACACAACACAGACACAACACACACACACACAACACTCACACACACAACACACACACAAACAAAACACACCCACAGCACACAAACCACACACACAAACACATACAGAACGTACACACACACAAAATACACACAAAGCACACACCCAAAGAACACACAAAAACACACACACAACCCAGATACACAACACACACACAGTGCACACACACCACCCACACAATGCACACACAACACTCACAAACAGAACACACAATGACAACACAGACACTGCACTCACACACACAACACACACACGCAATACACACACAGAACACACACACAAAAGCCACAAACACACAAAGCACACACAGGGAACACACAAAACACACACAACACACACACAGTACATACACAACACAACACAACAGCACACACAACAAAACACAACACACACACACACAACACATGCAAACACACAAGCACAAAACACGCACACAAAACACACTCAGAGAACACACACACAACTTACAGAGCACACACAAAACACACACACACACAACACACACAACACATAAAGCAAACAACACACACAAAACACACAAAAAAACACATACACAACACAACACACATACAGCAAACACAAACACAAAAACATATACATGCAGCACAACACACAAAACACTATCACACACAACACACACACACAACTGACAAAAAAAACAACACACTCACGAACACACACAAAACACACACAACAAACACACACAAACACACAACACAAACACAACACACACAACACACAGAAACCACACACACAACAAACACAGAAAACACACAACACAAACCACACACATACACACACAGACCCAATACAGACACACAAAACACACAAATACACACACAGAAACAACAAACACACACAACACACACACACACATACACAACACACAATACACCACATATTAAACAAACACATGTACAAACATACAGAGAACACATCACACCAAACACACAAAACAAACAACCCTCTCACACACACCACACACACAGACACACAACACACACAGAAAACACACACAATAGACAACACACACAACACACACACAATACAAATACACACACAAAACACACACACACAACACACACAGTACACACAGTACACACACACAACACACACAAAAATCACAACAGAACACGCACACAGAACACACATACAACATGCACGCAAAACACACACCACACACACGCAACACACAACACACACAACACACTCACAAGACACAAAACAACCACACAAACAACAAACACATACAACATAAAACACACACAAACACACAGACACAACACACAAACACACAACACACACACAAAGCACTCACACACAACACACACCCATGCAACACACACAACAAACATAGAACAAACACAAGCAGCATACACAAAAAAAACACAAACAACACACAGGCAAACAACACAGACACACAACACACACAACACACAACACACACAAACACACATACATAACACAAAATGCACCACAAATACAACAAACGCACACACAAACATACAGACAACACAACACACCAAACACACAAAATAAACAACACTCTCACACACACCACACAAAGCACAACACACATAAGGCAAACACACACACAAATATACACACACAACACAACATAACAAACACATAACACAAACACACAGCACACACAACACACACAACACACACAAAACAAACACATATCCACATCACACAAACACACAAACAACACGACACAACACACACACACAACACAAAACACACACAGCACACAAAACACACACTCAAAACACACACACACAAACACACACACTCACAACACACACACAACAAACAAAACACAGAGAACACACAACACACACAAAAACACACAGACAAAACACACAGAGACAAAACACACAGAAACACAAACACATGTCACACACACAACACAAACACAGAACACACAAACATAACACACACACAACACACACAAAGTACACAATACACTCACAAAAACACACACACACTGCACTCACACACACAACACACACACAAAATACACACACAGACACACAGAGAGAGAACACACACAAAATACACAAACATGCAGAACACACACAGAGAACCCACACACACATAAGTCAAACACAAACACACAAAGCACACTCAGTTAACACACACACACAACACACAGAACACACAACCACACACATAACAAGCACACAACACACACACACAAATACACAGACAAAACACACACAAACACAACAGACAAAACACACAAAAACAATACATACATACAACACACACATACAACACAGACACACAACACACACAAAACACACACACAAACACACATACACAAAACAGAACACACCACACATACAACGAACACACACACACAAATATACACACACAACACAACACACCAAACACACAACACAAAACACTCTCACACACAACACACACACAAAACAAACACAAACGCACAACACACTCAAACACACACACACAACACACTCAAACACACACAAAATACACACATAACACACACACAAAAACACACACAGAACACACACACAACACACACACAACACAAACACAGAAACGAAACACACACGCAGCACACAGACAACACACACAAAACACACAGACAACACACACATAAAAACACAACACACACAAAACACACACAGAACACACACACAACACACACAAACACAAACACAGCAAACACCCAACACACACACACACAACAAACACACACACACAACACACACAGAACCCACACACAATCACAAACACACAACAAAAAACACAAGAAACAAACAACAGACACCCACAACACTCACACACACAACATACACATACAAAACATACACACACAACACAAACACAACATACACACACAAAAGACACAAAAAACAAACACACACACACAACGAAAAAGAGCAAAACACACACAACACACACAAAAACAGAAACACAACACACATACACAACACACAACGCAAACACAAATCAACACACACAACACACGACACAAACAACACGCACAGAGACAACACACACACAACACACACAGAACACAAACAGGCAACACATGCAACACACAACACACACACAGAACACACAGACACAAAACACACACACAACACACACACAACACACAACACACAGAAAAACACACACAAAAGACAAAACACACCAAACAACACACACATGCAACACTCACACACACAACACACATAGAGAACACACACACAAACAAAACAGACACACACAAAACACACACAAAAAGATACCTAAAACATGCACACACAATGCACACACACCACACACACACATAACACACACAGAAAAACAAAACACACAAATGCAACACACGCATAACACACACAGAACACACACAAAGTAGACACACACACCACACACACAGAACACACACACAACACACACACACAAAACACACACAACACACACCACACACAAAACACACACACACACAACAGAAAACACACATACAGAACGTACACACACACAAAATACACACAAAGCACACACACAAAGCACACACAAAAACACACACACAACCCAGATACAAATACACACATACACAGTGCACTCACACCACCCACACAACCCACACACAACACTCACAAACAGAACACCCAAAACAGCACAGACACTGCACTCACACACACAACACACACATGCAATACACACACAGAACACACACAAAGAGAACACACACACAAAACCCACAAACACACACAGCACACACAGAGAACACACAGAACACGCACACAACACACACAGCACAACACAACACACACAACAAAACACAACACACACACAATACACAAGCACAATACACACAACGCACAAAACACCCATACACACAACACAAACAGCGCACAGCACACACAAAACACAGCACACACACACAAAACACACACACAACACACACCCACAACACACACACACAGATCTAGTGGTGTTCGGATTATTTCCGAGGCACTAGGGACTCTCTGCTTCAGGAATCCTCAGGTCCAGTGGAGGACACAGTTGTCCCGGCATCATTTTCATTTGGATTGGCTCCCTGCTGGGGTGGCAGTGTGTTTCCAATTCTTGAAGTATTCAGTGCGGGGCAGAATGCGTTGATTTCCTCCAGAGACAGGGGTCAAAACCCACCCAGAATCTGTGTTCTATGGTGAGTTGTGCATTTGCAATTCCCTGAGCAATTGTTTCTTTTCCAATGTGGAGATAGAGGGTGGAAGTGATGACTGAATGGGGGGGAATCCGATGTCTTTCGTTTTGGCGGCTGGGCCAATTAATCATTGTGCTTTCAATGGTCCAGGGGCTTAGGGACCTTTCCTTCCAGCCTCTGGAGCTGAGCCTCACTTGTCAGTCGGGCGCCAGCGTATGGAGGCCGACCAAAACCAGGTCTCATGTATGAAGTCGGGTTGAGTGGTACCATCAAGCAAGCACTCAGGCAGTTCCCTCAAGGATGCCTGGCTTATGGGACTGTGTGTTCCCAACTGCGGCTGTCGTTAAAGCTGGAATGGGAGTTCCAAATAGGGTCAGACAAGAGTTCTGAGTCAAAGGTGGCAGGCCTATAATAACAGAAGGAATATATACTTATTAAATATGAGTGTCCTAATGGATAGCGTCTTCAGTTAAGGCATATATACTTGTGACTGTGTGTTAGCGTGTATATATTCATTTGTGGTTTCGGTCTCTTGTTTTGTCACATATAAATATATATATTCCTACAGAAGAAATATTGTAACTGATAAGGCAATCCTACATGCACTAATCACGGTACATCTCGAGTTGCCATGTTTTCTGTTTGAACCTGGGTTTAGAGCGGAGGAGTAGATTCTGTTCCTGGGCAGAGAGAATCAGTCTGCAATGCATAGAGCCGGGAAATTTTCAGGAATGTGAAAATAGGAACCAAAGTACAGCTTTTCGCACGTATTAATTAATACACACTAGCTGATCAGGACTGTGAGGATATGCCTTTTCTATGAAGACGTGAGAAGATCAGTGGAGCCCTTTTGCCTTTTCTTTGCCTGAGCGGTAGAAGTCTCGACACAAACACCTCTGCACATTGCTGATCCACTGATTTTCCTGTTGTTTTTAAAGTAATCGATTGTTTTCCATTAATTCCAATGTATTTGGCTCAGATTCACATTAACATTAATGTGGACCACTCATGTATGAATATACCATTTGTTTTTCTCAAATTTTCCAATTTTGTCCCCCTAAATATGGCTAGATCGTGTTCCTGGCCTGGGGGAAAGAATCACTCCGCTTCCTCAGTCCAAGGAGAAGGTTTTGGGTATGTGAGCCTCCAAATTCCAGTTCTTCCCACAATATCACTCTCCCATATGGCACCCAACCACTGCATAACCTCTCCCTGACATTCTTTCCTTTAGAGCTCCCAGAAATGACGTGTTTCCCGTGGTATTTGCCTTTCACATCCAAGCATATTTCCCTTATTATGAGAGTTGAACTTTCCATCTCTGTGGCTGCCAATGTCGTTTTATTTTTGGCCGTATGTTTTCTGGCTGGGTGTGATTCCATTGTATCCAAGGATATTCTCTTCCTGATCCAGAGACTAATCCTAGCATATAGAATCTGTTTCCATATCTTCGTCCTGGGAATTGTGCTTCCTGTGCAAACAGGACATGTACATATATTCAAAGATCCTCTTCCAAATATATGCCCGTGAATATGATTGCTGGCTCATACACTTTTGTATATTGATATTTTGCATTCTCTGCATCGTGTCGTCCTTAAGGGTGTTTCACACTTTGAACCTCACTTTGCTCTTCTCCCAACCCACCTCAGCTCTCTACTTTGCAGCATTATTAGGTTAACTTAGTAACACAGGATATACTTTTGTTTTTGTAAGATTGAAAGAGGAGGAAAGTAGATACAACTTGTGAGCAAGAGTCTTTATTAAAAGAGTGTTTATGATTTGGCAAAAGCTTGTGTTGCAAAATTAGGGGGAAAAGAATATATATTTGTAATTATTTGTAAGGTCATATTTGGTAGGTGTTTCTCAGGAGGGGTGCTCAGGAGATGCATTTTAGACAGACCCGGTCTTCAATGGATGAGATGTGCCAGTGTTCCTGGCCCTTTCCCACTAGTGTATCAATAACACTCCCTAATCATAGGACAGACAACCAGGCCCCCTGCATAGTCACACCACGCACACACACACACACACACACACACACACACACACACACAAATACACACCACACAACACACAGATACAGCACATTTCACATAAACACACACACACAAATGCATAAATACCACACACACACACCACACTTCATACACACCACACACACATAAGTAGACACACACCACACCAGATCAATAGGCACAGATACACATACATACATATCACACACACACACACACAAACACACACACACACACACACACACAAACACAGACCATTTCCTCCTTGAGGTCAGAAACCCTGTCTTTCTTGTTTTAATATCCCAGCCTGTGCCCCAGGGCCTGGCACCCAGTAGGTGGTGATGCTGCCGCCCTTGTCTTATAGACCATCCTTTCTTGCCTGGACCTCCAGACTGGTCTCCTAGCTGCCCCCCTGTGTTCTCTTCTTTAGTACGCACACAACTGCCTGCGTGTTTGCTTTAAAGAAGCAGTTGTGCCAGTTCCCTGCTCTTTATCCTCAGTGCATTCTCATTTATGCTTAGAGAAAAGTCCAAACACCCTACCTTGGCTCTCAGGCCCTGTGTAATGTTGGCACCCATTCTAGTCTTCTCAGCTCCTACTGCACCCCTCAACCCCATCATCCCAGACACCAGGCCCCTTTATGCCTTGAATATCCAGAGGCTGTCCCCACTTCAGGGCCTTCACGTTGGCTATTCCTCCAGACTCACATGCTTTACCTGTTATTCTGGAAGATTCATTTCCTTGCATATACAACTCAGCTCCTCCTCTGAAGAGTTTTCCTTGATGCGAAAGTTAAAGCAGGCAGTCCCTAATATCACATTTCACTGTTTTATTTCCTTACCCCACTTCTCAGATCTAAAATAATTCTACTTGCTTACTTCACTTACCTTGTTTCCCCCAACTAAAATTGCTGCCCTGCATCACTAGTATCTAAACAATAGCTCACATGAGGACAGATGAATAAATGAATGATTGGATGAGAGGCTGGATGGGGGAGGGATAAGTGGGAGGATGAGTATGTGGAGGGGAAGATGGACGGGTGGGTGGATGAAAGGACGGTGGGCAGAGAGATGGAGAGAGTGGATGTGATGATCAGTGGGGGGGGGAGAATGGAGAGATAGATCGAAAGATGGATGGTTGGGCAAATGGATGGAAGGGTGAGTAGATGAATGGGGCATAAGGAAAGATGGGTGGATGGGTGGAGGAATTGGTGGATGGAAGGAAAGGTTAATGATTGACAAATGGAAGTGGAAGGGATGGTTTGTGAAAAGGTATGTGGGTTGGTGAGTGGTTGCTAAGCACCAGTGATTGGCACGCATTGGTGGGATTTGCCTTTTTTTTTTTTTTTTATGGAATAGGAGAGTAGTCGTCTATTGCTATGAGAGAGGTGGAGGGAATAGGATGTTTGGAAAAGTTTGAGAAACAAGGGAGGGCTTATAGGCATAGGTAGAAGACTGAAAGAGGTCTTAAAGCTCAGCTTCGCTGAGAAAACCCCATATTGCAGGTTGTGGTGAGCAGTAAGCCAGAGTAGCCTGTAGCTAAGCTCCAATGGCCTTCACTGATTTCCTTCTTATCCTCACAGTGCCTTTGCCCACACCCTTCCATCTCCAGGAGGCTAAGGTGGGCCTCATTGAGAACCAGTTCTATAACCTGGTCTCTGGACAAAAGCTTAGCAAGAACTTCTCTGTGCAGGAGGAGTTGCTGTGTGTTGAGGACTTCTTGACAGGAAAGGCCATCTGCCATGTGAGTGAGGACATTTCTCTTCTTCCCTGGCCTGTTCTCTGGGCCTCAGTTTCCCTGGTGGGGGGCCGTGTTGCCTCCACTTTCCTTTTGGAGACCCCTGGGATGTCCTGTTTCCTCCCTCTACATATCTCCCAGTCTTCATCTCTTGGCGCTGTCCCTCAGGCTGACCCCTTCCTCAGCCCATTGCACAGGAGGGCATCTACTACTGGCAGGACACTCCAACAGCATCTATTTTTGAGGCATATTTTAAACCCTTTATTGAAATATAACACATATGTAGAAGAATGCATTCATACTCTTTCCCTAAGTGTGTAGTTGGATGAATTTTCACATAGCAACACAACATGTGACCAACATTCATTCCCCCTTCCTCACATCAATACCCAAAGGAAACTACCATCTTCATTTTAACACTTTATATTAGATTCTGAATTTTCCCTAAGTAGAACTCATTTCCAGTTGTCAGTTTTTCATGTCTTAACATCATATTTGTGAGAATCATCCTCACTGTTACACATAGTTATAGTTTGTTCAGTCTCATTGCCCTGCAAGACTGTATGGTGTGAACTTAATTCTATGGTCAGTTCTACTCTTGATGAATATTTTAGGAGCTCCCAAGTTTTTCCTTTCATTTCACTTTCAAAGGTTTCCTATTCTACTTCACAGAAGCCCCTGAGGAGAATTGTTAGATTAAAAGCTACATGTAATTAAGCTTTGGCAGCTGTTACCAAATATCTCCAGAGTGGTTGCACCAGCTCTGCTCATTCCAGCAGTGGCTGAGTTTATGTGCTCGCCAACATTGACACTTTCCATCCTTTCTCATTTTGATATCTTATTGTTGCTTGCATTTTCCTGACGATAGGGAAATGTTGTCATTGGATATCTTCTTCATAAGTTTCCCCTCCATTTTTCCCCTGTGATTTTTCTGTTGAGTTATCTGTCTTTTCCTTTAGGGGCTCTTGGCATATGTGTACATTTTATATGTCCCAGATATGAGTGCACTGTTGAATTGTGATGATCTCTATCCCCTCTCTGTAGTGCTTCATTTTATAATTGGGAAACAGGCTCAGAGAGGGAAAGTGGCTCCCCTGAAATAAGGCAGCACAATCAGGGCCCGCATGTTTTCACTCCAAGCTTAACTTGGCTCCCAGGCCTCCACCACATCCCCTCAGGGCCCAGAATCCTAATCCAGCATTAGGTGCCAATCTCTTACACAGATGGCATCATGGAGTGCAGGGGAGAGTGTTGGGGTTCTGGGGTTAGAGACACTGCTCTGCCCTGTGACCTTGGGTGTTCTTTCACCTTCTGAGCCTGTGTCCCCATTCATGGTGTAGGAGTCTGAGGCCTCCTTCACAGAGTTGTTGAAAGGGTATTATAGTGGGTTGGATAGTGTGCCCTAAATTTGCATCCATTTGGAATCTCAGAATGTAACCTTCTTTGGAAAGAAATATTTGCAGATGTGATTAGTTAAGAATATTGAGATGCAACCATACCAAATTTCGAGTTGGCCCTGTACCAGTGACTTGTGTGAAGAGGGCTAGACACAGACACTTGCTTTCAGACTTGCAGTTTCCAGAACAATGAGAGGATAATTTCCCCTTGTTTTTACATTTACTCAGTTTGTGGCAATATGCCTGGGCACCCCAGGAAATTCACATAGGAAGGACAAGATGACTGGGATTATGACCTTAGCCTGGCCCATGAGAAGGCCTCATGGACAGCTATCTTCATGGCAGCCCAGTGAGCTGCTGAGCCATCTGCCCACCCCACCGCCATTAGAGGAAAGACCAAGATTTCTTGGTTCCCATGCCAGAAACAATAGTATGGATTTTCCAGCTTCCTTGTCTGGATTGGCCTTCTCACAGAGTCAGCTGCACCCAGAGGTGGAACAAAAGTCTCAGCCCCCCACCCCCAAGTCCCCATCTGGCATCACCCTGGACCTTCCTTACAGCCTTATCCACCTCCTTTCTCTTGCAGAGATTATGCCCATGGAGCTGTAACTCAAGGCCAGAGCCCTGTGTCTGCTTGGTTGCTGGACATCTGTAGGGCCGCTTGACCCCACTCTTCCTCTAGTTTCTCCCCAGGCTGCAGACATCCCTGAGCTGGACATCCAGGAGTCCCAGCAGTTGACCCCCCTCCTGTCTGCCTTAGGCTTTAAGCCACCACATCCTGTCTGAGAGATTCCACCTAGATTCATCTTCTGCCATGTCACCTGCTCTGGACCCCACCCCCCAACCCTGGGCTCTCTTCTTTCCCCAAAATGGCCCCTTCCCCTGCAGGGGTGCACAGAAACAGGTCTGAGGAGAGAGGCCACCAGGGCAGTCTTACATCTGACATTGATTGGGATTGTGGCCTTAGCTAAGTTTTCCCATCCATGAAATGGGGTTGCTAATGGCTTACTGAATAAGGTCCCTTTAGAAAATGCAGCACTGTGCCTAGCATTTAGCAGGTACTTAACAAGTGCTGGCTTTCAATCTCCTGGCCTGGTCTTACTTCCCCTCTCTGTATTGTACCTGGCTCACGCCCATCCTCTCACTCAAGGTGGAATTCACTGCTCTAGCCCCACCCAGCACACCCACAACCACAGACACACTGCACACAACATATTCTCTGTGTCTACAGTAGTGTAAACTGCTACTCGCTTTTCATGGGATATATTAGTGTTGGGGTTCCTTCCTCCCTCTCTTCCTTCCGTTTTTTCTTTCCTGCTGCACCTTCACCATATGGAGGTACCCAGTCTAGGGGTCAAATGGAAGCTGAAGCCTCCAGGCCTTGCTACAGCCACAGCAATACCAGATCTGAGCCGCTTCTGTGATCTACACCACAGTTTGTTGCAATGCCAGCACCTTAAGCTACTGACTGAATCCAGGGATCAAACCCGCATCCTCATGGGTATTAGTCAGGCTCTTAACCTGCTGAGCCACAATGGGAACTCCTCTCCATTTTTCCAAGACCTGCATAGCCCACGTTACAGAATACAGAAACAATAATGAAAAGTCAGGTAGCAAAGTTAACCTGGAAGGAAATTTACTGGTGTAGCCATACCACCACCTCTCAAGGGGCCACCCCTGAGGCTATGAAAACTCTACCTACATCTACCCTAGAAAAGTGGATACAGTGGACCAGATGGTCTGAGAGAAGGCTCTCCCCTGCCTTCTGAGAGCTCCCCAGGGGTCAGTAGGCTATTGGAGCCTGGCTCAAAATCCATCATCATATCGGCAACTGCATGACTCACCTATGTGAACCCCTGAGGCCTGGAGTGAACAGAGACCAGGCCTTCCCCTGGCCTCGAACTTTTGGGTGTGGGTCCACTGTGCAGAGGGCTGAGGGCACCCCAGGTGGGGAGCACAGAGGGGAAGGGCTGAGGTAATGATGACACATTCCCTGTCTCCAAGGAGACCTCATGGTCTTGGAGCTGTTGTGACAATCCCCTCAAAGAGGGTGGCTAAAACCATAGAAATTTATCTTACATTTCTGGAGGTCAAAAGTCTAACATCAAGGTGTTGGCCAGGTGGGTTCCTTTAGGGGCTCTAGGGGAGAAAGTTTTCTTGTCCCAGCTTTTAGAGGCCATCCTCATTCCTTGACACATGGCATTTCTGTCTTCAAAGCACAAAATCTCTACCTCTGCTTCTGTCATAGGTCCTGCTCTGACTCTGACCTCCTGCCGCCCTCTTTCCTCATGAGGATCTTGGTGATTACACTGGACAACCCAGATCATCCAGGAAAACCTTCCTAGCTCAAGATCCTCAACTCCATCACAGCTGCAGAGTCCTGTTTGACACATAACATAACAGCCACAAGTTCCAGGTATGAGGATGGGAATTTCTGAGGGTTGTTTTTGGCCAGCCAAGCCATGTACCCTTCTCTCTCCTTCAAGCTGCCCCTCCCCTCACCCCACCCTCTCAGCTGGAGATCTTGCTTATTTCACTGAGGACCCCAAAGCTGCCAATCAGACTAGAGTCATTCATCTTCCCCACCCCACACGCCCCTCACCCCAGTATCTTCCCTCTCTCCTTGGTCTCACAGCTCATCCCTGCTGTGCCCAGAGTCTCTCCTGCTCCATGTCCTCTGTCCCCACTTTCATGGCTCTTGTGTGAATGTGCACCAGCTACTTACTGCCTGGTTTCTTTATCTCTGTTTCCACAAAGACTCCTCCTGAGGCCCTAAATCTAACTCATTCCACCCAGGAGTGTCCCCAGCGTGCTATCCAAAGCCTCAAGTCTGACACCCCCAACAGCTTGTCTTGCCAGAATCACCTGTGGATCTGAGTCATCCTCTCACTCGGCACTTAAGTAAGTCTCACTCCTGTTTCCTGGGCACAGGGGCTCACTAGCTGCTCTGCTCTGCCCCTGCTCCAATACCCACACACTTCTAAATGCTGGGACCCCAGGGCTCCATGTTCAGCCTGCTTCTTTCCCTCTGTACTCCCCACCTGGTTAGTGAAAGGCTCAGATTTAACAGGCCCTCTAGGTTCCTTCAAACTGTTTTCCCAAATGTGACTGTTTCTTACCAGCCTGTCCCCTCTCCATCAGTAATCTCTCCCGTAGCTGCCTCCCAGCTGCTTCATTCTCCATATAGCACCAGATTGATCCAGGTGCTAGACCTGACTTAGACAGGTCTCCATGGGGGTCAAATCCTACCCTCTGTGATAGGCCCTGTGACCCCATGTCCCATCTATCCCCCTTGCTCCCCACACATCACTGCTCTTCCTCCCACCCACCTGGTGTATCCCTCCTCCCCTCATCAGCACTTGCTCCTCCCTCTGCTCCTGCATCAGAAAGTTTGGTTGTTTCCTGCTTGGAGTCACAGCTCAGGAAATCTGTGTACCCCCACTCGATGAAATTCCCTTCCCTCTGTCCTGAGCTTTCCACGGCTTGTTTCCACATGTCACATCTGCCAATGGCAGGATGGATGGCTTATTTACAAAAATACCACAAAGGAGAAGCTCCTGTGCCCAGGGTGGAGGCTGCCTGGCTGCTTACTGTGCATGTTGGATGGGTGAGAGGAGGAGCAGCAAGCATGGCCAAGGCCCCTGCCCCTCTACCCCCAGCCACAAGGACCAGACCCTCCTGTTGGCTGATGAAATGGAGGGATTTCCAACCAGATGGTTCTGTCCTGACAACATTAACTCAAGTAACTCCCAGCAGTTTTCTTTCTTACCCCCACCTATTCCCTGAGCAATACAGGCTGCCTACACCAGGCCTGGGCATGGGCATCTCCTGAAAATGTTCAACCAAGAAGTGAAGAGAAAACCAAATATCTAAATAGATGAAAGATGAAGAGGGTCCAGGTAAGGGGTGAGCTTCTGCAGCCCAGGGACTTGCAAGAACTGTGGTCTGCATTGGCTTTAGCTGGCCAGGCTCCACTCACAGACCAGCTCTCTTGGGCTGTGTGGGTGCAGGTCCCCTTCTTGGCCTTGGACAGTGCCTTATTGGGGACAACCAGGCCTTCTCTGGATATAGGGGTCCATATGTGATTGTCCTGTGGGTCAGTCAGGAGCTTCCTAAAACATGCATCCAGTTCCTGCCTGCATGGCTTAAACAGGCTGGTCTGAAGTGGGACACTGGTGTTTGGACCTTCACAGAGGTCCACCTGAGTGAGCATGGGGGACAGAGACTCCTCTGACCTGGCTCAGTAACCTGCACTAACTCCGCTCTCTTTCCTAGGGTGACTCCGGGGAGCCCCTTGTCTGTAACCTCCTCAGTTCATGGGTTCTGGTGGGGCTCGCCAGCTGGGGCTTGGACTGCTGACATCCCACCTACCCCAGCATCTTCACCAGCATCGGCTACTTCACCCACTGGATGGATGAGTTCCAGAGGTGCACACTACTCCCTGAGCCCACGACCCCTATTCCTCAGGCCCAGGTTCCATACCAGTCTGCACAGGCTTCTGGCTCACCTGGGCTTGGCACAGCCTTTGTGCCTTCAGAGACCTGGCCCCTGCTGCTGTTCATGCTTGGGGTCCTGCAGCAGGCCTGGTTTTGACCCGCCACCTCCTCTGCTGCTGCTCTCTGCCTCAGACCCCAGTCTCCTCTCTGGAAACTGTGGCCCCTCTCCTCCCCCAAGCTCCATCAGCTTTCTGTGGTCCAATCTTGACTTTTCTGTACAGCAGTGGCCATCCCACAAACCAAACCTGAAATCCCAAATAAACAAATGAAAGATCATCCTGCTTCTGCCTGGGGGCCCTATATCCCCTCCTGAGCCTCCACACTTACCTCTTCTGTTGAGGTCTGCCATCTGACTCCCTGGACAAGGAAACAGGCCCTGGCATGGAGACAGTCCCAGGAGGAAAGCAAGGGTGAGGACACTGGGGGAGTCTAGCTGGGGACAGAGAGGGTGTCTTCACTGGCAGACTCCACTACTCCCATGGCAGTGCTTATGACTTCAGAGAGAGGGTATCAGTCAGCTCCAGCTGCCATAACAAATGACACAGGCAATGTGGCTTGAACAACAAGAATTTATCAACTCACCATTCTGGAGCCCAGAATTCTGAGATCAAGGTATAAGCAAGTTTGGTTTTCCCTGAGGCCTCTCTCCTTGGCTTATAGATGCCCATCTTCCTGTGTCCTCATATCAGCTCCATCTCTGTGTTTGTGTGTCTAAATTTATCCTTTTTATATGGGCACCCGTCACACTGGATGAGGGCCCACCTTAGTGACCTCATTTCAGTTATTTCTTTAAAAACTCTACTGCAAGACTTCCATTGTGGCACAGTGGAAATGAACCAGAGTAGTATAGATGAGCATTCAGTACGTTAAGGATCCAATATTGCTGTGAGCTGTGGTGTAGGTTGAAGACAGGGATTGGATCTGGCATTGCTGTGGCTGTGTTATAGGCCAGTAGCTGAAGCTCTGATTTGATCCCTAGCCTGGGAACTTTCATATGTTGCACCTGCAACCCTAAACAAACAAACATAAGCAAACAAAAGAACCCAAAACTCTACTCTAAACAAAGTCATGTTCTGGAGTACTGGGGGTGAGGACTTCAGCATATGAATTTTGGGGGATACAGTTCAGCCCATAATAGGCTGTAAGAACTTTTGGCAGGTGTCTAAAGTGCGGGGGACTAAGGGTCTTTCCTACAGTAAAGAAGCATCACTCCTGGGGTTGGGAGGAGGAAGGACTGACTCCCCATGGAGGTGGAGGGATTTTCATAGAGTGCAGGACACTTGAGCTGGATAGGAGCCTATGACCCAGGCCATGAGGAACAGGGTTCCAGCCTGTGGCATATAAGGCTCTTGAATGTAGGGGATCTGGGAAACAGAGGGGGAAACAGAAGGAGGAGCTCCAATGCCAGGCTGTGAGCTGAGGTCCAGGCTGGCAGTCCTCAGACCTCTGCTCCTAGACTCGACTCCCAGCACCCTCCTCAACACCACCACAGCCCCACTCTCCCCAGTCTGAAGGGGCCCAACTCACCTCCCACATTCCTGATGCCCAACCCCACGTGAACTGCTCCCTTCTGTCCAGGGGTCCAAGCCAGCCTGACCCAAGGTATCCCCACATCTCCAGCACTTTGAGCTTCATCTCTCCTTTTCTTCTTGGCTGACTTATGCTTTAGTTTCTTGAAGCAATTTTGTAGGAATCCTTTCCACCACTCTTCCTGACACAGTTCTCCTGCAGCCAGCAGGAACCCAGGAGGCCTCACAGTGCACCCGTCCCAGCCTTCAGAACCCACGGTGATGTGGTTGGTGAAATATCTCTTCCTATCTTTGGCCCAGTTTCTAGTTGCATTGTTCCTACTTTTATGGTCAAGTTTTGGCCATTCCTTGTTCACTCTAAATACCAGACTTTTGTCACACGTCTGATTTGCAGATAGTTTCTCCAAACCGGTAGCTTCGTTTCATCCTAATAAGGAGCTTTTACCTAGGAAAATGTTTAATTTTGATGAAGTCCATTTGTTGGTTCTTTCTTTTTGGGGTGGTGTTTTTGCTGTCATGTGTAAGAACTCTTTTTGTTGTTGTTGCCCATTCAAGTGGGATTAATTTATTTATCTTAAATTATATTGAAGTATAGAGATTTACAGTGTTGTGATAATAATTTCTGCTGTACAACAAAGTGATATGGTCATACATATATACACATCCATTCTCTCTCTGATTCTTTTCCCATATAGATTATCACTGAATATTGGGGAGAGTTCCCTGTGCTATACAGCAGGTTTCCATTGGCTAATCATTCCATATATCTAGTGTGCATATGAAAATCCCAAAACCCCAGTCCATCGCTCGCCCTGACCTGACCCCTTTGGTAACCATAATTTTTTCAAAGTCTTTGAGTCTCTTTCTGTTCTGCAAGTAAGTTCTTTTGTATCGTTTCTTTAGATTCCACATATAAGTGAAAACACATATTTTATTGGTTTTTCACTGCCTAACTTCACTTAGTATGATAATTTCTAGGTCTGATCTTGCTGCTGCAAATGGCATTATTTCATTCTTTTTTATGATTGAGTAATATTTCATTGTATATATGTACCACATCTTCATCCATTCCTGTGTTGATGGACATTTAGGTTGCTCCCATGTCTTGGTGATTGTAAACAGTGCTTCAGTGAACATTGGGTTGCATGTATCTTTTTAAAGGGCCTTTCATATAGGAAAATGTTTAATTTTGATGAAATGCAATCTTCTGTTCTTTCTTTTTTGGGTAATATTTTTGCTGCCATACGTAAGAACACTTTACTAAGCCCTAGGACCCAGAGATTTTTCTCTTAGTTTGTTTGTTTGTTTGTTTGTTTTGGTAAAAATTTCCAAGTTTGAAATTTTACATTTGAATTTATTTTCCATTATGAACTAATTTTAGTATCTGATAAAAACATATGACTGTTCCATTATACTGCTCTTTAAATTTTGTGTTAATAGATCCCAGTTTGCTGTATTGGTATGTATCGATTTCTGTATTCTCTATCTCTATCTAACTCTCCACCAACTCCAACCTGTCTTACATAGAGCTTTCTGTTAAACCTAATATCCTCCAAATTTAATCTGCTTTCTCAAAATTATTTTAGAAATTCTGGCTCATTTAACTTTTCTTTATATATTTTACAATGATTTGTATGGACACAAAACAATTCTGTTGGAAGTTGACAGTTTACTATGTTGAGTGTTACAATCCATGACTATAATATATCTCTCCACTTTTTGTCTTGTTCTGTTTTATTATACAGCTACTCTATCAAAAATATTTAAAACTGGATTTCCCATTATGGCTCAGTCAGTTAAGAACCTGAAATAGTGTCCATGAGTATGTGGCTACAGTCCATGGCCTGGCTCAGTGGGTTAAGGGTCCAGTGTTGCCACAAGCTGCGGTGTAGTTTGCAGATGCAGCTTGGACCCTGTGTTTCTGTGGCTGTGGTGTAGGCTGGTAGCTGTAGCTCCATTTGACCCTGAGAACTAGAGTCTGAGAACTTCCCTATGGTGCATGTGTGGTCATAAAATTAAATATGTAACCAAATATTTCAATTTTTTGGAACCATTGTGTGTAGCATTGTGTTTTTAGTTTTGGTTACCGGTTCTTATTATTTACAAATATGATGAAAGTTTCTGTGCTGATATTGTATACTGAGACTTTGATAAAGTGCCCTCCATCCTAAGTGTACTTTAGAGATTTCTTGGGATTTTCTGTGGAGGTAGCCATGATATATATGAGCATGGACAGTTTTGTTTCTTTCTTTCTAATCTGTATGTTTTTATTTCTTTTTCTTGCCATGCTGCACTGGCTAGTACCTATAGTACTGAATTGAAAAAGAGAAATGAGAGAGAACTTTCTGACCTTGTTTTGGATTTAGGAGAAAAACAGTCATTTTTTCACCGTTCAGCATGATATTTTGTCTAGGTTTTTTGTAGATGTTCTTGGGTTGAAGTAGTGTCCTTCTATTCCTAGTTTTCTGAGAGTTTCTAACATGAATGGGAGTTGAATTTTGTCAAATGCTTTTTCTGCTCTAATTGATGTGACCATGTAGGTTTTCCTCTTTAATGTATTAATACAGCAAATTACATTGATGATTTTGAATATTAAACCAAGCTTATATTCCTTGAATAGATTCCATTTGAACACACTGTATTTTCATTTCCTTCTTTTTTCATGCATAAATTTTATTTTGTGATTTTTTTCTACTTTCCTTGTGTGAAAACTTAGATTATTGATTTTAAACCTTTCTTCTTTTCTATTGTATAAGTATTTAGAGCCATTTTTTTCCCTCTTAACAACAGTTTTTCTGGATTTCATCACCTTTTATGTACTGCATTTTCATTTGCATTCAGTTCTATTTATTTCTAAATTTTCCTTGAGGGTCCTCTTTAACCATGGATTATTTAGAAGTGTGCATCTCCATTTCCACATACATGGAGGATTATTTTCTTCTTATTCTCATTGTTATGCAATGTAAAACTTATACTTTGGACAGAGTGGAGTGAAATGCAATGAATATTGTTTAGTTATTTTATAGGTTCTTCAAATGTCATTGGAGTGAACTTTTCGAATACTGATTTTACATAGTATTTCTCAGCCTTTTTCACTTGTACTGTAATTATAAGAGAATTGCCTGAAAATATGAAACCCAGGCTGCTAAAGATGTGTATATTGGGGGAAGTTCACAGACACAGGAACAGTAGGGGAGTTTGTGGGTCCCCACAGCAAATTGTTTTCTGGATTAGCATACACATATGGATACAGGAGAGGGGCTCAAATCTAGGACTATGACGCTTTATATTGCATGATCAAAGAAAATCAGGTCCCATGTAAGCATTGATTACAACCAGAAGTGTGACGTGCAGGAACCACGTCCAGTCACTGGCTGCAGGATGAGCATTCAGGGTGGGGGAAGCTCCAGCCTATCTCCTGCTGCTCAGGGTGGGTCTGAGCTGTGAGTCCAGCCCCAAGGTTCAGAAGGCCAATGGCTGAGTCACTAGGCAGCACTCCCCAGCTCTGACAACCATAAACCGTGGCTATTGGCAGTGACCATGAAGTCTCAATGAAGGTCCAGCTTCCAAATGCTTGGAGGTGCTGTTGAACAAGTCAGCCCTGCCCTCTTGCTACTTCAGCAAGCAAAATTTTCATCACTCCATCTTGCTTCCTCACCACTCATGGTGTTGCCCATCTTTCTTTTTCAAACATCATCAACATCATTTCCTAGAAGAAACAGCATCCTAAACCCAATTAACTAAGAAGCACCTCTTGGGAATAAGCAAGTTTCCTCTAAAACAATATCCCTAGCTACTTCCATGGACCATCCCTGATTTCTCCTGCATGCTGCTGAGTAGTAAAATGTTGGTGGTCAAGAACTTATCCAATGACCAGTGTGCTAGGAATGGCTTCTGTGAAAGCAGGAAGCTCCTCAGCCTCAGGCAGAGGAGGTGAGGAGACAGTAGGTGATGGCTCTGTGCTCTGCTCCCACTTTCAAACCCTTTATATCTCTGCCACCTTGGGAAGGAAGACAGTGCTGGGGAAACCACCCTGGTTACAGATGCATCACTTGCCCTGTCTGGCAAGAGGTCACCTGCGAGCCAGAGGGCCCGAATCCTCCCTGAAACACACTGCTCCCTGCCCCCCACTTAAAAATCCCCTGCAAAAAAAGCACAATTGTAATAACTGTACTGTTAAGATACGCTGTTTGAGACTTAGAAAAGTGTTCCTCCTTGCCTTGTTCTTGGAGAAACATGTCATTTGGTATTGAGAACCCAGACCATTTGGCCCACAGCCTTTTTTGAGTGTGTTTCTTCAGCTAAAGGTTTGATTCCACATTGAGGATTTAGGAGATGAGCCTTTCCCTGGTATCAGTGGGTAAGATTCCCCTTGGTGTATATCCTATATGAAGGTCGTCCAGCCCCTGGCTCTCCCTCAGACAAGCTGCAACAGTGCTGCCCCTGAAATTGGGAACCCCTTTACCCACCCCGTGGATTGGGTCATATCTGTGATTCTGTGAATATATCGTCCATTAAACCACTGTTTAATTATTTTATTAATTGATTGATTGATTGATTGATTCTCATTTTAGGGCTGCACCTGCAGCATATGGAAGTTCCTGGTCTAGGGGTCAAATCAGAGCTGGAACTGCTGGTCTCTGCTACAGCCATAACAGTGCCAGATCCAAGCCACATCTGTGACCTAGGCTGCAACTCGTGGCAGTGCTGGATCCTTTAAACCACTGAGTGAGGCCAAGGATTGAACCCGCTTACTCATGGATACCAATCAGATTCTTCATCTGCTGAGCCATAATGAGTTCTCTCTAAAATATGATTTGGTTGTGGTCTGTACAATTTTCATTTCTGAAATTTCTATTTCATTTTTTTTTCTTATTTTAGGCTGCATTGTGGCATAAGGAAGTTTATGGGCTAGGGGTCAAAT
>PVHT021183684.1:7828-18493 GCA_004024745.2 Catagonus wagneri
GGGAGAGAATACAGCAAGAAGGCACTGGCTAGGAACCAGAAAAAGGGCCCTTACCAGAACTTGACCATGGTAGTACCTTGCCTGCAGCCTCCAGAAGTGTAAGAAATAAACTTTTCTTATTTCTAAGTCTGTGGTATTTTGTTGTAGCAGGCTAAACAGACCAAGACACTGACCCTTTACAGAAAATGTTTGCCAGCCCCTGGACTAAGGGTATACAGAAGCCTGGATGGCATGTAGCTGTGCTGGTATGATACAAATCAATGCAGGCAATTAAAGAACAGACAACTATTAGATATGTCACATTTATATGAATAGGATGTTAGTATGAAACAAATTTCTTCAATGAAAGGAAAAGCTGTTTCATATCTATGAATGGAATATTACATAACGAGTGAATTATTTTATTTTGCTTATTTAATTTTTAGCAGCCTCACCTGCAGTAATAAGGAAGTTCTTATGGCTAAAGGTCGAACTGGAGCTGCAGCTGAGGCCTACACCACAGCCACAACAACACCAGATCCAAACTGGCCAAAGCAATCAATCCTGAGGAAAAGGAAAAAATAGGAGGCACAGCCCTCTCAGACGTCAGACAATATTAGAACGGTAATCAAAAAAGCGTGGTGAAGAAACGGGCAGAAAGAACATGGCAGAGTAGAAGGATTGGCGCTCACCTTCTCTCATAAAAGCAACAAACTTACAACCAAATGCTGAACAACCTTCAACAAAATAGACTGGAAACTGGAGTTCCCATTGTGTCTCGGTTAGCGAACATGACTAGCATCCATGAGGACACAGATTCGATCCATGGTCTTGCTCAGGGGGATAAGGACCCAGCATTGCCATGAGCTGTGGTGTGGGTAGCAGATGCAGCTTGGATCCTCAGTTGCTGTGGCTGTGGCGTAGGCTGGAAGCTACAGCTCCAATTCGACCCCTAGCCTGGAAACCTCCATATGCCACAGCTGTGGACCTAAAAAGACAAAAGGACACGGACACACACACACACACACAGACTGGAAACTATCAAAAAAGATATCCTACCCCAGAAGACAAAGAGGAAGAAACATCGAGACAGTAGGAGTGGTGATTATGCAAGATAAGCAAACCCATACACACCAGGTGGGAAGCCCACAGACTGGAAAGTAAATCGCAGAGGCTCATCCACACGAGTAAGTGTTCTGAGCCCCGCGTCAGGTCCCCACGCCCGGGGATCTAGCATTGGGAGGAGGAGCCCAGGAGCACTGGGTGTTGAGGGCCAGTGGGGCTTGTGCACAGGAGCTCCATGGGACTGCGGGAGAGACTTCACTCTTTTGGTCATTTCGCCTTTTAGGGCTGCACCTGCAGCATATGGAGGTTCCCAGGTTAGGGTTCGAATCGGAGCTATGGCTGCCGGCCTACACCACAGCCACAGCAACGCGGGATCCCAGCTGCATCTGCAACCTACACCAGAGCTCACGGCAATGCCAGATCCTTAACCCACTGAGCAAGGCCAGGGATCGAACCCACAACTTCATGGTTACTAGTCGGGTTCATGAGCCACAATGGGACTCCAGAGACTCCACTCATGAAAGGCGTACATGGCCTTTCATATGCACTGGGTCCCAGGGCAAAGCAGAGACTCCATAGGGATCTGGGTCAGACCTGCCTGTGGTTCTTGGAGGATCTCCTGGAAAAATAGGTCGACTGTAGCTCATTGTGAGGGAAGGTCATTGGAGGTAAAGATCTTGGAAATAATCATCAGCATGAACTCCTCCAAAAGATGGTCATTTTGGAAAAATCTGGCCCCACCATAAGGGCTGAGAAGCCAGAGGCCAAACAACAAACTGGGTGGGAACACAGTCCCACCCATCGACAGACTAAAGACACCCCCAGCCCCACCCCACCCCACCCCCGGCACAGAGCTCCTCTAATCACACCCAGAGACAAAGGCCCACCTACCAGAGGATAAGCAGCAGGCAGGCAGTCCCTCCCATCAGGAAGCCTACAGTAAGCTCCTGTACCAATTTCAGCTACAAAGGGGGTAAATACCAGAAGCAAAAGAGGCTACAACCCTATTGTCTGCAAAAAGCAGACCACACCAAAAATGTAACTAAATGAAAAGGTGGAGAACTATGATCAGATAATGGAACAAGAAGAAAAAAAAAAACAGAAAAACAGCTAAGTGATCTGGAGATTACCAACATCCATGATAAAGACTACAGACTAATGAGAGTAAAGATGAGTCAAGCAAGATCTTGGAAATAAACTGGAGGCAAAGACTGACAAATTACAAGACATACTGAGCAAAGAAATAGAAGATTTAAGGATTAAGCAAGCAGAGATGCAAAATACAATAACAAATAAGAAATTCACTAGAGGGGTTCCTGCTGTGGCTCAGTGGTAAGGAAGCTGACTAGGATCCATGAGGACGCAGATTCTCTCTCTGGACTCACTCAGTGGGTTAAAGATCCGGCACTGCTGTGAGTTGTGGTGGGGGTCACAGATGTGGCTTGGATCCGGCATTGCTGTGGCTGTGGTGTAGGCTGGCAGTTCAGGAACTTACAAGTTGCTATACATACACACATATACATATATACACACACACATACATACATACATATATATATGCCTATATCAAAACATCATGATAATTGCAAAACAAAAATCTACAATACATAAATACACAAATAAGAAAAAGCAATTCAAACACTAAAGACAGTCATCAAACCACAAGAGAACAAGGGAAGAAAAAAGACCAACAAAAACAAATCCAAAAACAATGAATAAAATGGCAATAAGAACATCCGTATCAGAGTTCCCGTTGTGGTGCAGTAGAAATGAATCTGACTAGGAGCCATGAGGTTGCAGGTTCAATCCCTGGCCTTGCTCAGTGGGTTAAGGATCCGTTGCCATGAGCTGTGGTGTAGGTCGCAGACGCAGCTTGGATCTGGCGTTGCTATGGCTGTGGTGTCGGCCGGCAGCTGTAGCTCCGATTAGACCCCTAGCCTGGGAACCTCCATATGCTGCGGGTGTGGCCCTAAAATGACAAAAGACAAAAAAAAAAAAAAAGTATCAATTAATTATCTTAAATGTAAATGAACTAAACGCCCACCGCCCCACCAGTCAAAAGACACAGATTGGCTAAATGGATACAAAAACAAGACCCATATATAAGCTGTCATCAAGAGACCAAATTCAGTTCCAGGGACACATACATATTGAAAGTGAGAGGATGAGAGACAGGATTAAGGTGGCGGAATAGAAGGACTGGAGCTCACCATCTCTCACTAAAACAACAAAATTACAACCAAATTCTGAACAACCTTCAACCCAATGGACTGGAAACTTTCAAAAAGATATTCTACTCCAGGAGACAAAGAAGAGGCCACATCAAGAGACAGGAGGGGTGATTATGCAACAGAAACAACCCCATTCCCGCCAGGTGGGAAGCCCACAGACTGGAAAGTCACTTTATCACAGACTCACCTGTAAGAGTGAGAGTTCTGAGCTCCACGTCAGGTCTCCACGCCTGGGATCTGGCACTGGGAGAAAGAGCCCCCAGAGCAACTGGCACTGAAGGCCAGTGGGGCTTGTGCACAGGAGCTCCATGGGACTGGCAGAAACAGAGACCCCATTCTTGAAAGGCCCACACAGGTTTTCATGTGCACTGGGTCCCAGGGCAAAGCAGAGGCTCCACAGGAATCTGTGTTGGACCTGACTGCAGCTCTTGGAGGATCTCCTGGGAAAACAGGGGGTGACTGTGGCTTATTGTAGGGGAAGGACATTGAAGGCAAAGCTCTAGGGAATACTCATCAGCGTGTGTTCCCCTGGAGGTGGTTGTGTTGGGAAAATCCGAACCCACCTGTCAGCACTGAGAAGCCCCAGGCCAAACAAAAATCCAGGTGGGATCACAGCCCCACCCTTCAGTAAACAGGCTGCCTAAAGACTCCCCATGCACACAGCTGCCTCTAATCTCACCCAGAGACAAAGCACCACCCACCAGAGGGATAGGAATCAGCCCCACCCACCGGTGAGCAGGCACCAGTTCCTCCCATCAGGAAGCCGACAGCGAGCCCCCTACCAACTTTAGCCACAAGGGGGGCAGAAACCAGAAGTAAGAGAGGCTACAACGTTATCGTCTGCAAAAAGGAAACCATATCAAAAACCTATAAAAATGAAAAAGCAGAGAACTATACCTCAGGTAAGGCAGCTAAAAAACCCCAGATAAACAACTAAGTGATCTGAAGATTATCAGCCTCCAGGAAAAAGACTTTATAGACTGATGATGCTGAAGATGATGCAAGACATTGGAAATAAACTGGAGGCAAAGACTGATAATCTACAGCAAACACTGAGCAAGAAATACCAAGATTTAAAACTTATGCAAGCAGAGATGCAAAATACAATAACTGAAAGGAGTTCCCGTTGTGGCTCAGTGGTTAACGAATCTGACTATGAACCATGAGGTTGTGGGTTCAATCCCTGGCCTTGCTCAGTGGGTTAAGGATCCGGCATTGCCGTGAGCTGTGGTGTAGGTCACAGACGCGGCTCGGATCCTGCGTTGCTGTGGCTGTGGCATAGGCTGGCGGCTACAGCTCCCATTAGACCCCCAGCTTGGGAACCTCCATTTGCCGTGGGTGCAGCCCTAGAAAAGGCAAAAAGACAAAAGAAAAAAAATTAAAAAAAAAAAAAAAAAGAGGCAAGTTTATAGCAATACAGGCCTACCTCAGGAAACAAGAAAAAGCACAAACAACCTAACAACTTTACATCTAAACTAGCTAGAGAGAAAGAACAGACATGACCTGAAGTTAGCAGAAGAAAAGAAATCATAAAGATCAGAGCAGAAATAAATAAAATAGAAACGAAGAAAACCAGAGAAAAGATCAATGAAACAAAAAGCTGGTTCTTTGAAAAGATCAACAAAATTAAGACGTCATAGGAGACGTGGGGCGAGACGCTAGGGCTGCATAACAGCTGAGCTGGCAGAGAGTAAAGGCAGACTGTGGCGACCACAGTGACCTCCGGAGAGCATGTGGACCTGCGCAGACCACGAGGACCTGTCGACCCAGCGAAGCCCCCTGCCCACCTGGTCCCCTGGAGGGTGGGCTGAGTGACCAGTGTGCGCCCTGGAGAGTTCCACCTCAACTTCAGGCCAACTTTGAGGGTTTCCAGGAAATTACTGATGTGGACCCTAAGCCCTTAAAGTTGACTTGACTCAAGCCAGCAATTTTCCACCCAGGCCTCACCGAGCTGCTGGATTTCACTGGGTCCAAGCTTCAAACCAGGAGCTCACTCAGTAAACTGGTGCAGAGATTGGATTAAGATGGCAGAATAGAAGGACTGGAGCTCAACTTCTCTCCCAAAAAACAGCAAAACTACAACCAAATGCCAAGCAACCTTCAACCAAATGGACTGGAAACTTCCAAAAACGATATTCTACTCCAGAAGAAAAAGAGGAGACCACATCAAGAGGTAGGAGGGGCGATTATGTGATAGAAGCAACCCCATACCTCCCGGGTGGGAAGCCCCACAGACTGGAAAGTAACTGCATCACAGAGACTCAGCTACAGGACTGACAGTTCTGAGGATCCCCAATGCCTGGGGATCGGGCACAGGGAGAAAGAGCCCCCGGAGCATCTGGCATTGAAGGTCAGCGGGGCTTGTGTGCAGGAGCTCCACAGGACTGGGGGAAACAGAGACCCCATTCTTGAAAGGCACACACAGATTTTCAAGTGCACTGGGTCCCAGGGCAAAGGAAAGTCTCCATAGGAATCCAGGTGGAACCGGACTGCAATTCTTGGAGGATCTCCTGGGAAAACAGGGGTGACTGTGGCTTGCTGTGGGGGAAGGGCATTGCAGGTGAAGCTCTCAGGAACATTCATCAGCCTGCATTTCTCTGGAGGGGGACATTTCTGGGAAAATAAGGTCCCTCCCATCAGTGCTGAGAAGCCCCAGGCCAAACAATAATCCCGGTGGGATCACAGCCCCACCCATCAGTAAACAGGCTGCCTAAAGACCCCTCAGGCACACAGCCAGCCTCTAATCTCATGCAGAGACAAAGCCCCACCCATCTGAGGGACAGGAATCAACCCCACCTACCAGTGGGCAGGAGTCAGTCCCTCCCATCGGGAAGCCTATGGCAAGCCCCCTCCATACCAACTTTAGCCACAGGGGAGGCAAATGCCAGAACTAAGAGAGGCTACAACTCTATTGTTGGAAAAAAGGTCACCATGCCAAAAACCTATAAAAATGAAAAGACAGAAAACTATAACTCAGATAAAGGAGACAGAGAAAAGCCCAGAAAGACAGCTCAGTGATGAGATTACAGCCTCCCAGAGACTTCAGCCTGTTGAAGATGACACAAGGCATTGGAAATAGACTGGAGGCAAAGATTGATAATTTACAGGAAACATTGAGCAAAGAAATACAAGATGTAAAAATTAAACAAGCAGAGATGCAAAATACAATAACTGAAATAAAAAATTCATTAGAAGCACCCAACAGTAGAATACAGGAGGCAGGAGAACAAATCAGCGAGGTGGAGGATAGATTAGTGGAAATCACTAATGCAGAAGAGAAAAGAGATCAAAGATTGGAGGAAGTGAGAGTCTCAGAGAACTCTGGGATACTGTTAAACGCACCAACATCCGTATTATGGGGGTGCCCGCTGGAGAAGAGAGAGAGAAGCGGACAGGAAAAAATAGTCAAAGAGATAATAGCCGAAAACTTTCCTAATATGGGAAAGGAACCACTCACTCAAATCCAGGAAGCACAACGAGTACCATATAAAATAAACCTAAGAAGGAACACCCCGAGACACATATTAATCAAAATGACCAAAATTAAAGACAAAGAGAAAATATTGAAAGCAGCTAGGGAAAAGATATAAATGACATACAAGGGAACCCCAATAAGGTTATCAGCAGATTTTTCAGCTGAAACTCTGCAGGCCAGAAGGGAGTGGCATGATATACTTAATGTGATGAAAGGGAAAAACTTCCAACCAAGATTGCTTTACCCTGCAAGGCTCTCATTCAGATTTGAAGGAGAGATCAAAAGCTTTACAGATAAGCAAAAGCTAAGAAACTTCTGCAACACTAAACCAGCTTTACAACAAATCTTAAAGGAACTTCTCTAGTCAGAAAAGAAAAGGCCACAACGAGAAACAAAAACACTGCAAATGACAAGGCTCACCAGTAAAGGCATATATACAGTAAAAATACTAAATCATTCATGCACAATTATGTTACCAAAATCAGAAATCATGAGAAGAGAGCACAAATGCAGGTCACTGGAGATGCACGTGCAATTAAGAAACCAACAACTTAAAACAATCTCATTTACATATAGACTCCTATATCCAAACTTCAGCGTAACCACAAACCAAAAATCTACAATTGATACACAAACAAATAAGAAAAATCAACTCAAATACAACACTAAAGATAGTCATCTTGTGAGAGGAGAAAACAAGAGAATAAGGGAAGAAAAAAGAGCAACAAAAACCCCAGTTAATACAATGGCAATAAGAACATATATATCAATAATTACCTTAAATTTTAATGGACTGAATGGCCCAACCAAAAGACACATTCTAGCTGAATGAATACAAAAATAAGTCCCATATATATGCTGTCTTCAAGGGACCCACTTCACTTCTAGAGACACATACAAATTGAAAGTGAGAGGATGGAAGAAAAGATTCCATGCAAACAGGAATCAAAAGAAAGCCAGAGTAGCAATACTCCTATCAGACAAAATAGACTTTAAAATGAAGAACATTTTAAGAGACAAGGAAGGGCACTACATAATGATCAAAGGATCAATCCAAGAAGAAGATATAACAATTTTAAATATCTATGCACCCAACATAGGATCACCACCATATATAAGGCAACTGCTAACAACCTTAAAAGGAGAAATCAACAATAACACCATCATAGTGGGGGACTTTAACACCCCACTTACAGCAATGGACAGGTCATCCAGGCAGAAAATCAATAAGGAAACACAGGCCCTGAATAAAGCATTAGATCAGATGAACTTAATATTCATAGGACATTCCATCCAAAAGCAACAGAATACACGTTCTTCTCAAGTGCGTACGGAACATTCTCTAAGATTGATTACATCCTGGGCTACAAATCAAGCCTTGGTAACTTTAAGAAAATTGAAATCATTTCAAGCATCTTCTCTGACCACAATGCTCTACGACTGGAAATCAACAACAAGAAAAAAATGGCCAAAAATACAAACATGGGGAGACTAAAAAACACGCTACTAAACAACCAATGGATCACTAAGAAATCAAAGAGAAAATTAAAAAATACCTAGAAGCAAATAACAACAAAGACACGACAATCCAAAACCTCTGAGATGCAGCAAAAGCAGTTCTAAGAGGAAAGTTTATAGCAATACAAGCCTACCTCAGGAAACAAGAAAAAGCTCATATAAACAACCTAACTTTACACCTAAAGCAGCTAGAGAGGGAAGAACTGACAAGACCTAAAGTTAGTAGTAGAAAAGAAATCATCAAGATCAGAGCAGAAATCAATGAAATAGAAACAAAGAAAACCATAGAAAAGATCAATGAAACTAAAAGTTGGTTCTTTTAAAAGATCAACAAAATTGATAAACCCTTAGCCAGACTTATCAAGAAAAAAAGAGAGAGGACACAAATCAATAAAATTACAAATGAAAAAGGAGAAGTAACAACAGACAGCACAGAAATACAAAGGATCATAAGAGACTACTATATGCAACTATATGCCAATAAAATGCACAACCTAGAAGCAATGGACAAATTCTTAGAAAACTACAATCTCCTAAGACTAAACCAAGATGAAATAGAAAATATGAATAGACCAATCACAAGTTCTGAAATTGAAACTGTGATTAAAAAACTTCCAAAAAACAAAAGTCCAGGACAGATGGTTTCACAGGTGAATTCTATCAAACATTTAGAGAAGAGCTAACACCTAGCCTTCTGAAACTATTCCAAAAAAATTGCAGAGGAAGGGACACTCCCAAACTCATTCTATGAGGAAACCATCACCCTGATACCAAAAGCAGACAGAGATACCACAAAAAAAGAAAACTACAGGCCAACCTCACTGATGAACATAGATGCAAAAATCCTCAACAAAATGCTAGCCAACCAAATCCTACAATACATTAAAAGGATTGTACACCACGATCAAGTGGGATTTATCCCAGGGATGCAAGGATTCTTCAATATCCGCAAATCAATCAGAGTGATACACCACATTAACAAACTGAAGAATAAAAACCCTAGATCCTCTCAATAGATGCAGAAAAAGACTGACAAAATCCAACACCCATTTCTGATAAAAAACCCTTAGAAAGTGGGCATAGGGGGAACCTACCTCAACATAATAAAGGCCATCTATGACAAACCCAGAGCTCACATCATTCTCAATAGTGAAAAGCTGAAAGAATTCCTGCTGAGATCAGGAACAAGACAGGGATGTCCACTCTCGCCACTACTAATCAACATAGTTCTGGAAGCCCTAGCCACAGCCATCAGAGAAGAAAAAGAAATAAAAGGAATCCAAATTGTGGAGTTCCCATCGTGGCTCAGTGGTTAATGAATCCGACTAGGAACCATGAGGTTGCAGGTTTGATCCCTGGCCTTGCTCAGTGGGCTAAGGATCTGGCGTTGCCGTGAGCTGTGGTGAAGGTTGCAGACGCGGCTCAGATCCCATGTTGCTATGGCTGTGGTGAAGGCCGGCGGCTACAGCTCCTGTTAGACCCCTAGCCTGAGAACCTCCATATGCCGTGAGTGTGGCTCTAGATAAGGCAAAAAGCCAAAAAACAAAAAAGGAATCCAAACTGTAAAAGAAGAAGTCAAACTATCACTATTTGCAGATGACATGATACTATACCTAGAGAATCCTAAAGACTCTACCAGAAAACTGTTAAGAGCTCATCAATGAATTTGGCAAAGTCACGGGATACAAAATTAATACACAGAATTCAACTGCATTTCGATATACTAACAATGAAAGATCAGAATGAGAAATTAGAGAAGCAATCCCGTTTATCATCGCATCAAAAAGAATCAAATACTTATGAATAAATCTGCCTAAAGAGACAAAAGACCTGTACTCTGAAAATTATAAGATGCTGATGAAAGAAATCAAGGATGACATGAACAGATGGAAAGACATACCATGCTCTTGGACTGGAAGAGTCAATATTATCAAAATGACTATACTACTCAAAGCAATCTACAGATTCAATGCAATTCCTATCAAATCACCAAGGACCTTTTTCACAGAACTAGAACAAAATAGTTTAAAGTCTGTTGGAAACACAAAAAAAACCAGAATAGCCAAAGACATTCTGAAAAAGAAAAATGGAGCTGGAGGAATCAGGCTCCCTGACTTCACACTATACTACAAAGCTACAGTCATCAAAACTGTATGGTACTGGAGTTCCCGTCGTGGCGCAGTGGTTAACGAATCCGACTAGGAACCATGAGGTTGCGGGTTCGGTCCCTGGCCTTGCTCAGTGGGTTAACGATCCGGTGTTGCCATGAGCTGTGGTGTAGGTCGCAGACGCGGCTCGGATCCTGCATTGCTGTGGCTGCGGCGTAGGCCAGTGGCTACAGCTCCGATAAGACCCCTAGCCTGGGAACCTCCACATGCCGCAGGTGCAGCCCTAAAA
>PVHT021183684.1:21613-42655 GCA_004024745.2 Catagonus wagneri
TGATCCAGCAATCCCACTCCTGGGCATCTATCCAGAGGAAACCATGACTCGAAAAGACACATGTACTCCAGTGTTCATTGCAGCACTCTATGCAATAGCCAGGTCATGGAAACAACCTAAATGCCCATCGACAGAGGAGTGGATAGGGAAGATGTGGTACATACACACAATGGAATATTACTCAGCCATTAAAAGGAACGAAATTACAACATTTATAGCAACATGGATGGACCTACATATTATCATGCTAAGTGAAAGCAGTCAGACAATTAGACAGCAACACCCAATGCTACCACTTAATGTGTGGAAACTAAAAAGACACAATGAACTTCTTTGCAGAACAGACAATGACTCACAGACTTTGGAAAACCTTTGGTTTTTCAAACAAGACAGTCTGGGGGGGTGAGGGGGATGCACTGAAGGTTTGGGATGCAAATGCTATCAAATTGACTTGTGGTGATTTTTGTACAACTATGATTGTAATAAAATTCATTAAGCAAAAAAAAAAAAGACTGAACGGTTACTTGTCTCTGTGCACTAAACACTGGCATAACAACGAGTGGATCTGAGACTGAGCAATGCGTTTTTATCCCTATGAATGAAGTGTTTACGAACACAAATGCCTGTATCTGGAGTGTTACTAGAATACAAGCAGTTGTACCTACTGAAAGGAAAAATTCAGAGGCAAAACTGAATGAAAGGTTTTTCCCCTATGCATGGATTGCTGGCAGATGAGAAATGAGTGTCTGCTGAAATAAACTTCCACAAGCAACACTGAACGATGTTTTGTATCTCTGTGAACAGAGTTCTGATAAGCCAAAATACTCAAATAAGAATGGTATTCACAAGATCCAAATCTACTTGGAAAAACTATGTTCAAAAACTGAATCAGTGAGTTCCCATTGTGGCGCAGCGGAAACAAATCTAACTAGTAACCATGGGGTTGAAGGTTCGATCCCTGGCCTTGCTCAGTGGGTTAAGGATCCGGCTTTGCCATGAGCTGTGGTGTAGGTCACAGACGCGGCTTATATCTGGCATCATTGTGGCTGTGGCGTAGGCCAGTGGCTATAGCTTCGATTGGACCCCTACCCTGGGAACTTCCATATGCCACAGGTGCGGCACTAAAAAGAAAAAAAAAAAAAGCACCTGACATAGTATCTACGAGGATGCAGGTTCGATCCCCAGCCTCACTCGATGGCTTAAGGATCTGGGATTGCTGTGAGCTGTAGCACAGGTTGCAGATGCAGCTCGGATCTGGTGTTGCTGTGGCTGTAGTGTAGGCCAGTAGCTGTAGCTCGGATTTGACCCCTAGTCTGGGAATGTCCATATGCAGCGGGTGTCATCATAAAAAGGAAAAACAAACTGAATTAGGAACTTCCCTTGCGGAGCAGCAGGTTAAGGATCCAGTGTTGCCACATCTGTGGCACATGCCAGAACTGCACAGGTTTGATCCCCGGCCTAGGAACTTCCATATGCTGTAGAAACAGCCAAGAAAAAAATTTGAATTATACGAGTTCCAAGGTGGTTCAGCAGGTTAAGGTCCAGTGTTGTCACTACTGTGGCGCAGGCTGCTGTTGTGGTGTGGGTTTAATCCCTGTCCTGGGAACTCCTTCATGCCCCAGGTGTGGCCAAAAATCTGTTCTTAATTATGTCATGCACCTCTATGAAGAAAGTGTAGAAAAACATCTTCAATGAAAGGATAAAGCTAAACATAAAAGTGAATGTTACCATCTACGGATGGAATGTTGCAAAACGAATTCATCGATATCTTAAATGAAAGAAGTAAATACAGAAACTGACAGATTTTTGGTTCCTTTAGGTACCCATCCTGTTAGAGGCCAGACCTCCTGGCCCCGCTCACCTCGGAGACAAAGGCAACGGGGCTCATCCTCAAGTGATGGGCCCAGGGGCTGCCTGGGTACCTTCACAGCACTTGACCCCTCGGGGCAGTCAAAACATCTCACTTTCTCTTCCCTACATTCCTACCGAGGAGCCGAGCGTGACTCCTTCATGTCCCGCCTACAGTACAAGAGGCCGCATCATGGGACGCAGACTTGGCTCTGCCTGTTTCTGGCAGACGGACATCTGGCCTCTGGCCTCTGGCCTCTGGCCTCCCCTTCACTCTCACCTCTGCCGACACATCAGGTTATAGCGTTGCCGTAACCACCCTGCTGGCCAACTGTGCCCACCTCACTGTGGCCCTTGAAACTGTTTTATCTAACGGACAGTCAACACACCCAGTGGCTGTAACTGGTACTGCAAAATGGATTGTAAAAATAGATGCTTCCAGTACCCCAGTGCTTCTCTTGATGGCAGGGGATGTTCCCACTGGAAAAATGCTACGAAGACAACGGCGACAGCTGGGTGAGCACACATCTGGGATCTGCCTGGCGCCCCCAGCCCAGGCATGTGGTGGGGCTGAAGCAGCACAGGATGGGCGAGGAGGAGACCACTGCGCCGACGCAGGGGGTGACAGGGACAGGCGTGCATAAAACACCATCCAATCGGCTGTAATCTCCACTCGGACCAGTCAGTCCTGGTGAACCTCGTGAATTTCAGGTGCGGAAATTCACCTGCAGCACGCCCGCCACCGCTCAGGAAGGCTGTGAGGTGGGGGGCCCCAGCTCCCACCTCTTTGCCTTGCCCCGCACCTCACTCCAGGCCTGTGTGAGACCATGGCAGAACCCGACACGTGCGCCTCCTCCAGGCCCCGCCTGCCCTGCCTAGACAAGTGGCTGGCCTCCAGAAGCAGGAGCCAGGGATGCAGCTTATCACAGGAACCCTCGGGCCCCGGGCTCTCAGGGGTAACTGCACGTGGCCTGGGGTCTAGGAGAAGCCAGTGAAAGGATGACAGCTAAGCATCAAAAAAAGGGTTCATTTTTTTCTTAGTCTTTTTACAATTTTAACTAAGGGTCTTACTATGGAGAAAAGGGGACGAGAGACCTCAGAGCATATGGTTTTCTCTAGCAATTTTCCTTTTTTTTTTTTTTTTTTTTGCCTTTTGTCATTTTAGGGCCGCATCCGCGGCATGTGGAGGTTCCCAGGCTAGGGGTCTAATCGGAGCTGTAGCCGCCGGCCTTCGCCACAGCCACAGCAACGTAGCATCTGCGACCTATACCACAGCTCATAGCAACACCGGATCATTAACCCACTAAGCAAGGCCAGGGATCGAACCCGCAACCTCATTGTTCCTAGTCGGATTCGTTAACCACTGTGCCACGACGGGAACTCCTCTAACAATTTTCTGAGCCACTATTTCCAGAGGAGGGGAGGCCCTGAAGCTGTGTCACTGAGAAAGACGGAAGGGGGCTGCAGAGCGTAACTCTCCCTGCCATCCTCATGCCGGGAGATTTCACACATGCTGGGGACTTGCCTCCCCACCGTCGTGCCCCATAACCTAAGATATGGAGTTGGAAGCTTCCAGAAAAGGCAGAAGGAAGCTCAAGAGCGGAGAGAAGCGGGTGAAGCCACCTGAGAGGAGAGGGGGAGCCCCTAGGACCAGGAGATCCACTCCTAGTGCTGCTTTCCTGCAACATGCCTTCAGGAAACCACCTACACACACAGGCACCGTTGCATCCTGTCACGTGGCCCCTTCGGGGATCAAGCTGCCAGTGCAGAGATCATCTGGCCAAGGTCCATCTGGTCCAAGTCACGTCTGTGCTGCCGTCCAGGGCAGCCCTCGGTCTGGCTGGGATCAGAGCACTGAACTACAACTCCCTCCAGGTCAGTGCCATTCCCTAAGTGCGACCCCCCATCCACTACCCTGCCCCCCTGCCCCCCACCAACACGAACTCACCCTACCCGGGGGACTCCATGCTCACTGAAATCAGCTGGACACAGAAAGGCAAACCCTGCAATGACCTACTTGGTACGTGGAATCTGGAAAAGTTAAATTCAGAATTCCCTGGCTACCTACTGCTTCGGGATTAGGCACTGTTGCTGCTGTGACTCACGTTCGATGCCTGGCCCGGGGAACTTCTGCACACCACGGGCGGTGGCCAGAAAAACCCCAAAAAGTTCAATTCAAAGAAGCAGAGAGTAGGGTGGAGGCTGAGGGAAATGGGGAGATGTTGGTCAAAGGGCCCAAACTCAGTTACGGGACTGGGAGACCTAATGTACGGCCCGGTGAGAGCACAATTAATAAGGTATGGTATCCTCGAAATCTGCTGAGAGAATGGGTCTCAAATGTTCTCATCACACACACACAACGCTAGCTACGAGAGGCTGAAAGGGGTAGGGTAGGATAATTAAATAGTTTAGAAATCCCACTAGGGGTTTAAAGATAGAAGGGGAATTTTAAGAGTTCGGGAGACCTTTGTAAGCTAATGACCACTCAAGGAAGGAATCCAGGAACCTAGCAACAATCAGCACGACCTCGAAGGAAGATCAGATGCCTTCAAGTTGCAGGCACACTCAAGCCACAAATCCTGATAGTTAAGGCACAAGACAATAGGTATGGGGTTGGCATCTTCTTACCCAAAGTCAGGGGGTTAATGGTCCTTGAAGAGCAACATTTCTGCATGAGGCCAAGATAGGAAGATAGCGGAAAGGGGACCTTGTATAGAAACCCGAGACGAATGACCTTATTTTAGTGTATCACACTTTCGCTGACCTGTGATTTCACAGCGCCACGACGGTCCTGGTCGGACCGTACAGGGTTAAAGAAGGAACTGATGATCTAAGTCTTAACACCTACCCAAGAGTGAGGTACTCTCTCGCCACTTTTCCTTTGGTTATAAAAATGTAGCCCTCTTTGGTCTCGGGGCTGCGGTTCTTATGAGCCTCTGACGCCGTAAGCCCGCTCTGCCTGCCACATTGCCTCGTGCTGAATTCTTCATGCACTGAAACAAAAGAACCCGAGCGTCAGTAAGCCTGGACACCAAGTGAGCAGTGTCAATTAAAAGACGGTGGGTGTGAGCCCCCTCCTAAGTCAGGAATCATGGGTTCAAACCCCAATCTGAGGGGTGGCTGCATTCGAGCCCCATCCGAGAAGGACTGTGGTTTCAGGGAGGTGGCCGCGTTAATCAGCTTCACTGCGGTAAACATTTCACAACGTATACAATATACACATCAAAACACCACACTGTCGGCGTTCCTATCGTGGCTCAGTGGTTAACGAATCTTACTAGGAACCATGACGTTGTGGGTTCGATCCCTGGCCTCGCTCAGTGGGTTAAGGATCCGGCGTTGCCGTGAGCTGGGGTGAAGGTCGCAGACGCGGCTCGGATCCCGCGTTGCTGTGGCTGTGGCGAAGGCTGGTGGCTTCAGCTCCTGTTAGACCCCTAGCCTGGGAACCTCCATATGCCGCGGGTGCGGCCCCAGATAAGGCAAAAAAAACAAAAACAAAAACAAACAAAAAAACCACCACACTGTGCACCGTACAGATACAAAGATAGAGTCTGCATCTGTCACACATACCTCTATAAAGCTGGGGCGGGGACAAAGAAATAAAACACCGACGTGCCCGAAAGCTTCCCTCGCCCCCTGGCCAGTCCGCCTCCAGACAACCCGCTCCCCTCCCCGTTCCACCACACCCTGCTCTCTTCCTGGGAAATGTGCAAATCTCACATAAAGCCCAACAGCTGACTCTCTCCTCGTGGGCTCACCTGATTCTCAGCACTATTCTTAGCTAACTGAGCGTCAGGAAGACAGCCAGCAGGAACCCTGCCCAGAGGGGCTTGCATTTTTAAAAAGGTACTTTTTAACCCAAATGAATCTTTAATTCGAGGCCCAGTTATGTTTCTGAGTCTGTTTCCAGGACACTCCTCAGAGGGCAGCAATACTAGGACGTCTTTCTATGAACTGGCCTAAAGAAGGTGCTTCCTGGCGTTTCTGATGTGGTTCAACGGGTTATGAACCTGACCAGTATCCATGAGGACGTGGGTTCGATCCCTGGTCTTCTCAGTGGGTTAAAGATCCCGCATTGCTGTGGCCGTGCTGTAGGCTGGCAGCTGCAGCTCCGATTCCATCCCTATCCTGTAAAAAGAAAAGAAAAAAATTAAAAGAAGAAAAGCCTTCCTTTTTACTTCTCTGGCTTCCTCGCCGAATCCCCAGACACCATTATGGGTCGATTTATCTTGGGAAGCTTATTAAAAACACAGAATCCTGGGCTCTAGCCACCATCTCACTTGGTGTAAAAGTCCGAGAAGAGTCCTTACAATTGCCAGTCAGGCCCCATGCATGCAGCCTCCCGTTCCTGCCCTCATCATCTGTCACGTGGCTCCCTCTGCTCCAGCTGAACCGGCCTGTCCTCGTGCTCCCTGAACGTATCCCGCATGTTCTGGTCTCAGGTAAGGGCCTCTGCACTTGCTGTTCTCTCCGCCTGGCACACTTGTCCTCACGGCTCCCTCCCTCACCCTCTCCGGCCTTTGCTCAATGGCACCCTCTCAGTGAGATCATCTCAAGTTTTGCACCCAGTTCCAGTGGGTGCAGTGTTCCCCACCACCAAGCAACGCCCCAGACACCAGCTGGGTGCCCTACAACTCAGCTGACAATTCTAACCCTACTGCTACCAAGCATGGCTCGATTTCCTGACGCGCAGCAAGCCGACTGCTAAGATGCCGAGGTTTGCGGCAGAGAAAGACTTTACTCACAAGGCAGCCAAGAGAGAGGACAGCAGAACGCACCTCAGCTCTGCGTCCCCAAAAGGCGAGGGGTGTGGGTACTTACGGGATGAAGAAGCAGGGTGGCCTTAGCCACGGGGCAAGGTGAGGTGATCAGTGTCCTGCACAGGCCCGTGAATCATGTGCTTCTTCCTGAGACACGTGTTCAAAAGTAGAGGCATTAGCACGATCTGAGGGTGGAGTTTTCAGCCCTCTGAGATCAAAAAGTCATTCATCCAACACCCACCCACGCGCAGTTTTAGGCTCGATGCTCCCAAACAGTCTCAAGGAAAATAAGCAGCGCTCTGCAGGGCCATGCCACTCGCAGGCCCCTCCACGTCTCCCCACCGCCAAGCTTAAAAAAAAAACAAACCAAAAAATTCAACCTTAGTTTCCCTGGCCTCTCAAGTTTCAGAACACAGACTCAAGCAATTAATCATTTAAGAAGGGGCAAAAGCAGGAACTAAGAAAAGCCAGCCGAGCAAGGAAGGAGACAACTTAAGCAATATGTAAAAACTCAAGGACGGGGTCATAAGGCCCCAGTTCTCCAGAAAAACAGATAATAAGGTCTGATGCATATTCTCAGCTTGGTTCTTACAGAAACCAGACTCCCACAAGGTGGAAACTGCTGACCCTAAACCTCCAGACCGTTGACTAGTTGGAGCTGGAAAACTGATGACTGAGATTCCTGACACACCACCACTGCCTACCAATCAGAAAACCGTCCGTGGGAGTTCCCTGGCAGCCTGTTGGTCCAGGCTTGGCACTTTCACTGCTTTGGCCCAAGGTTCAATCCCCGGTCTGCAAACCACTGCATGCTGCAGCCAAAATAAGAAAAGAAAACTGTCTGTGAACTGATCCCACAACCTGCAACCCTCACCCCGAACGCTGTCTTTAAAAACCTTTCCCTGGAGTTCCTGTTGTGCTGCAGCAGTAATAACCCCAGCTAGTACCCATGAGGATGCAGGCTGGATTGCCAGGCTCGGTCAGTGGGGTAAGGATCCCGCGGTGCTGTGAGCTGCAGTGTAGGTTGCAGGCATGGCTCAGATCCCATGTTGCTATGGCTGTGGTGTAGGCCTGCAGCTGCAGCTCCGATTTCACCTCTAGCCCAGGAACTTCCATATGCGGCACATGTAGCCCTAAAAAGAAAAAGAAAAAACTTTTCCCAAAAACCATCAGGGAGTTTGGGTCTTTTTTGGGCCACATCCATGCCATGCGGAAATTTCTGAGCCAGGGATCGAACCCGTGCCATAGCGCCACAGCTGTGCCAATGCCAGATTCTCAATCTGCTGCATCACAAGGCAATTTCTAAGTCTGTGTCTTCTGAGCATGAGTTGCCTACTCTCCTTGCTCGGGGCCTGCAACAAATGCTATACTGTCCTCCAGCACAACCCGGGGACAGCAGACTGACTTTGCTGCATGTCAGGTGATTGGTGAGTTCAGTGCAGTAACATTAGCTGGCTGGAACTGGACAGGAGCTGACTTCAAGTCCTGAGGAAACTACTTAAGCCCCTGTGACTACAGCAACCCATATTCAGATATGTTATCTCCAGGGGGTAGCTAAAGAGTCAAAAAATAATTAAGGTGAGCTTAAGAAACCAGGCAGGCGTTCCCGTTGCGGCGCAGTGGAAATGAATCTGACCAGGAACCATGAGGTTGCGTGTTCGAAAAGGATCTGGCATTGCCGTGAGCCATGGCGTAGGTTGCAGATGCGGCTCAGATCCCGCGTTGCTGTGGCTGTAGTATAGGCCAGCGGCTACAGCTTTGATTTGACCCCTAGCCTGGGAAACTCCATATGCTGCGAGTTTGGCCCTAAAAAGAAAGAAAGAAAGAAAGAAAGGAAAGGAAGAAAGGAAGAAAGGAAGAAAGCAGGTACCTCCCAGGTACAAAAGCTCTCTATGTCCCCTGGCTGTTTGTAGAAAAAGACTTATGTAGCCTCCTAGGCCTCCCCTGAGCTCCAAAGAGCCGCCTTAGCAGTGGCTATACGGGGCAGTGAGGTAATGCAGAAACAAAGGAAAACTAGTTAAGTAAGAAAAGTAAGGACACCAATGAGATCCTGCCGTATAGCACAGGGAACTATATCTAGTCACTTGTGATGGAACATGATGTAGGATAATGTGAGGAAAAGAATGACTGGGTCACTCTGTACAGCAGAACTTGACAGAACATTGTAAATCAACCATAATTTAAAAACACTGAAAAAAAAAAAAAGTAAGGCTAGCTTAAACAATATTCAGTCCTAGTTCCCTCTCAAGGGATAACAATCTGACACATATTTTTGGCTGTTACACAGCAAATAAGAACCTCGACCCCGGTGGAGTCTACAAGCTGATAAGCCGACACAAGCACAGAGCACAGAGACCCCAGACTCCTTAGAACCAGCAGGTGGCTAATATTCTTGAAACATCACCTTGTTACCTCGTCACCCACCAATCAGAAGAAAGCCACACACCCTGCAGCCCTCACCCCAAATTTTGTATAAAGCCTTTCCCCAAAAAACCATTGGGGAGTTTAGGGTTTGAGGGCACAAACCACCCATTCTCCTTGCTTGGCCCTGCGATAAACCTTTCTCTTCTCCAAACTTCAACATTTCAGTTTATTTAGTCTGACTGGGCATCAGGAACACAAAGCGTAACCGAGGAGGGCTCTGTGAGGCTCTAGACACACAAGCCTTTCTGGGTCCTCTATTTCTCGTTTTTAGGGGTAAGCTTCAGCCTCCAGGACCTCCCCTGAGTTCCAAAGGGCAGTAGCTCATCAGGGAAGGGAGGGCGTGCAGACACCAGGGAGGAGCAGCCAAGAGACAACAGTGCGGCCTTGGGCCAGGGCCCCGGCCTCTCCTCAAGGAACACACATCACAGTACCTCTGCGCCCTTCTGTAGAACTAAAACCCCCAACAGAGGGAAGAGCTACTTGATGGAGCATCTTCGTCCTGGGAAAGAGGAGGACCGTCTTTGAGAAACGATGCAAGCTTGCCTCTACCCTGATCCTCATCTACTGCCCTGTTTTCCACTCCCCAAACTATAAAACCATCTCCTAATCCCTCCCAAGGGGGGCACAGTCTCCAGGGCATTAGCTGGCTGGGGCCCCCTTTGCCTGGCAAAGCAATAAAGCTATCTTTTTCTCCTTGACCCAAAACTCTGTCTCTGCGTTTCAGATAGGCACCAGCAGACAGGGGCCAAGGTTCAGCAACAAAGTTCAATCACAAAAGCATGCAGGCAGTGTTGGGGTTTTTGCTACTCCCTTACCTGCTGTTCCGTAAGACGAGCTCAAGAATTTCTGCCGGTCACGAGTTTCTGTTAACTCTGTGGGGCAGGGTTTCACTCTCTACAGAGGTAGCATCAGATTCCACAGGTTAAGGACTCAGTCCTACAGGACTGCCGTCCCTTGCCCTCACAGGCACACACACTTCTGAGTCCACGTGGTCACCTTCGCTTCTGACCAACTGGCCAGAGATCGCAGGTTTCAACAACCTTCTCCTCGTGTTCGATTAACTTGCTGGAGTGGCTCAAAGAACTAAGAAAAACAGGAGTTCCCATGGCAGAAAGAAATTAAAAAAAAAAAATGATTCAACGAAGAAATTTCAAGAAAAAAATTTTTTTAAAAATCAGAAAAGTATTTTTCTTTGCTATGTTACCATTTTATTACAGGAGGGTATAACTCAGGAACAGCCAGAGGGAAAAGGTGCATTGGGCGAGCTTTGGGCCAAGGTCATGGAGCTTTCAAATCTCAGGTCAAATGCAACTGATTTCACCTCTGCCACTTCCCTCTCCCCAGAAGTCAGGAGGTGAGACTGAAAAGTTCCAACCAGCTCATCACCTGGAGTTTCTCTAGCAACCGGCCCCTCTCTCAGGTGTGGTCCCAACGTCACCTCATTAACGCAACAAAAGACACCGGTGTCTTCACCTCATTAACATAAGACGCCTATGTCTTCACCACATTAATGTAACAAAAGACACCTGTGTCGCTCTCTTCCCTTAGGAAAGCCTAAGGATTTCAGTAATAAAAACCAAATAGGTGTTTATTAGAATCACAGCATCACCCTTCCCTGGTCACTCTCCCAGCACTTCCCAGATTGAGCAACCACTTTGCATTCATCACTTACCATGTTTTCTTTACTTTGATGACTGTCTAGCTCTTCTACTAGAATGTTAAGTGCCACTCTGGTACTGTTGAAATCAAACTTTAGAGGTGCAGGAGTTCCAACTGCGGCTCAGCAGTAACGAACCTGACTAGTATTCATGAGATTGTGGGTTCGATCCCTGGCCTCGCTTGGTTGGTTTAGGATCCAGCGTTGCTGTGAGCTGTGGTGCAGGTCGCAGACGCAGCTCTGATTCAACCCCTAGCCTGGGAACTTCCACATGCTGTGGGCGTGGCCCTAAGAAGACCAAAAAGAAAAAAAAGCCACTATACTTCTAACTCCCATGCCTCCAGTGCACTCTTTACTATGGCCCTCCCAACTTCCTTTTCCCTTTTTTTTGTCTCTTTAGGGCCACACCAGCGGCACATGGAGGTTCCCAGGCTAGGGGTCAAATCAGAGCTGCAGGCGCAGGCCTGTGCCACAGCCTTGCCAGATCCGAGCCACGTCTGTGACCTTCACCACAGCTCATGGCAACACCAGATCCTTAACCCACTGAGCAAGGCCAGGGATCAAACCTGCGTCCTCAAGGATGCTAGTCGGGTTCATTAAGCACCGAGCCAGGACGGGAACTCCCTTGTCCCGTCTATAAAAGAGCTCTCCTCTCCTTGCTATGCTGGACTCGCAACCTGGCTTGCCATGGTTGCAGACCTGTTAACAGTGTTTCATTACTGATCCAGAATAAACCCTTTTTTTTGGCCACTCTCACGGCATGTGGAAGATCCCAGGCCAGGGACTGAACGTGAGCCACAGTTGTGACCTGCACTATAGCTGTGACAACGCCAGATCCTTAACCTGCTGAGCCACACAGGAACTTCACTGAAAAAGAACCATTTTTGCTGGAGAAATAACTGGCAGCCTGTGTGGCTGTGGCACAGGCCAGCAGCTACAGTTCCAATTACACCCCTAGCCTGGGAACCTCCATATGCCACGGGTGCGGCCCTAAAAGGAAAAAAGACAAAAAAATAAATAACTAGCAGCCTCTATGTTTTAGGTCAACACAATAAACTGATGAGAGAAAGAATACCAGGTGCTCTATACCACGTGCTCTGCATCTGTCTTCTCAGAAGAGCATCCTTAAACACCTGTTACCAGGTAACTGAAACCCAGAGAGAAGTATTCTGTCTGAGATCTCAGGTTGAAACCCAGATCTGCTTCACTCCAAAACCCATGGTCACCTACGTCTTCCTTATACTTGATCCCTAGAGAGGAAGTCACACACCAAAAAAGCAACTAATAATTTGGAGGCATAAGTGTCTCATTCCCAAGGGGGACTGTCTCCCACTGGATCTTCACTGTACCTCCCTACAAGCCCAGACGTTTGAACCCCTTCCCTGCAGGAAGCACATTACCTGGACACTGGGACAAAACTCAAAGGCAGGGCCTGGGACAGGTTACAATTTCACTTTCCCAGGAGGAGAAAACCTGAGAATATGGTCTCTATTTGAAGCCAAAGAGATGCTGACACTGTTCCCTTTTCTGTCTCTTCTCCCACCAAAAACACACTGGGAAGTTTTTGCAGGAAGAAAGGAGAACACAGGGGCCCGGGGGTGAAAGCTTTCCTTCAATACCCAGGGCTCCAAACCTACTTGTGTCATCTGAGGTAGGTTCAGATAGCTAGTGACACAATCACCAAATGTCAACTGCCAACCAGGGCAGGTCACAGTTACAGGCTCCTGTGACCGTTCTCACTTATCCAGAACTTCTGAGGGTCCAGGCTCCGTACCAAACCCCCCACATACACTATGTCTTACGTGAAAGATGTCACTGTCATCACACCCTTGGTCAGAGAACTGAGCACCAACCGGGTCTAGTATAGAGAGGTTTTCTCAGACTCCAGCCAAAAATGATCACAAAATGTAGTTAACTGTTAACATTTTAGGGGAGCAGGTGTCAGTCATTTGTAACCAAGCGATAATTGTTTGGCCTCTCAGTAAGTTAGGAATAAAACTTGGGTCCGCCTGCTGGCCCTCATCCCCCCTCCATAAAGCCAGTCTACTGACACCTGGTTGCGGTGAAGGAAAAGTGTGGGCACCCAGGAAGCCAGCGTCTAAAAGGCTCAAACCTCCCCAGTTTTCAGGGAAAGACTTTTAAAGACTGGGGGGGGGGGGGGTTGTGGTGCGTGCTGTCAGCTCCCAGGACATTCTTCTGATTGGCTGCTGGTGAGGTAATTGGTAGTCAACACCATTAACCTTCTAGTTACAATCAGCCAGAGGTCCACCTGCTTCCGGGCGGCATACAATTAATTAATTTCTCCCACCTGCTGGGGCTTTCAGTATCTGCAACATAGCTCAAAGGACATGACTTGAAATATGGTATATAACCCTTGAGGAAGAAATAAAGCCTAAAACTATTATTACCTTGTCTTGTTTGACAGTTTTCCTTTCTGCATTTTTCTCACTTCTCTGATTGAAATTGACTCTTTGGAACTCGAGGAAAGCCCAGGAGGCTAAAGTTTTTTTTTCTTTTTTTTCCCTGCAGACGAGAGGCAGGTGGAGGGCGTGGGGAGAAAGGGGAAGGCCCTGTAGGGAGCCAGACATCGTGAGAGGAGGAGGTGGAACCGTCCCACCAGGAAGAATTACATGCAAGTAACTCACCCATCGTGACACAAACCTAAGGTTAAAACTCACGTCCATCCTGGCCTCAGAGTTTATGCGCAGGGGTAGAGGACAGGTAACCCAGGCTGAGTAGACGGGAGGTCCAAACCTCCTCCCGGCCCAGCTCTTGGGGAGACTCCAGCTTCTCTGCCACTCGGCGAGGGGAGAGTGAGCGCATGCGCAGAGTCGCACTAGGGCTCTGGTTCCCTGCGCCCAGCAGCCAACAGTTAAAGCGCCCGGCTGCTGGGCGCAACCGCGACCGGCTGCACGATGAGAGGCCGCGGAGCGGCAACCACTCGCCATCAGCTCCAGTCCGGCCGCTACGAGCGCGCGTGGCTGCGGCCAAGTCCCTCAAAGCGCCCTGCAAGTCGGCGACGCACTCGCCTCAGGACCAAGGCGCCACCGTACTTCCCAGCACTTCCGGTGAGTTCCCAGCGCCGCCAGCGCAGGACGGAAGTAGAAGGGCCTAAAATACCCGAGCCGGCTAGGGCCGGAAGTGGCCACGCAGGGCGCCGCCATGACGGGCCCCGGACCTTAAGGAGAGGCAGGGCGCCGCCATGAGAGGTTGGGCCTGACGGGAACAGGTCTGCTAATCCGCTCTGCGACCGGAAAAGTCGAAGCAAGGAGGGCAGGGCTGGGCGCCGCCAAGACAAGCTGATACCGGAAAAGGCGGGGCGCTCCTCCTCCATCGATCCTCTTCCGGCCTCGGCCTCAAGATGTGAGTAGCGGGAGCGCCTCCCCTGTACCTGGCCCGCACTCCTTCTCTTTCCCCAGTGAAGTGGACTTAGGCCAAGATTCCGGGAAGAATTGGCTTCTCTGTTTCCTGGAGATCCGAGCCCTGGAATTCAGCTCCTTCCTTTACGAGCCCCAGTTCTCGTGTTCAAGCCTCGCCCTCTGAGCGTTTAGGCTCCGCCCCTTTTTGGGGGGTGGTAACTAAGGACTTTTAGATCCAGTCTATGTTCCAGCTTTACCCCTAAAACCATGGGTCTTGCCCTCACCCTGCCACCCTGCGACTCCAGACACGTGTCAGGACTCCAGGACTCCCAGATCCGTCCTTAGAGCTCCAAGGATCATCTCATTTTACCTTTTGAAACTTCCAGACCTGTCCTTTGCCTCAGACCTCACCTGTAGGGCCTCCAGACACCTCTGATCTCACTCTGGATTTTCAGACCTCGTCTCCCCAACTTGAGCTTATTTGTAGGACTTTCCAGATTTACCCCAGACCCCCAACCCGCCCCAGGGCCTCAAGTCTCACTTTCCATACCCCAATCCTCTGGCCCCATCTCCAAGCCTCTCTGGTCAAGAAACCCTTCCCCAGAACCTAAGACCTTAGACCTCTAAAGCTCACTTTTAGGTTTTTCAAACTCATTTAGGGCTTCCAGGTTCTCTCCAAGTACTCTAGGTGTTATTTCTAAGGCTCTGCGATCTTTTCTGCATGATCCCCAGGCTGAAAGTAGACGATGCTAGGACTCTTAAGACCTGGCATCCAGGACCCTCGAAGCCTGCCTCAGAATAATCAGATCTTTTTTTTTTTTTTAAGCGCTTCCACTGTCTCCCTGAAGCTCCGAGCCTACTCCATGACCTCCAAGGCCCGTGCCTTACCTCTGTGGCTCCCTGGCCCTATCCCAGCATCCTTCAGGCTCTCAGATCTGCCCAGGATGCCAGTCAGGCCCACCCCAGACTCAGATCAGAACTCCCTCTCTTGGCTGCTGCCTGGAGTTACCCTCAGTCTATCCTATCCCACAGGCAAGCAGCCCTGGAGGTCACTGCCCGCTACTGCGGCCGGGAGCTGGAGCAGTATGGCCAGTGTGTGGCAGCCAAGCCTGAGTCATGGCAACGGGACTGTCACCACCTTAAGATGAGCATCGCTCAGTGCACGTCCTCCCAGTGAGTGTGGGCAAGTACGGGACAGTGGGGGCGGGTGGGGCGGGGTGGACAGCGGAGTGGAAGCCTCCCCCAGCCTGAAATGCCCTGCCCTGCAGCCCAATCATCCGTCAGATCCGCCAGGCCTGTGCAGAGCCTTTTGAGGCCTTTGAGGAGTGTCTCAGGCAGAACGAGACAGCCGTGGGCAACTGTGCAGAGCACGTGCGCCGCTTCCTGCAGTGTGCCGAGCAGGTGCAGCCCACACACTCACCTTCAACCAGGCAGGTAAGGCGGGCGCTCGGCAGTTCACCCCACTCCTTCAGCCTCTAGTCGCTCTGAGTAAAAACCTTGGAGGCATCCTTAGCTTCACATGCACCTTCCCCGTGCAAACCGAATCCAGAACATCAGAACATGGTCCCCTGTTGCCCCATCCATAGCCCCTGCTTTAGTCCAGCCACCTCCCCCTTGCCCCCCACTGCCAGGACCCCGGCTCCAGCCTTCTTCCTGGTCTCCCAGAATCCCCTCTTACCTTGTCTCCATGCAGTGGCCAGAGAGCATTAAGGAAACAAAAACTGGAGTTCCCGTCGTGGCTCAGCAGTTAACGAACCCAACTAGCACGCATGAGGGTGTGGGTTCGATCCCTGGCCTCGCTCAGTGGGTCAAGGATCCGACGTTGCCGTGAGCTATGGTGTAGGCCGCAGATGCGGCTTGGATCCCGTGTTGCTGTGGCTGTGGCGAAGGCCGGCAGCTGTAGCTCCGATTAGACCCCTAGCCTGGGAACCTCCATATGCTGTGGGTGTGGCCCTAAAAAGCCAAAAAAAAATCTAAAAAGATTCCAGAGATGGGAGAAACAATGGGAGGAAAAAAAAAAGTTTGAGAAATGCTGGTGTCTCCCACTGGCCTGTGAGTTCCGAAGGCAAAAGCCACATCTTTCACCAACTCCCTCTCATTTGCCCCTCTCAGTTCCCAGGGCCCCATCTCCTCTTGCACCCGAAAGAGAAGCCTTCTCTTGGGCCTCCATGCTCTGTCTTTCCTCTTTCAGTCCATTCCGTGTGAAGGTCCCCGAGTGAGCCCAGAGGAAGTCGGACCACCGTGTACTGCGTTGCTTAAAAACCTTTTCAGGGCTCCCACTTTGGCCGGGCCAGGTCTGAACTCTGGCACAGTTTCTAGGGCCCTGCAGGGTGCGTAAGGCCTCTGCCTCTCCCCACATCCATCTCAAGCTCTGTGTTGCAGCCCCAGTGAACGTGCAGTTACTCGGATGCAGGTCTCTCCTGCTGCCAGGAGTTTATCTCTGTTTCCCTCTGTCTGGACTGCCCTTCCTGCTCCATCTGGCTAATTCCTATTCCAGCTTAGATGTCCCCTCCCTTAGAAAACCTCCCCTCATGGCCCATCTCCCCCGAGGTCCCTGAGCTGCCTGCATTATGGCTTCTGTGCTGCTGCCTTCTAACTGATTCCCGCCCATCACCTGTTTCAGAGGACTTTTTTTTTTTGGTCTTTTTTTGCCTTATCTAGGGCTGCATCCGCGGCATATGGAGGTTCCCAGGCTAGGGGTCTAACAGGAGCTGCAGCTGCTGGCCTTCGCCACAGCCACAGCAACGCGGGATCCGAGCAGCGTCTGCAACCTACACCACAGCTCACGGCAACACTGGATCCTTAACCCACTGAGCAAGGCCAGGGATCGAACCCGCAACCTCATGGTTACTAGTTGGATTCGTCAACCCCTGACCTCCTCAGAGGACTTTTTGGCTGAAGACCAGGGAGATACCCTTCCAGCAGATCTTGTAGTCATTGAGTTTTTCCTTTTCTTTTTTTGGCCGCACCTGCAGCATGAGGAAGTTCCCAGGTCAGGGATCGAACCCAAGCCACAGCAGTGACGCAGCCACTGCAGTGACAATGCCAGATCTTTAGGCCACTGTGCTGCAAGAGAACTCCGGTTTGTTTGTTTGTTTGTTTGTGTTTTTGTTTTCTTTTTTTAATAAGAGATAAGTGAAACCTTCAGGTCCCACAAGCGGATAATATTCAGAAAACATTCAGTAATATAGTTCCCTAGTGGCCTAGCAGTTCAGGACCTGGCATTGTCACTGCTGTAACTCGGGTCACTGGTGTGGGTTCAACACCTGGCCCAGAAATTTCTGCCTGCTGTGGATGTGGCCAAAAGAAAAGAAAAAAAAAAGAGAACAGGAAACATTCAGTAATGATTACACACTGTTCATACTAGCTTAATAAGCATATGTTGGTGACATTTTTTTTCTGTTAGGTTTTTTGGGCATCTGAACAAAGACCCCATCCTCCTGCCTTGGGGCCAGCTGCTCTTTCCTTCCCTGGACAAGCAGCCAAGCCTCTACCTGTTCTTCCTGTGGCCACCCCTGCCCTCCCCCCAGATCTGCTCCCCCCACCCCGGGGTGGCCAAAGGAGCTTTGAAAAACAGAAATTGGGTCACATCTGTCCCGCTTAAAGCCTCGTGGCTCTCCAGTGCTCTCCGAGTACTTCCCACTACACCCAGCTCCTCCTCCCAGTCCTGTCCTTCCTGGAATGGCACATCCCGGTTGCAGCTTTTCCTCTGTGACTGGGCACAGGCCTCCCTTACCCTCCGGTCCCCGAGATGGCAAACGCCCTGTCTCATCTCGTGAAACACGGCCTAAAGACAGCTCCCATTAATGCCGGTACCTGCATAAAGCGCTACCCGGACCTGCGCCTCCGCACGCCTCTGCCCTTTACCCCCGTGTCGTTTTCTTTGAAGGATCTATGAGCTGACCCATTTTTAGTTCATCTGTTGTCTGTCCCTCTGTAGAGTCAGAGACTCGTGCCTGCTGCATCCGTGGCCGGGGCTCTGGTACCCATACCAGTAAGGGCGCACAGCGGGTACTCTCAGCCCAGCAGAACGGCGCCTTCCCTGCTGTGGGTGAAAGTTTTCTGCACCCGCGGGTTCACGTGGCAGGCGGCCAGGGTCATCACCTGACACCCTCTTCCCGCAGACCGAACTCTGCAAGAGCAGTCTGGGCCGCGTCTACGTAATCTCTGGAGCGGTGGTCCCAGCCCGGGCACAGAAGGGGTGCTAAGAGATGTTGATCTGTTTTTTTTTTTTTTTCCCCACCACAGGCACAGCCGCTTCCTGCCTCCTAGGACCGTCGGGCCACGGGGAAACTGGACGTGAACAACTGGCCACTTGATACCCCTCCCCTGAAGAGCTGTCAGTTGAAGTCCTGAGGGCCCTGCCCACGGACGTGGCTTCCCTGGACATTAAGACTCAATAAATAAAGACTGCATACCGGGCTTGGATTCCTGCCTTCAGCACCTGAGGGGCCCCAGGAGAGCTGGCTGGGCACAAACCCTGGTCCCTGGTCTCCGGCTTCACCCCGTGTGCCAAGGAAGGGCCTGGGGCAGGGGCCAGGTGCTCCGTCTCTTCCCCAGGGTTAGAATGACCGCTCTTCCCTCTCAGCTCCTCCAACAGCCATTTCCTGTCTTCTCTGAGCAGGGGCGCCTTCTCCCTTCAACCGCAGCGCTTTCCAGGGCTTGACCGAGTGTGTCTTTGAGGCTTAGGACACACCTGATTCCCGCCTGTGTTCAAAACCAGTGGAACGACAGACGTGGGCGTGGGGCGCTGCAGACGACAGCCCTGGCTCTCGCGCTGAAGAATTTGCCTTCGCGCTTGCGGCCCTGGACTTCTCCGCTGTCTTTGTTTGCGTCCTTCCAGAGTCCAGCTCTGAGAATCTGAGTGCCGTGGTATTTGGGGGCACGATTCCAGAAACACCTGCAGGGGAGCCAGTAAGAGGGGTGTTATCAGGCCAGTCACTACTGTGGACAGCTGGGGCTTGGTCCCAGCAGGGACTTTGGGAGATGGCATACGACAGGGGCGAGGAGGAGTGCCCGCTGTGGTGCAACGGGATCTGCAGCATCTTGGGGGCACTGGGACACGGGTTTGATCCCCAGCCCAGCACGCTGGGTTGAGGATCCAGTGATGCTACAGCTGTGGCTTAGGTCGAGACTGTGGCTCGGATCTGATCCCTGGTCCAGGAGTTCCATATGCCTCAGGGCTGGTCAAAAAAAGAAACAAAAAAAGGGCAAGGAAGTCGGAGTATATGTACACCGACCCTCCATCTTTTCACGGGCATCGACTGCCTGCCCTAGGCCCTCTGCCGTCAGAGGGGAGCCCTGAGCAGAGGGCAGCCTCCAGCACACGGGAGAGCGCTGAGTGGGTCAGGTAGCTTCTAGAAGTGGCCGCTGCAGCTTCTTAATGCTTCTCTTCAGGATTACGGGCTCCAGGAGCACAGCTAGTTGATTGGTCTTCCCGCAGGGGCAGGTCCTAGAGGGCAGAGGGTAGAGAGACAGCTACGCAGGAGAGAGCCGGGAGCCTGCTCCGGGTTCACCGTTTAGACAGGTTGCTCTTCCCTGCAGGGGGCGCCACTCTTGTGGAATTGGAAGTGACTGGTCAGTGCTGATCAGACCGGCCACTGGAAACCTAGGGCTTATGCTCTAGCTTGGAGAAACGAGCCAGAGCCTCTCCTGGGGCTTTGAGACATGAAAGGGAAGAATGTTGTTGGTTGGCTTTGAAGCCAGGGTGGGGAGTTCCCCTTGTGGCTCAGTGCTAACAAACCCGACTAGTATCCATGAGGATGCGGGTTTGATCCCTGGCCTCGCTCAGTGGGTTAAGGATCTGGTGTTGCCTTGAGCTGTGTAGGTCGCAGACGCAGCTCAGATCTGGCACTGCTGTGGCTGTGGTGTAGGTCGGCAGCTGTAGCTCCCATTTGACCCCTAGCCCAGGAACTACCATATGCCACTGGTGGGGCCATAAAAAGCCAAAAAAAAAAAAAAAGCAGCCATGGTGGAAGTCCTGTGCAGTCAAGGTTGCAGACGCTGGGCCTCAGATGTCATGTGGCCCAAATGAGAAAACCCAGGTGGTGGAGAGCAGATTGTCATCAGCTCCTCTGGTCCCTAAAAGGGCTGCTTGGGCCCTGGTGGCCTTCTGTTCCCAGCTCCAGTTGACTTGGGCTGTAGATTGAGCCCTGAGATTTCTGTGTGTGTTTTCAGACAACCCCTCTTGACTCGAATAAGCTAGCGTGGGGTTCTGCTCCATGTGACTAGAAGAAGTGATAAGAACAGACAGAATGGAGGTTGAGGCTACGTTTCAGAACACCTTGGAGTTCTCATCGTGGCTCAGTGGTTAACGAATCCGACTAGGATCCATGAGGTTGCAGGGTCGATCCCTGGCCTCGCTCAGTGGGTTAAGGATCCGGCGTTGCCTTGAGCTGTGGTGTAGGTCGCAGACGCGGCTCGGATCCCGTGTTGCTGTGGCTGTGGCGAAGGCCGGCGGCTACAGCTCCTGTTAGACCCCTAGCCTGGGAACCTCCATATGCCGCGGGTGCGGCCCTAGATAAGGAGGAAAAAAAAAAAAAAAAGACTTAATAGTTCTTATTCCTGTGTCTGTTTAGGTAAAGTGTATTTTTCTAAGAATTTTCACGAGATCTGAATTTTTTTTGCCTTTTTTGTCATTTTTTAGGGCCACACCCACGGCATGTGGAGGTTCCCAGGCTAGGGGTCTAACAGGAGCTGTAGCCGCCGGCCTACGCCACAGCCACAGCAACGCGGGATCCGAGCCGTATCTGCAACCTACACCACAGTTCATGGCAACGCCGGATCGTTAACCCACTGAGCAAGGCCAGGGATTGAACCTGCAACCTCATGTTTCCTAGTTGGATTCGTTAACCGCTGAGCCACGACGGGAACTCTGAGATCTGAATTTTCAAATTGCCATAAATTTGTTCCTAATACCCTCATATTTTAAGTTCGTCAAATCTGTAACGAAGGCTCCCTTTTCATTTCTTTCCTTTTTTTTTTTTTTTTTATT